>JARHVA010000592.1:600000-1035000 GCA_037957365.1 Torreya grandis
GACCAAATATAATTCATCTCTCACCTTGTGATTAAGATTCCTAGGAACCTCTTGATCACATCCTCTTAGAGTATCAAGCTCCAATATGTACCTCTCATAGCCCAAAAAAGTCTTCTTGAAGGTTGAAATGGATTGACTTAAGAAGTGGCTAGGTTGCCTATGAGCAAGACATGGAGAAGAATAATTTTAGGATTGGTACACTTCATGACAAGGTTGATACACTTCATGACAAGGCTGATTAAGAACTTTTTCATATTGATAGCGAATGACATAAACTTGAAAAGTCTCACCAACTTGTGTAAAATAGTTCTCAACACCAAAATTAGCCATGAAAATTCATTGAAATCAAAAACACAAAGGAAAATGTTACTAAGAATATTTAAATGATAACCTGGGCTAGTTGACTAACTAATATATCTTCTGAGTCACCATTGATGCTTGGATAGATGCCTCAAAAAGTTGATTGTTGAGAGACAACACCAAAAAATATTTGAACTTCTTGGACCAAGAATCCCACCAAACATGCCAAAATTGTTGTCACTTGGATTTGAACCCTTTGAGGAGATGGAAAATCTCTCCTCATCCAAGTGTCACAATAAAAACACCTCTAGGATTATGGGTAGCCTAAGGATGAGGTGAATCTCTAGATAGGGTGAGCTCCCTTGATGTACCACTTTAGATTGTAACTAAATTTAAATTTGGGTGGTGAAAAGGGAGAGAGATAATATAAAATCAAACTAGCCTAAAGGAGGTGATACAAAAAATATATTGATGACTTCAAACCATATGCATGTTACACTTGAAACCAAGAGACTAACCAAACATACACTCTTGCAATCTACATCTTCTCACATCAATGTTACATGATGAGGTTATGGATGAATGTGCAAAGCTAGGAGGAACTAATGAAAATAATAACTCACTCAATCCTTGAAATTTCCTAGAACACTTCATATGCCCTACAAGAAGACACTTTCTAACTACAAATAGGGTGAAAGAATGAGATAACATACCAAGGAATCCATAGTCTTCACTAAGCAAGATCCATCATTCATGTAGAACACACTTATTAACAGTCATGAAAAGTTAAAAATCAGTATTCTTATTTATCAAAAGGTATTCAAATGAGTAGGGCTTCACCATACTCAAGTGGAGCATGAGTTACATTGCCAAAATGACTAGTTTTTATAGAACTTGAGAGAGAGAGGAGAAGAGAGAAGTCAAAGGGTCATAATGACAATTTTCAAGCTAAGTGAATAAGTTACTTGTGAATTAAAATATGATATGGGATGAACCATGCAAGGTCAAGAAGCACAAGTGTCAATTCAAGGCATAAACTTCATAATAAGTGGTATGAAACTCCTTTGGTTGGCTCAAAAAAACTACCTTCATGATTGCCCCTATTTTAAAACCTCATAAATAATTAGGAAAAGGTCCAATGATTGGAAATAAGGTGAAGGATCTCAATCATGCCTCTATGTGTATTGGTTTTAGGTCTAGTCATTTGGAATCATCCCAAACTGAGATATCATCATCTGCTATCAAAAAAACTCTTCTTCCATGCACCCTACACACTTGGCCTCAAAATTGGAATAATTTTACCATGAAAATATATGTGAGGGATTTAATGACACCTATACATATCCTCCATTTCCTTAAAGTTATCAGGCATGCTTTAAAATCAACTCACTTAGAGTTTTCCATCCTTCTCACTAGTTTGTCCATTATGCTGGTTTTGACTGGCTAAAATGAGGGTTAATGTTGAGGCACTTAAGATGTTTTATGAATAATTAAATGAACATAGGGAGTTATAAAAATCCTTTATATTTCTCCCAAAGTTTGTTTCATCTTTGTAATCCTCCTATAACTTTCAAAACATAAAAAATGGTCAAAAATACCTATTTATACCATGTTTGTACAAGTACATATAGCTAAAAATCATTGGGAGTAGCGTGAGTGATTCATTTCCAAATATAAATAGGTTTCATGGTCACACTATTACATTATATTATCTATCCAACTCCATTTCTCCAAACTAGTCCTTGTAAGGGATTAACAAGGGTTTTAGGCCTCTTTTCACTCTTAAGGTTCGTTCATAAAAAATTGACATTGATTTTTACAAATAATTCCATAAATTAATATTTTATGACCTTCATCAAAATCCCTAAACTCCTTTGGCCTCCATGAAAACCCTCCAAAAATATGTGAGCATCTAAAACTAGGCTATCAAGCTTATTTTCCTCTTTTCCTGCATGCTTAGACTATCTCAGGGTTATAATCAGATTTATTATAGGTTATTATACATAATAAAATATCAAAAATATCTAATTACACCTCATAAACTTGATCTCATCATATATAACACTCACCTAATGCCATAAGTGATGGTGGAACCTCAATTGGCCTTAGGGTTGAACCTTGCTTAACAGGCCTATCTACACCTTAATGCCTAAAATGCCCCTTGATGGTTTTACTTGCCTCATGATAACTAAAAAAAACATATAATGCCTATAAATACATGTTCCAATCCATCAAAATTTTTACTTATATATACAATTGAAAGTGACCTCTTGCTTGGCCTCTAGGCATAACTATGTTTCATGAGTCTATCTACACTTTTGGAGGTCTAGACCCTTTATCTTGGTTCCATATTTCATTTAGGTGTTAATAATGTTTTATTGGATTTATTATAACTTAAAAAACCCTATTTACATGTTCAAACATATCCTTGGTCACTTTTCATCCCCTTTTCCCCAAAGCCTACCAATTTGACCTCATAAGGGAGTGCCCTTTGTCTGAGACAAAACAAAGGGCACTCCCCTATTTTCATAGACAAAATTTAATGTTATATGAGATTAATCAAGTAATGGAGATTTTATGTACAAATTTTTATCTCTTTTTCAGGTCAATAGACCTCTCAACTCATCCAAATTCCAAGACTGAACATGCAAAAAATTGACTGTGCATTTAACAATCAAAGACTGACTGTGTCTTTCCTTTGAAAAGAGTTCCTTATACTATGCTTCCTTAAATTGGGTTATTTTTATATTTAAATATCTCCTATTGATATATTATAATAAATTTTTATAATAACCCTTCCTCAAACCCTTCATACACCTTGGATAGCTAAACTGAGTTCATATCTGACTGTTTACCTACAATCACCTATAGGTGACTGTCGGTAACTCTATAGATGAATTTTACTCCCAAAAATATATGATAAAGACCTTTATAAACATTTGAGATATCATATTCATTTAATTCTTATATTATTTCAATTGGACCATCTCTTATGCATTACCAATGCTTGAACATAACTCCTCATGTCACTGACTATGTTGCTCCTTGGAAACCCTACCTATAGCTTATTTTGCAATGGATAAACATTAGAAAAAATGTATACACTTATTTTTAATATTTTAAGATTATTTTATAAATTTTTTATTTACTTTTCTCACTTTATTTATTTCCCATACTCAAAACACTATCTTTCTGTTCACTGCCTAGACAGTGAAACATAATTGACTGTAGGTACATGTTTATGATGCAAAAAATACCTATAAGTGTTGATAAAACCTTGCAACATCATTGATAAAATTATACATGTCCATTTGGTATCCTTTTAACTTCATGAATCCATTCAAGACATAATATTATTCCTTAAAACACTTTGAACTTTCAAGGTCATTTCTACTTTCAAACCCTATAGATTATATTGTCTGGAATTAGTGTTTTATGCGAAACTTTAGGCTTTTCAAAGACTATCCTCCACTTGATTTCTACCCCTAAAAATTTGTAAAATTCTTGTAACTGATATATTATTAAATATAAATCCATTTTGGTGTATCAAAAGTCTCCATATCCCTATTTTATGATCCTTGCAAAAGGCCTAGGTCCTCTATTTTGCATCTTTAGGGTAAACAATCCTAAACATAGTCAATTTGTGTTTGGGAGGTGACCTTAACCCATTTTTATCAATCCAAACTTATATAAAAGTCTACCATGATCCTTTGTCATGTTAATAAATTAAGGGGTGGGTTTAAACCATGTTTCAAACGTTTTATATGGATTTTAGGCTTTCTGCTTAGGCCACCTGTAAGTGGTGATTTTTAGGTCTACAAACAATATATGTAATTATGAATAATGTGCATTATTTTGACTAATTATTAAGTTATGAACCAAAATAAACCTAAAAAATCCATTCCTCATGTATCAAATATCTTGAGACCAAAACCAAAACTCCTATCATAACATGATGTCATCAATAAACGCTGTAGGTGCATGGTGGGCTGCATATGGGTAGTGAGGATGAATTTGTCAATGTATTGAAGGAGTTTGCCTTCTAAATCAACTGATCTCTCCTAAATGTTTGTTGAAATTTATTATAAGGATTTTAAAACTTAAAACCATCTATTTTACTTCCATTTAAACATTGAAACTCTCCATGAAAGCACATGAAAGTGTACTTTTCTATCACATAACTGTATGACACTCAAAAATTGTATTTTCATGGAGATTGATTTGGAGATATAAATTGAGATGAAATGAGAAAAAAATAATATTATAAAAATTATATTGGACTTATCATAACCCCCTGGAGCCATTTTCAAAGCATGAAATCTTGAACATGGTGAAAAACTGCCTATTATCCCACATAAGACCAATCTACCAACTTGAGATGGGTTTCTCACCAAAACACAATTAAACTTGAAAATAAGAATTTAGGGAATATTAAAATGTATAAAAAATATTATGGATTTAACATCACCAAATGGTTCATATGGAAATGCCCAAAATGGAGCAAAACCCATAAGGTGCATGAAATAGCTAGTAGAAATTTACAGTCACCTTCATGAGGATGGTTCATGAAGCACATGATGCTATTATTAAAAATATTTATTTTAAAATAAAGGTATATGAGTTTACTACAACTTCCCATAATAATTTGACATTAAACCTCTTCAGTTGTCTGTATTGAGCAAAAACCTAAAGGTCACTTTTGTATGCTAAGAAGGGTGAACAAGTAGCAGTTGGGCCAAAAGTGGAACTTGAAAATAAAAAAAATATTTAATTTATATTTGAAAAAATAAATAGACATACCATCATCCTCTCCCATGTGGCACACTTTCCCATGAGCTATACAAGTGCCAAACTCACGTTTTTCATAAAGAAAAGTGCCTTTTCTTCTAATGAACTTGCCACTTTTTAGTTATGTCAATTGATTAAGACTTATAAGGACACATGGTACATGAAATCAAATTTTATAACCTTTACACTTCCTAAGAAACCCATACAACTCATTAAATGCTCAAATTTGACCCCTAAAATGACTCAAAAGACTTATTGGCTAATAAAATAAGTAACCAAGGCTAATATAACATTGAATAACGTTAAATGACCTATGATATACATTATGAACAAATATTAAATCCCATAAAACACTTAAAATTCAATTTTTTTACAAGGGGTGCCCCAATTTGACCTAAAATTCAAATTTGGTCAACAGATATGACTAAGTATTATATAATCCCTTCTAGTTTTACCATAGATATATCTACCATTTTTAGAATGGTAGGTGTTGGATGAATTTGTTTAAATCCAATTTTATGCATTATTTCCATAGTCATGATATTAATGTCCAATCCTAAATCAATTAAGGTATTAAGTATCAGCTTGCCATGAATGTTGACATTAACTACATGGATTCCTTGATCATAATACTTAGGTTGAACTACATTTCCTTGCATGATGTCTACAAGTTTTATAAATAATTGGATGGTCTTGGGATCCTTCTTCTTTAAACTAGGCTTATTTAAGAATAGTTTACAAATAATTTTAGTGTAGATGGGCATATATTTTATATATTGAAATATTAGAATCTTGACAGAAACATTTTTTAATTGTCCTAGGAAATCAAATTTAGATTCTTGATTAGGGTGTTGGAGGTTCACAATCTTTGGAAAAGGAGAGTTGACAGGTTCTTATTATGGTGTATTTGATCTTAGTTCACGATTAGTGGTGTGCTCCAATGTTTGTGTATTAGTGTGGGTGCTTGGAATCTCTTCAAGAGGTTTTGTTAACACGAGTGAGGTGGGTGGTGGAATAATATATCCTAAAAAAAGATGGAATTCATTGATGTCTAATGTTTAATTTTTGTATTACATTATTTTTGTGGTTGTGTCAGTTGAATTAATGTAATAGTGGGGTTTGATATAGTTTATACAGGAAATTATGGTTGCTTAGGAGTTGGTTGAGTATTAAGCATCAAGGCTTGTTGTTATAATTGTTGTAGCTACTATGAAAATATAGTATTTTGGTTTAATTAAGACTAGTTATTTATTCATGGTGATTGCCTTTGGTTAGATGAATAGAACCATTGTTGATTATAAATATTAGGTTACCAAGACTCATTTTGATATGCTTTCCAATGGTTTAGTGTTTGGTTATTTGGTTATGGATAATTCTAGTTTTATTGTGGCATAGGTATTCAATAATTAGATCCATACCAATTAAGAACAATTGGAAATTGAAAATTAAAAATGTATAAATTGGTGGCATACCTTGATTGGGTGGCCTTTATGGCCATTTTCTTCATTTATCCATGTATAAAATTTGATCTCCATCTCAACCAATCACATGCAACTCCATTGTTTTAGGATCTTCCTCTATTATACTAGCCACCTTTACTTTAATGGCATGGCATTTTTATTCTACTTTCTTCTTATAGTAGTTCTAATAATAAATCATAAAGGCCTATTCTAGCTCTTCTTTTTTCTTCTTCATGTGAAAAATATCCTTTTATGTAGGCATGTGACAAATAATATCTTGATTAATATCCTACAACAAATTACTTGCCTCTATTTGTGAGAGATCATTTGTAGTTGATGAAGAAAGTATCTTGATACTATGGGTTTTGTTCATTGTTGAATTGAGTAATTTTTGCATAGAAGGGTGATCTCATCAAATGGAAATTGTGAGACATATCCACCACTCAGTAAGTCTAATTCTTCCAAGTCATCTTCTTTAACTCCCTTCAAGAATATCAGTTTTTGAGAATCTAAATTAAATATGGTTTGCTTAGATTTTTGTAGGTTGAACATAAACTATTCCATGTAATCCTTTACCCATTCATCTTATTCTTGTAACATTCAAAAAATGTCATCTCTCTTGTAGTTACTTCCTCGATAGTAGTCTTGATATTTGGAATGAAATTTTTCTTTCATATCCCTTAAAGTGGAGACTATATCTTTCCCTAGACCCATAAGTCATCTAATGGCTGAATATTTGAGTGTGTATGGAAATAACTTCAATTTTTGAGCATCTTTGTTATATTCATAACTATGACATAAGATATCAAACTCAAAGAGAAATGTATCTAAATCCTCATTTGTCTTTTCCCTAAAATTAGGTAAGGCATAATGAGGGATATTTTTCATAGGTGCATTTCCCTCAAGGGTATTGATTGGAAAATCAAAGGTTACAGACTCCTTGACAATGTTTTCTTCTTGATGGTCTTCCATGAGTATTCTAAGTATGTGAACACCAGCAACTTCTATCACCCACCCTAAAAATTCATTTTCAATGTTTGTAATCCCTAATGAGTAATAAATGGAAAGTTTGGGCTTCTCTAAAAGAAAAGAGTGTCTCTTATATGGGAGTAAAGGAGTGGAGTATCTTTAGAATCATGTTGTAGGTTCAACAAAGAGGTTGTCTTAGTCATTAGTTTTAGTAGGTTTTGTAGGTTTGATATTTATTTTGGGAGCTAAAAGGATTTTAAATATGCTTTTGGAAGGTAATTAGGGTTAGGGTAGAGGGATATGAATGCTATAATATTGAGTGAGGTGTGGCCAAATGGGAACCCTATGAAAAGGTGTAAATGTGTTTTTTTCAAGAGTATGTAAATCCTCTTCCTCTTGATTCTTAGTTTATTCTACTAGTTCAAACAAGAACTCCTTTGCTACTTTCTCATTTAGTTCTTTAGGTGATAACTTTGGATTGTATTCTAATATTTATCTATGACTTATGATTGTTTCATGTTTTTATTCAATTCCTGTATCAACAGTCAACCATTTAGGCAAGAATCTACTCAAATGGTCTCAATCCTATTACATGCAAATCAATCACTCTCCTCTTATGTTTTTGCCTGCCCTACCCTACATAGGGTTAGTAAAACACATGTTTTTTGAATATTTTTACTAACCTTATTTTAGGAAATTGAATAAAATGTATATAAAATATGTAAGTTATGAAAGCAAAATAATTTATCAATTTGAAGATATAAGTGTTTTAACACCTTCTCCATAAATGGTGCCAAAATGATGAGCAAAATTCTATTCACCAATTAAATTGATGCAGACCAATCTCTAAATGTACAACCCTATTAATCAAATAAGGCACCAACTTGGTTTATAAAATCCACTACCTTCAATAATTGTCAACCTAGGGTACTTAAAGCTTGACAAGATGTCATCATTGTATGTGCAACACTCATTAATTCATTGAGGGTTATCAATTACAAATAGGTAACACACATTTGAATAAATTAAATTTCATAAATTGAAAGTGCATAAAATTAAATCACACTTTCAAGAACCAAATAAATAAAATGAATTGAAATACTATGCTAGAAGCTTCCTCTATGAAATTAATTATTAGTCACACTAATCACAATTATATAGAAATGAATTCAACTCATACATGTAGAATTAAAAGCAAAAGAATAAATACTTGGGCATAAACCAATAGTTATTCTAACGAGTCACAATATTCAATGTAACTCCTTATGAGGGGCCCCTCAATTGTTGGGTTTGAGTTCTAATCCTTCCTGTATGCACTATATTATGCTCACCCCCTTAATTATATTAATTCACACTAATTTAGTCTAAATCATGTATTTTTTAGCTAAAATAATTATTAGCCTAATAGTCCCCATTCCATTCCTATATCCCATAAAACTTCACATCATTTTAAAAACTAATTAATTCTCTCATTAAACCCCTAATAAGACCTATTATCTACTAACCTACCCCCTAAACCCACTAGCCAATTTAAAATTCATATTTATTCACCTACCACCCTAGCTACCCTACCACCCTAGCTATTCCTACATCCCTATGAGCCCTAATCCTTATTAATTCCTATCTAACCCCCCTCATATCCCCTAAACCTATGGAAAATCCTCTATAATTGGAGAAGCTCCTCCAAGTCTCTATAAGTCTCCAAACTAGACTTATAATAATTTAAAATTCTTCAAAATTTTATCAAATTTTCCTATAAAAGACCATGTTTGGGCAATGGAAAAGGAACTAGAATTTTCATAGCATCATCATGCCAATATTATATCCACCAATTAGTAAAATCCTAAATCCTTCATGTCCAAATAACAAGTGAGCAATCATCCAAGCATCCTTCATCAAACATTCAACATCAAGCCATCATGTTGTCCAAATTTTGAGTCAAAGTATATCCATCATCCAAATGCAAATCTTGGAAGGAGGTAACTGTTGACGCTGGAAAGTGCACCCTGCAGCAGGAACTCTGATGTATCTTGCTTGTTCCTGGCAGTGCGAAAATATAGATATAGAGCTATATACTGGGGGGATGAAAAGGGAGAGAGAAAAAAGCATGAACAAATAGCCTACTCTAAAAGAGGTGATACACCAAAAATAGGTTGACCTTCCACATCCACTCTCAGAATCAAGGAAATGCAACATACATACACTAAAACTTGGCAGAAAAGCCCAGGTTGCTGGGATGACAGGGAGGTTCTAGTGAAAGATACAAAAAATAGGGACTCACCAAGACGTTGTGGAATGCATACTGTAAGTGACCTCCTTTGTTTCTGCACCCTAGATAGAACTCTTCACCTGTAAGTTGCAAACTGACATTTGGTAGATAGCTGGTACATTGGTATTTAAAACCTGTGAGAGCATTTAAAAGGAAATGACTGAGCACAAATTAAACATACAAAACATACACAAATTATCCATCCAAGAAAGAGGTAAAAATTGTATTTATTAATTCAGGTGGGGAAAATGCAGAGTAGTGCTCTTTACAAAAGTGTGAGAAGATCCTGATAAATGAACAAGTCTGCCCATTTATAGGGAAAAGCCAAGAGGAGTCTCATTGGAAAGAGTGAAAAACACTATAGATGACATCACAAGTCTTCCAAGACCATGCTTGTTGCCTCATTTTGCGTGTTGGTCTTCTCCTCCAGCCACTGGATGGGCTTTTTCTTGTGTTTTGCAAGTGTTTTTTGCCACCTCATGTTGTGGGTGGCAAATTTGCCACCCGCTGCTGTGGATTACATGTAGGACTTTTGCCGACGTCGGTCGATAATCTATTGATCACGGCAGTTTTGCCATTGTCGGCCTATGTAAGATGCTGACGGTGGCAGTTTTGCTGACGTCGATCAATGTTAGTGGGCTCTTTTTCTCCACCGGCATTGTGGGCAGTGAATTTGCCACCCTCTGCATTACATGTAGGGGGTCTCTTTTTACCCACCCGTGTTGTGGGCAGCAATTTTGTCGCCCTCTGCATTTTCTCTACCCTTCCTTTTTTGCCTTCTTCTCTCCTAAACATTTGAAGACTCTGCGTTTCACTACCGTGAACGTCAACGAATGAGGCCGATGAACCAATGCTCTGAAATGGAGCTATCGAACCCTGAAGGCAAACCTTGCAACCCAAAATGACTAGCCATGTAAAGCAGGTGTAGAAGGCGATCGAGATTTTGCCTGAGGGGCAAAATTGGGTCAATAAATTGGCGACTCACAGGGTAAGCGTACCTATTATGCTTAGAACCTAGTTGCCTTACATTCCATTGGGTGCGGAGTCAGATGGTGACTTTGAAGAAAGTTTACAACAGCTTTGATAATCCCAAAATCAAATACACAAAATTTACCCCTAAACAAAGGGAAACACACAAAGCTAAAAATAACTAACTATGCAACTACACTTAGGGAAAAATAGGGAAAATAACTGAAAACAAACTATTATGTATAGATAACTAGGAATGCTCACATCCCTCTTGGATCAAAAGGAAATTTTCTCAAGTCCCCTTCCTGGTGAAGAGACTTATCATGACAGGCAAGTAGCTGAAAGAAAAAGAGAGATGGTGACTTGCTCCTCTTGCCTGTCACCTGAGTTGGCTGGGAACCAAGTGGATATTCAAACATGCCTCCGATATATACGTACTTTGATTGTCCCTGGAGGCCTATTAAACGCTGGTCCCTGATATGGGTGCTCCTCACCAAGAAATCAATGGCTGTCAGCTTATCACCGTAAGCCTTCTGATATGCACAATTCTTTTGCAATGTATCATGGTCTGATTTGTTTCCCTCTGCTTCATTGAAAACTCTGTCAGACTCGTCCTCTACTTCCTCTTGGCCTTCTTGAAGAAGGGCGAATGTGGCAATGTCTAAAAGGGGCTCACAAAATGATTGCTCATCCCATAAGACTTCACTTTTTTGTTTAAAGCTTAGTTCTTCAAGGCATTCTTCCACGAAGACAGACTTCTCATTTTCCTCTTCGCTAATCAGGTTCTCTAGATTTTCAAGAACATTCCCCTGATCTTCCTCTTTCTCGGATTCTTCAATGTAGTCATCTTCATCAAAATAGCAAGTAAGTTCATCAAACAGAGGAGAAGAGAGCTTACTATGCATTTGTTCCTCTTCGAATTGCTGGAACATCTACATATACACAAGGCTTGCATCTTTTTCACTGCTGATAAGGTCTTCACAAGGAGCATCAATGACAATTTCTTCTTTGTTGTTGCTCATGACAACCCCCTAAAGGACTGCAGATTGGATCTTTTGTTCCTCTCCTGCCTCTTGTAAAATAGGGTCTTCCTCAAGAAGGGACGAAGTGGAGAAAACATGTGGGAGAGGGGGCAGCCCTTGAGCTAGAATCGACTGATTCTCCTCCCTCCACTTGATCAACACTTCATCAATATCAGGCACAGCCTGATAACTCTCTTGGAAATGTGTAGGTGGGGTGTGTTCAGGCATGGAATGTGTTGTTTGGTCTGAACCATCCACCACACATTGACTGAGGGAAATCTCTCTGAATTACAAATATTCTATTCTCTTACCCAGATCTTCTTGGAAAAGCTTTTCCTAGAGGCTGCCAGTATCATCATAGGCAGGCACAGCTTCAGCTTCTTTAAGGTTTAGAGAAAAACCTTGCTTTTCTTCTTTTTCTTTGCTGCCCCATGATTCCACTGTCTTCCCCCAATTCAGGATCCCTGAATTTGAAACTTGCTCCTGTGAACAGGCAGGAACTTTGTTTTCCACAAGGACCTGAGGCTCTTCCGCAAGGTCTGAAAAATTTAACTCTTTTTCAAGGAGTAGCTTCATCCTAGCCTCTAAGTCTTCAATTTGTCTGGCTAGGTTTTCCTAGAAGAGTCTTTCTTGGAGGTGGCTAGCATGATCCTCTCCAAAGCTCTGAGATGGTCCTTGACATTCTTTCCTCTAACTTGGAATTCGCACATCATGCTGGAAAACTTAGGGAGGCTGAGGAAGGTGAGGAAAACACTGTTGGTGCATTGGAGGAGCCTCTAGAAGAGGGACGTGCTGGTTGGTGGTATTATTCTCAATGGAAGAACCCTGATCTAAGGAGTTGAAAAGATTGATCTTCATGGGAGGTTGCTCTGATACCCTCTGGTGTTGGAAAGCCAGGCGCACGGGATTGGGAGAAGCTGTATTTGATGAGTTGGAGTGAGCAAGTGCAATTTGATAAAATAGACTTGGTGCAAAAGAGAGGGTTTTCTTTAGGTTCAGAGGGGGCACACAAGGCTGGCTACCTTGAAAAGATAGATTTCTCCATTTTAGTGCCTCTTCCTTCATGGATTGTATGGCTTGTGCTTGCCTAAACAAGCACTCCTCTTTATACATCAGCTCCTATTGATACTTGTGCTACTCTTCCAACCTGTCGATTTCCATTGTTTGCTTCTCAAAATCCAATGCCATCTCCCTTATAGTTGCAGGGCAACTAGGAGAGCTACTTGAGGGGATTCCATAAATATTTTGAGTCTGATCGATATTATATGAAGGAGAACAAAATCCATGATTTTTTGCAAAAGAAGAATACATACAAGAAATGGGTGATTTCTGAATGGCACCAGGCTGCTTAACCAGTAGATTTACTCAGAGTCGCCAGATGCTGAAGAAACTTGATTTATTGTAACAAGACTAGCATCAGCCCTAAAACTTTATTGCATTAGAAAACTTGAGATCCCACCGGGCGTGCCAAAATTGTTGACGTTGAAAAGTGCACCCTGCAGCAGGAAAATAGATTCTTGCCCTCTCCCCAAAACATGGAAACCCCTCTCTCGCCTGTGGGATAGAGAAGTAGGAGAGGAGAGTCTCTAGGTATGGGCTAGTTCCCTCTGATGTATCTTGTTTGTTTCAGGTAGCACAAAAATATAGGTATATAGGTATACTGGGGGGGATGAAAAGAGAGAAAAAGCATGAAAATAAATAGCCTACTCTAAAAGAGGTGATACACCAAAATAAAGGTTGACCTTCCACATCCACTCTCAGAATCAAGGAAATGCAACATACATACACTGAAACTTGGCAAAAAAGACCAAGTTGCTGGGATGACAGGGAGGTTCTAGTGAAAGATACAAAAAACAGGGACTCACCAAGATGCTGTGGAATGCATACTGTAAGTGACCTCCTTTATTTCTGCACCCTAGATAGAACTCTTCACCTGTAAGCTGCAAACTGACATTCTGTAGATAGCTGGTACATTGGTATTTAAAACCTGTGAGAGCATTTAAAAGGAAATGACTGAGCACAAATTAAACATATAAAACATACACAGATTATCCATCCAAGAAAGAGGTAAAAATTGTATTTATTGATTTAGGTGGGGAAAATGCAGAGCAGTGCTCTTTACAAAAGTGTGAGAAGATCCTGATAAATGAACAAGTCTGCCCATTTATAGGGAAAATCCAAGAGGAGTCTCATTGGAAAGAGTGAAAAAAACACTGTAGATGACATCACAAGTCTGCCAAGACCATGCTTGTTGCCTCGTTTTACATGCTGGTCTTCTCCTCCGGCTGCTAGGCGGGCTTTTTCTTGTGTTTTGCAAGTGTTTTTTGTCACCTCATGTTGTGGGCAGCAAATTTGCCGCCCGCTGTTATGGACCCTCTACATTTTGTCTGCCCTTCCTTTTTTTGCTAAGTGTCAAATGCCCCATTTTTTCCCCTCTTCTCTCCTTGCGTTTGAAGACTCTGCTTTTCGCTACCGTGAACGTCAATGAACGACGCCGATGAACCAATGCTCTGAAACGGAGCTGTCGAACTCTGAAGGTGGACCTTGCAACCCGAAATGACTGGTCATGCAAAGCAGGTGTAGGAGGTGACCGGGATTTTGCCTGAGGGGCAAAATTGGGTCAACAGTAACATAAAACAAGGAATTCGGTAAGTTTTCTAATTTGTTTTGTAAATCCTTCTTATTATTTAGTTTGATATTTGAGTCAGTTGAATTACATAATTTAATCTATTGGGCTCAAATTTAATGTTACAAATGGTGACCATGATGGGACAAATCTCCTCTTGAAACTGACAATTGCTATTTTTGAGTGAGTTTTTATTCAATATTTTAGATTATGGTAAAAATAGGTTTTGAAGGGGCCCCGAAACCCTTTACAAATCAAAAAATAAAGCAATAAAAACCACCTGGATAGGCAAACCCACTAAACAACAGTTGAAAAACTAGGTTTTACATGGACCTGAAACCCCCAAGATAAACCAGACAAAGCTCCCCAGGTTTTTCAAAAACCTGAAACCTAAACAATAAAACCAGGCTCTACGACCTGAAATAGGAACCCAAGTTTTACAAGGACCTGTAACCTTAAAAAATCCACGCAATAAAAGATCTATACATTTTAGAGTCGCGTTAACATGAGGAGGGGTGTATGGGAGCCGTATTAACGTCTGCCTTCAGACCCCATCCCCAACCAAACAAACCCCAGAACCAGCACCGCCATCGCCCCAGACGTCCCTCCGATCATCAACCCATTCTCCCCCTCTGCAAAACACAGAGGCAACACCGCCTTGGCAATCAAATTTCATCGAAAGATGTCTTGAAGCACTTCTTCATGAGCTACGACCCCATAGATGGAAGGCAATGGTGAAAAACTGAATCTGGCAACCACCCCCAAAAAACACATCTTCAATCGAGCCCTTGGGGTTACAGCAAAAATAGAGCCCCTCCGGATCCGCTATTATCACAACATCTACCGCCACGAGGATCCGTTCAAGGCCCTCCCCACGGCCAAACCCACTCCAAGCTCGCTGGACGAGTAATACAATGGCCAACACCATGCCACGCGGTGGTATGATAGTCCAAACAAGAAAAAAATTCCCCTTTCACGCAAAAAAATCAACCCGTTGTTGCGCCGCGCTCACCACCAAGGAACCCATTAGCTCCGGGCCCTGGTCTCCAAAAACTATGGCCGTGGAGGTAAGGGTTTTAGCGCCGCTGTATCTGCGGCTACGCTCCCTCATCCCTCTTCCCTCTCTGTGGCCTAGACTGGTAATAGCAATGTTAGTTTTTTTTTTAATTCAATGTTGCAGGTCAAGTTAAAGGAGAATTTGTGGCTTCTAATTTTTAGTAAATTCTCACTTTTCATAAAAATGTACTGTAGTTGGATGAACTACTCTTTACTCATACAAAATTTCATTAAAACATTTCTGGGTTGTGAACTCCTCACTCTAAAATTTTTCAAACATTTTATTGATCTTGATTTTGTTGAATATTGAAAAAGTTATGGTAGGTTTACTATTATTGTTCTGGGCATTTTCAGCCATTCTTTCTATGCAAAGATTAGTATTATGTTGTTTTTGGTTCTGAATTAGCTTTTTATAAGGTAATAATTAATTTTAGTTAAGAAAAATTATTTAATAGTCTTATTTTGATTAGTGCAATATCCCTTAATACAAATGTGAAATGGAATATTTGATTTATGACTATGCATTTCTGATTTGTGACTTTGCTTCTAACTAAATTGATTTCGGTTTGATAGTTTAGTAATTTGGCATTTGTATGATAATATTTCAGCTATAATATACGTCCTATAGGTTGGAGGAAATTTTGAGCAAAATACGTAAATTTTGTATTAGACCAATATCTCAAGTCCCATAGTCAAAATTTTGAAATTACACTAAAATCAATCCTAACAAGTGATAAAAATATGACTGTTAATAATCTGACTAAAAGCACTTATAAATATCTTATCTCAATCCATTTTGATATTTGATAGGTTGTAAATATTATAATTTTTCACATAATCTAGGATAGATTCCATCTTTAATTAAAAAAATAACAATCTTGATAGTTGTGCGCTGAAAATTAATCAACTTATATTTATTAAACCAAATAAGTTTATAAGGATCTGTTAATTGTGAATATATATAGAATCCTATTGTATTTTATTATTCATTCAAGTTTGACTTTAAATCTCGTATTATTTTCTTATCAGGGTCAAAAATGCTACAACTCTCAGGTTGATCTAAATTTTTAAAAAATAAATAAATAAATTACTAATGAGAAGCTTATATTCAATCTAAAATAACATCCTCATGATATTTTGACATTCAATTTGCTGAATCATCTAAACTTCCAATGCCCATATTAATTAAAATAGCTTTATTTTTTAACAATCTTTTATGAAATGTTTCTATATTGAATAGGACATGTTACTTTTGTAGTTATAAATCGTATCTGATATTTTTCAACAAATCTTTTTTTTAATAATTAATGTGTTAGCAAAAGACTTGGTAATTTTTTTTCAAATCCTTGTATATACCATTTTCAATAACATTTTGATGTTAAAAGTAGTCTTATAATTATAGTCAGGCAAAGATAGTCTAGTTTAAAGTAAAAAATAATAAAATGAAATAAATAATATAAAAATAAATAAATAAAAAATATAAAAAATAAAAAAATAAAAAAATATATATATAAATAAAAAATACAAATAAATTTTCAATTAGTTTTATAGTATTAATTTTTTTAAGAAGTCTTAGTCTTACTTCATAAGTCATAATTTTTAGTTGGGGTTTATGGCAATCGTAGTATGTAAATACATCCATTAATTTTTTATTTTCATCACATTAATAATAAAGATCATATCATACAATCATAAGGGATTTAATATTGTTTTAATTAATTTTAGTCAACTTACGATCATCAAAGGCAAATTAGAGAAAACTACTAATGCTCTTATCTTGAAGGACCTCCTTTTGAGTGCCACCAAATTGAAAACTACTAACCATGTGCTTGTAGGCTGTCTGTCAAATAATCCATTTGGCACTTTAAAAAATTAAATTTTAATTATCTATTTCATCTTGTTGTAAAAAATATCATTCCTTGTATATACTTGTGTGTGTGTATGGTTATTGATCTGTAAATAATTTGTGGTATCATGTAAATCACACATAGGTAATTAGAATGGTTAATTAGTCATGTCGTGCATTTGCTTGTTTGTTGAACCCCTCTCCTTTAGGATAGCACATCACATGGAATTGACACCCATGCATGGGATTAGTATATAGGAGTTAGTGTCATAGATTTCACCACCATGCTCTAACCAAACTCTATGTTCTGGTAGAGTATAAAAATTAGGGACATATGTCATTAATCTAAGTAGTTGACCCCATATAGGTCATCCATGAAAGGGAAGAGTTAACTCTTTGAACTAGGCATTAGAAAACACCCTATATGAACTTGGCCCCTAATGTACCATCGTTTATATTATGGATGCCCCTAGAGAGCCCATTCAACCTTGTATAAGACCTTCCAGTCATAAAAAATGTACCAGTACAGGAGTTAACATCAGCTTTGAAGTAGCCATCGAGTACAAGCAAGGTTGAGAGGGTTCAGTCACTAGCTTATAGCCTCACCTGTGAAGCCATTGGATGGTGTGACATCAGGTTACACACCCATCAGTTTACTAATCATAGGTTATGGCTTGCTTATTTGGGTGTGTGTCATATTAAACCCATACTATTTATGAGCTAAGTCAACCTTCACCTATCCATACCTATATATGTCCTTTACACATATCACCTTGTATATTCCATCCTCATCATTATATCACCATGTACATCTCTATCCCATCCTCCCTTTTATACATATCCTAATCAACTTCTTAGTCATCATCCCATTATACATATCATTTTTGTATTGGTCCTATCCCATCTCCCATCTTGTCTAGTCATACACACTCATCATTGACCACATCCCCATCCCCATCACCTATATCATTATCTTGTATATCCTATATCTCATCATTTCATAGAACATACCTTATTCTCTTGTACATCCTTAACCTATTGTCCTCTTGTACATATCAACCTATCATCTTGCATACCCTTGACATCATCCATTTATCTTATCCCCTCTGATCTTGTCTTCATCCCTTAATTATTATCTTATGCATCCTCGTCATCATACCATTCCATGTATTATCTTTGTATATCCTTTTACCATTGTCTTATCGCATCCCCTATCTTAATCTATCCATATCCCACTCATCATTCTCACATATCCAAGTCACACCTTGTCACCCATATCTTGTCTTAAGTCCATTACATTAATAAATCCTAACCATCATCTTGTTTCATTATCCCATCACCTACATTTCATCTTGCATATCCTTATCCCATTATCTTTTTGTACATATCAATTTGGACCCATATTTTATATACTTATCACATCATCATTTTGTACATATCTTTGTCTTAATCTCCTAATCTAACCATCATCCCATCCTCACCTACATCCTAATCATTGTATTGTATATCCTTATCTCCCCTCCTTGTATATATCTTGATCTCTTTTATACATCCTAATAATCCTATCCCATCCTAGTCCCACCTATCATTTGTCCATCACTCACCCATCTTAATCATCATCTTGTTGATACTTATCTCACTATCACTTTATACATATCATCCTTTTATACTTTACCCCATCTACCATTTTTTCTTAAACATATTCACCCATCCCCTTATCACCAACATCTTGTACATCTTTACCTCATTATTCTCTTTCATATATCCTTTCATCTTGTACGTCCTCATCATCAACCCCTTGTATTTATAGATCATATTTTTGTACATCTTTTTACATATCCCACACTATCTTGTCTTCATCCTATCCTAGTCATACACCACCATCTTGTACATCCTTTCCTAATCATCATCTTGTATATCTTTGACACCCTTTTCTTATATATCCTTTTCATTATCCCATCTCCTATCTTATATTAGTCACACCTGGTCATAAGATCACCTCATCCATAATCAATCACACCTCAATTTGGCCTTTCCTTATCCATTAATCACACCATAGTCTTAATTATTCCCATATCAATTTATTGACATCACTCCCTTACATATTTGATTATAACCCATCACGTATCCTAATCCCATCTTGTCTTGCCATCCACATTCTATCCTAAGTCCACCTCATTCATAGTCCTAATCATCCCCATCCCATCTTATATCATATCATAGTCTTACCCTCTTTCACATATTTATCTTCTCTTGTACATCTTATACATAGCTTATCCTATCCTCTCTCATCATTCGACATACCCCCACCCATATCCTCATCACATATCATTTGCATCAATTCCATGTTATCCTTAGCCTTGTCTTCATCACCCATCTAGTTTATCCTGGTATAATCTTATCTTAGTTGGCTCTTCATGTCACATACAAGTCTAAAACATCCACATTTCTCTCATCTTATCCCTCCTCAATCATTTCTACATCACCTATCATCATATTTGTCCTGATCCCATTATTATATCACCTTCATCACTTAATCACCTACCATTTTACCTTAAGAAAATTAGTCTAAGGTATTGAGTTAATCTTATCATTCTATCATCCTATCCTCCTATCATCTTATCATCTTATCACCATAATATCATCCTAATCCACTTCGTCAAATCTCATATCATAATCAATAAGCTTGTTAGCATATTATCACCCTGTCAGTCTTAATCTAGCAAAACCCATCAACTATCAATTGTCTCTAGTTCAAATTATCTTGCCTTATCCATTACTAGCACCCATCATATCATATTTTTATTAGTTTTGAATTTAGGCACCCATCATATCCCCATTCCTTTTGTTATCTTGATAACTAGAACTGATAGGTTGTTCACACTTATTACACTATTTATCTAAAATTTGATCATAATATTTAATCTATTTATCTATTTCATCCTCATCATAATCTATCACACTAGCTCAATCCTTTGGACCTACTTGGTTCAAGAAGCCATCTCTAATTCTTAGTCTACCCTCATCAACCCCCTATCATCCCCCATCCTTTATCACCCATCATCCATGGATTTAGACCCAGTTCTTGTAGACCAATAGATCCTATCCAATAAGGATGAAGTCCTTTTATAGGCACTAGAGTTAAGTGCTTGCCTACCCTCAGACCTTGATCCCATTTTACCCAAATCACCATCCTTTATCCCCATGAAATTAGTCTTATCCTTCCTTGTTGCGGTCACCCTAATCAATCAATATATCATAGAGAATAAAGATGAATTCCTTTTGTGGCTATGGTATATGGGTGCTCACTTTCTTGATGATTAACCCCATGAGCCTTAAATCACCTCAAAAACAAGTCCAATAGAAACTCTTATCCCATCCCCCTCCACCATCCACTAGCTTTATTCAAAACCACTTAGACCTAATTTGTACCTGTCCACAATCAAATCCTCTATCTACTAATCATAATACATCACCTTTATCACCCTCCACCATGCAATTGGACCCCTCTCTCATAGACCAATACATAGCTACCAACAAGGTTGACATCCTCTTGAAGTTAATTTTAATGGGTGTTCCACTTCTTGAAGGCATTGATCCCCTTTCTCTCATTGTACCCCCAACACAAACCCCTGCATGAAAATTCCCTTCCGATCCCTCATCCACTCATTTTCACTAGTCATTTGCCCCTTCCCATACTAAAAAAGGGAATCCACTCTTGGCTACATTGCCTCCTACACATCCATCTAACCAGTTAAATACTTTCACATATAAGAGCAAAGTGGGCCCTTATACTCCCCTTCCTATAACCTTAGAAGCCCTTTCCCAATGACTAGTTACTGCTAAAATGATGTTATATCCACCCATTATATATCTTGATCCTAAGAAGCCTAAGCCCTCTTGGTATAAATTAAACTGATATTTTCTATATCATCAAACTTGGGGTAACTCCCTTAAATGATGTAAAAATTTATGAGATTATGTCCAAGACCTTATTAATCATGGTGACAAAGTAATTGAGAATGAATCAAATGAGTACCTATCCTTAGGTGAATAAGAAGAGGAATGCCAAGATTCCATTCTTGATCATAATCAAACCTTACTCCTTCCAAGCCAAGGTCAATAAATCCTATCCATCCTCCATGATATTCCCTGTCTTTGACCACCCATCCATTCAAAACAAGTTTACTTCCCATAAACCTCATCCTTCTATATCTTATAATCCATTTCATGGACCTATCTTTGCTTCATCCATTATTACTCCATCATCTCACTCTGACCCATCACATAAAATACTCCCCATTGAGGGACCAATCATGGATAATCACTCCTTTACTCACAATATTACATCATATAAATAAAAGTTAGCATTGGAGTCAGAACAAGTTCTATCTACATCTAGATCATGTTTCACACCAGCATCTGAATTAGATTCCTCATCAGAATCAACATCCCTTATTGATATTATAGTAGATGGTGATAATTCCTACTCTTTTGAAGATCCCACTTAAGATGAGGACATCATAACTGAGTCCTTGAATTCTTTATTTAATTTTAGAGTGGATTTGATCCTACCTTAGAGGCATGTATTAGTGATCCTTTGGAGATTATTGAGGACACTTTCTCCAAAATTGAGGCTAGGTCTCCTAGTGACATTTACAAGTAATTTTCTACCCATTATCCCTTTAATCCATCCCATCTAAGTAATCCTCTGCCTCACCTCCATAATTCTCATATCCCACTCCATGAAGGGGATAAACATAACCATGCACCATTGGAATCCCCTCTCCATTTAACATCACGTGCCACAAATATGAATGTCCAAGACCATATTTGAAATTTTAATCATAATAAAATAATATTTGATCCCATAAATCAAAATCAATCAAAATCAAATCATCGACCTAATAAAAAATGTCTTCCCCTAGTGAAGCCCAAAATTTGGCAATAGGGGCATATCAAAGTCAAAATAATCATTATGTATTAATTCAAAAATCAATCCCCTTTGGTGGAGTTCAAAAATTGGCACCAAGAGGCAATAAAATCAAACATCATATGGACAACCATCTTCTTAATGTTTGGATCCAAGAATCAACAAATCAAAAGGTCCTGGTCTGGCCCTAAGCCCTTTTATATTGTTGCTAGCCTAATATTATTCCTATTCTTAACCCTATCCTATCACTACCTCTTCACACCTAGTACCCATCAAATTATTTCCTTGCTAGTGTGACAGGCATTTGATCCCATCAGTCCTCCTTTGGATAGATTGGAATCTTGCAAGGTTTTGTCTTTTGATAATCCTTAGTCATCCTCACATTCATATCCTCATCCACATCTTTATATTAATCCTAGTCTCTTGTCCAAGTCCATACCTTTATCCAAATCACTAGTCAATCCTCATCATTATCATTAGTTTATCCCTAATCCATGCCTATCCTAAATCCATAATTACATCATGATCACCCAACCCATTACCTAATCACTCATTCCATTGTTAGATAAGACATTGTGACACTTCATGTAGATACTTGTGTGTGTTATTTGTTTGTTCTGTTTGTCTGTTTGATTATATTTTATCATGTATATATCTTATTTGTCTATTATTTTATTTACATCATGTCTTTTTTTATCCATTTGGCAATGAATGAGGATGCTTGAGGACACCATAAGTGTCCTCAAAGATTCATATTTTGACACTTTCCCTCTTGGTCACATCCATATCATGGGGTCTATTATCAAGTGCTATATCTATCATATTACTAAGACTGTGATAAGCTTTATGACATTTGTGATGGCTTCATCACTCTCACCCTCATCATTTACCTAATCATCTAATCATCCTTATCCCCATCATTAATCCACTCCTCTCGACTCATCCAACTAAAATACCATCTTTTGTCTTTATTATCTTCCTCTCATCATCCAAATCATATCCTTCAATCACTAACAAAGCCTAATATTCATCACTTTGTAATCATTAATCATCATCATATTCATCCTCTAATAAATCATTGTCATCATCCTCTAGTCAGAACTACACTTGCTTGAGGTATTTTTAGACTATGTAGGTAGCACTTGGCCACTTTCAGTGCCCAACGATAACTCAGACACTATCTCCTCTCCCACTCCCTTGCATGTGTCTTTTCTAGGTGCATCATACCAATCCTTTTGGTCACTTGATCATATCAATTCTTCTCTAACATCAAAAACATGATGTAGATCAATTTAGCTTTGAGCTACACCCATCATTAAATTTTATAAAATCAATCTTATCTTGGCTAATATCTCTCCTTTCAATGCATCCTTGTTTAGGATATGTCTAAATCTTGTGGCCTATTAATCCTATCATCATCTTATTGTAGTTGACTCTCCCTTGGGATGCGTCTATAACTATGATTCCCATCATCTCTATTATATATACACGTGTTATTTCCAGGGGCATCATTATCAATTTGTAGCCCACTTCTCAAGTCAAATCTTCCATATTCTTCATCATCTATGTCACATATAGCATCCCATCCCCTCATCTAGTCATCTCATCCCACCCCATCATTTATTCTTTTGAGTGACCATCTAACTCATTCTTCCTCGAATGTCCCCTTTAGGGAGCATCATATCCACTAATATCATCTACTAACATTCATCTATGAAGTGTTTCTTTTTTAAAGACCATTACTCCTTCCACTTCATTCCACTCACAATTCCCTTTCAAAGAGGGGAAAAATGTATGCACTAAATTATGCTCACCTTGCTAATTATATTAGTTACCACTAATTTAGTTTAAATCCCATATTTCTTAGATAAAATAACTATCAGCCTAATAGTCCCCATTCCATTCCTATATCCCAAAGCCTTTACATCATTTTAAAAACCAATTCATTCTCTTATTAAACCCCTAATAAGACCTATTATCTACTAACCTACCCCCTAAACCCACTAGCCCATTTAAAATTCATATTTATTCACCTACCACCCTAGCTACCCTACCACCCTAGCTATTCCTACATCCCTATGAGTCCTAATCCTTATTAATTCCTATTTAATCCCCCTCATTATCCCATAAACCTATGGATAAGCCTATAGAGTTGGAGAATCTCCTCCAAGTCTCTATAAGTCTCTAAACTAGAGACATCTAATAATTGAAAATTCTTCAAATTTCCCTCCATTTTTCCTATAAAAGACCATGATTGGGAAATGACAAAGGAACTAGAATTTTCATAGCATCATCATGCCAATCTAATCCACCAACTAGAAAAATCCTCAATCCTTCATGTCCAAATAGCAAGTGAGAAATCATCCAAGCATCCTTCATCAAACATTCAACATCAAGACATCATGTTGTCCAATTTTTGAGTCAAAGTATATCCATCATCCAAATGCAAATCTTGGAAGGAAGTAACATGAAACAAGGAATTCGGTAAGTTTTTTGATTTGTTTTATAAATCCTTCCTATTATGTAGTTTGATATTTGAGTTGGTTGAATTACATAATTTAATCTATTGGGATAAAATTTCATGTTACACTTCCCTTAGTTGTAAAATGCTTTTACTTCAAATCACTGCTTGTATTTATAATCTTGTAGAAATTAAATATTACTACAACAAAGGTTATCAATATTAACTCAATAAAACATCTACTATTCGATCACTGATTTATTTATTATTGATGGCCTATGAAAATTATATATTAAATACATAAATAGGCACCTTTATTGTTCAATAAGAAAAATATCTAAACTAAGAATACATAATAGATTCAAGAAACTAATTTTGGATCATCCTAACTATGATAATGCTACCAACAAATTATTGAGAGAAGAAGACAAAATAAAATATGTTCTACTACATGGTTGTGATGGCAAGGGATATTTTCCATTAGGGAGAAACCATTGTCAACACCTCCAACCATAATTTTTTCAATTTACTATATTTTAAGATCCATTCCTCAACTTCCTCAGCAACTTAACAATAGCCAAAGATACTACAATTGATACAGGATAGAACAACTATTCAATAATTGTTAAAGTTAGTCATGGTAACCTTCAAGTGGCTATAATATTAGTCAGTACCAGTTGCAGTGCTCCATCTTTTACAAGTTAAATTCATCTAGTCATTATGAGTTGGCTATGTCTAATAGATTCAATCTAATACTACCAAATTTACTATGGGCCATCACTATCCATTTGCTATGGGTTATCACTACAGAGATTTCTATAAATTGTCACTATCTAGATGCTACATGTTTTCACTACCTAGATGTTATAGGCTAGTCTTGTTTGCTCAAGAAATTTTTACACATGATATTATAAATAAACCAATATAGTAAAGATAGTCCATAATGCATCATGTTCATTTAATGCTATTGATAGGAAGAATATATAAGACATAAATAAAATATTGGAAATGGAAGGCTCAAGGAAAGATATTAAGTGCTTAAACTAGATCATTTTGATAGCTCATTAGGTTTCAACTTCCTCTTCCTTAGAAGTTATTATCTAACTATGCAAACATCTGCCTATCCCTATTTTTGTAAAAGTGGATGATGTCATAATAGCTTTAATAATATTGAAGTATCAATAAAAAGTGTAACAATAAATATTACAATTGAAGGCACTAATTTTATTTGGAGACAAGTAGAAGAGATGTTTTTAGCATTTATACTTTATTGATATTTTATAAAATGAGTAGGAGTAGGAATTATATATATATATATATATATATATATATATATATATATATATATGAATCCTTAGGACATGACATGCACGATTTCCAACCACAAAAATTAGTGATATGAAAAAAAAGGCATGAGAAATTAGGCCAGTGTGGAAGGAACCACAAAAATAAAGGGGACGAATTCGGGAATATGTCAAATTTGTAAGGGAATATTTGGTAGTATACATGTGTTAGATGAGTCCATCCCATGATCAATAAATGATCAAGAAGGTTTAAATAAACTTATATAATATGTCAAAAAGGCTCAAAAATTGAAAAGGATGATTATTGAAGACATATATAAGGAAAATGGTCAAAGAGAGAGTAAGGAAGGGTAAGAATTGTCCTATAAATAGCCAAATATAGACAAGTGCATAAAATGTGAAAAATAGGTAAAATATGTTATGGTAAAGTATATTGTACCAAATTTTGGTGTCTATGATAGCTACACAAGTTTCCATTTATAAAACACAAGAGTGTGAAGGTTTGTTCCAAAACATTCACAAGATTTCACAGTGGGAATAACCTCTCCATCCTTTTGAATTTAAAATCAATATCATTTATATAATGACTTTTGTAATTATTACTATTTTCAGTCATAACATATTCTCATAGCCATCCTAGGTAAAATTGTTTGTTTTCATTTGATATGTACACATGCACACACATAAAAGTGGGGAATTATATAGACACATAAGTTTGATCTAGGGGTAGTTTTATACATTAGTTTGTATTGCTTTTTGGTACTTTTTCTAATCAATTATCAATTCATATTAAGCTATTATTATAATGTGTATCATGTGTCTTGGGTCTTATTTTATTCCACTTTCTATAATTTTCTCTCTTTCTTAAATTTATTTATCTTCCCTTTATTTTTTGTTTTTTTTAAGATTTTGGCTAGGAGTGTAGGAGTACACTCTTGGTTGACCAAGTACATAACACCAAGCTTATGGTCCCTCTTTTGTGTGGTTCCCTTTATCCCTTGTAATTTGTTCCTCAGGTTTTTTATTTGTTTTTTCAACTTTTCTTACGAATTGTGTGTTGGTTTGCATGTTAATAGGGTCCTAATTTGAATTCAATAAGTTTATATATATAGGGGTGCATTAGTGCATATAAGAAACTGAATAATGTGATCAATTTTTTGAGAAAAGGTCAAAATTAATCAACATAAGTATATATTTTATTGAATAGTAAAATATTAAGTGCTTAGGGAAAAATTTAATTTGGCATCTTCATATTACATCATTGGCATTTTCCCATGGTAGTGAAATGTCAGATATGGATTAGAGATTGCATTCACAATTACTTATTGAATGACATTGAGTTTCAGCTTCCAACTTGTCTAAGAATGTGTATAATTTAGATATGTCCCTCAATGACTATACCATATTTTAAGGTTTTATGAGTTGATTAGGTTTTAAAATAAGGAGATCAATTTTTGAGAGATATTCAAAAGAAATTGAAAAATCAAAAAATATTTTTGGAACCTAAACCCACTGGAGAAAAGCACTCAATTTTAATTCAAGAAAGGAAATAATGACTAAGATAATGGTAGCACATTCTTGGCCTAAATAGGAGTGTATCAATCCACTCCTAGTCAAAATTTCAAAGTTCTCAAGTCGTCGAATAATTCTATGTTTTTCCCACCTTTGTTGTTGGACCTATTTCCACCTAATTTCAATGTGAGACAATCAAGATATTTTCAACAATAAAATTTTCTTAGCATAACCATAGCTTTACATGTTTCAATCATTATAGAATATTCATTATTATAATTAAGTTTCTGTCTATTATTTTATTGAGTGAAACTTGTTATGATCTAAATTGCATACATTTTTATGGTTATGTGTAGTGCATGTTAATGTAAAATCAACTTTCCCATTAAAAAACACATCAAATTTATGAAAAATTGATAATCTCAAATTATGCAAACTGATTTGAAGGAAAATACTTCAATCTCTTACTTAAATCAATTGTTTAAATTACAAAATTAATTTTTAAAATATCCAAGAAATCAATTCTAAGAACCTTCTAACATGTGACATAAAACACATATAAATGTCATAATCCAACAGTAATGACCATATAACCATCGTTGTAGTCCATCTAGATATGAGTTGTTTCCAAATTTATTCATCAATTCAAAGAGTTTGAAAATATTAAAAAAAAGATAGTGAAAATGTAAAATAACAATGGGATCCTCATTGTTGTGTGCAAATAAAAATGATATATTACATTGAAATCTAAAAAGAGGATCATATGAAAGGGAAAGTAAAACATGTTGACTTGATAAAGCATTCTGGAAACAACCCTCAACTATGTAAGAATTGTTTCACATACTAAAATATTCATATGTCATTGCATTGAATGCAATGATTACTAGATATGTAAAGCATGCCTATAGAAATAATGATTTAGAACACATAAAACCTTAACAAAAACAAAAAAATTGTGGATACCCAAAGATTATTGTAGTTAATGATTTGCTGAAATAGTTTGAGGACATTCTTATCAAAGTTGTTGATTGCATATCCTTCAATCATTGCATTCTATGAAACCACATATGGATAACATATTTTGTACATCAATTTGTGATAAGAAAAATATGGGAATGAAATTATGTACCCAACCATGTTGGTTCATACCCACCCCAACCATCAGCTAACTCATGTATTCATAATATCATAGTAAATAAAATAACCAGGTGTCAACACAAAGCCTCAAA
Organism: Torreya grandis; assembly: GCA_037957365.1. Classification (NCBI taxonomy): domain Eukaryota; kingdom Viridiplantae; phylum Streptophyta; class Pinopsida; order Cupressales; family Taxaceae; genus Torreya; species Torreya grandis. The sequence goes on from JARHVA010000592.1 coordinate 628,745, forward strand.
AGTATCAATATTGTAAATAAGATGCCTCAAAAATCATAAAATAAATAAATATATGTATCCAAAATGTAAATATTTTTAATAATAAATTACCAATCACTGATAAGTATGGATCATAAGTTGGTTCCATTGTAATTTTCACCATATACTAAAATTTTTACTAACAACTCTAATAGTCATTCAATTTAATGTTTGTAATAACCCAAGGTAGACTTTAAGAAAGCATTAAATTGTGTGTGTTGAAAAGTACAAAGAGAAGCATGTGGGATTTCGGTAACATAATTATAAATGTCCTCTTTAATGGAACTAGAGAAGATCATTATTAAAATTTGCCTATAGTATCATATGAATATAATACTATTGATAATGAAGCATATTATATAATTTAGCTTATATTTTGATTTCACCATGTGAGCATTGTAATAAGTGATAAATAATTATTTTTCACTCTCACTAACCATCTTCCTAAAAATAATCCTAGTTGTTTGGGAGGAGAGAGGTAATCCCTCATTTCAAGATATATAGTTTGTTATATTAGTTAGGATTACTCTTTTGTATGTATGTGTATCCTATTTTTTAGGGATCATATTTTAGTGATTATGAATGTAAGGATTAGTTGATGGTTTCCTTGATTATGGGATATAGGGATTTCTATAACAAGGCTTTTAATTTTTCTTTATAATTAATTAATTTTAGAATGTAAACTATTTAAGGATAATTTATTGCACATAATTACGTAGACACTCATATTACTTATTTATTTCATTCGTTGAGTGGATCTCCTATGTGATTTCATATCACTAGTATTGGAGCAAGTTTTCAATTAGCATTTGGATTTAGATTTTTTTCTTGCTTGTTTCTAAAAATTTATTTTCAGCACATGTTGGATCAGAATATATAACACCATCATGTTTAGAGAGCCATAAATAGTGGGCATACATATATATTTTTTCCTAGAAGGACACCTAGAGCCCAAGTTATAGGACTCCAAAGTTTGTCAGGTTTAATCAAATTTTACAAGTTTCAAAATGTTTATTTAACCAAGAAAAACATCATTTTAATCTTATCATTCCATTTTAGTTGGTATATGTTGAATTTTTTGAAATAAAACTTAGTGTAACTTTGAAAACTCAGAGTATATATATATATATATATATATATATATATATATATATATATATATATATATATATATATTGCTTAGTACGTGTTCATGTTTCTTAGATATCTTTTGACCTATAACTTTGTTTAGAGTTGATTTTTAAATACAAAAAACTGAGATATTTGAAATAATATGTAATATCATGGAGTTTTGAGAACTATAAAAGGGTCAAAATCAAATTACAAGGTGACAGGAATGAGAATTTTGGAAAATGAGCATGAATAATTTTATTTCTAAGGTTACCCCATAGTTAGAAAAGCATAAAGAATTTTGGAGTTCATTATTTTTGTTATTCTAACTATGCACATATAGGTATTATAAATTTCATTTTTCGAGGGTTTCAATTAAGAATATGTTATTACAAAATTATTTGTTATGTGTTTTAAATAGCTATATAGAAGTAATGACAAAAACCATTTTGTGAAAGCATTCCTCCTAGAGGATCTCTACTATGATATTTTTTAATTAATTTTCATGTATACTAAACAAGGAAGTAATGTAATCATTAAATTTTATGCTATCAAGAGAGAATTAATTTTAATTTTGGTTATTTAATGATTTTAAATAAATAAATAAAAGAGAAAAAAAGTTCCAATGGGGTTTATAAAACATTATTATTGTATTTTCACATGGTGAGTAATTGGTAGAGCCCAACACCTTGACTTCTCTTTTAACTATTTTTTTGTGTCCTATTTGATACCTATTCTTGGCATTCATAATATCAATGATGAATTACATAGTTCAAGATCATATGGCTGAACTAGCCAATGTGGTCCAAAGATTGGTTGAAGAATTCAATGAGATCACAATTACTGTAATTGAGAAACTATACAACCACCAAGCCTTTGCTCTAAGTAATATGGAAAATTATGAAGCCATGATCTATAAATGCTCACACAAATTTGAGGTCATAGCTATTTGGATCATGGACATAGGTGATTGGTTTAGATATAGTGACATGCTATCACATGATCATGTTCCCTTTGCTAAGTTTAAACTATCAAGTTTTCCAAGCTCATGAACATGAAATGAAGTGCTAATTTGAATCCAATAGCCACTTGGGATGCATTGAGAGAAGAATTTAAAAAAAAATTATACCATCTTCATAATAAGGAAAAAATGTGGATTAAATGGATCAAATTACATTAGGGTTTTAATATGTATGTTTAGGACAACATCTTCTAATCTAATCATTTATGCATTATGTTCATAATGTAGGATGATAAAACCACCCTATTACTCAAATTCAAAAGTAGGATTTTGGATCATTTATTTAGAGAGTTAAAATACACTCCAATGGAGAGTTTTGACAAAACATTCAACTAATAAAAAAATCAATAATAAATTTGTTTCTAAACACATATCTACTCAGTCTCTTTCATCAGTTTCATTGGAAACTAGACCAACCTCTACATCACCAAGACTGCAACACTCACAAGATCACAAGTATTTTTCTCCTATGAATTTTTCTTATCCTTTATTTTCTAGCTCTTCACATTCTCATAAGTGAAATAATAATTATCATACTAACTTTAAGAGAAGGGGACATGACCAATCAAAATTTTTTTGGTTATAAAATAAGAATAATCTAATTATATGTCCTATCAATGAGGAAAGGCATTCCATTCCTATAAAATCTATGTGAGATGAAACAAAATATGATGAGCTTAAGGTTTAGTTGAATAAATTCAAATTAAATCATTACTCCAATGCACAAGAGAGTCATGACAATTTTTTTGTCACAAGATCTCATCTCACACATGACCTTTTAGTTGATTGTATTATTGATAATGTCTCACAGATGAACTTGATTGCAAAAAGTCTTGTTGAAAAATTACACATGATGATGGAGTTACATCATCATTCATATCCACTTGGATAAAAGCATAGTTATTCATTAACATATCACTAACACTTATAAAATGTCATTTGTGTTTGGTCCCAAATTTGTGGATAAGTTCACTTGTGATGGGACCTCTGTGGATTGTTTTGGTTTGTTGCTTGTGAGACCCTATTAGTATGATATGAAATCCCACTATGATTCTTTTTAAAACACTAAACAAATATGATAAATATTATTTAATCAATTGTAGTATACCAACAGAATAATATACATCAAAATCTTGTCTTAAGTTGTAAGGAAGCAAATAAAGTAGTAAATCTAGAAAATGAATTGGTGTTAATATAACCTACCCAAAAATAAAAAATGTAAGAGTTTATTTTATAAATTCAAGTATTATTCCATTTATGTAATCAATTCTATTATTTATTTTGGATTTTAAGAAACTTCCTCCAATTAGGACAATTAATCATATGATTCGTAAAGTACCCCATGTACTTGACATAATATTGTCATAACATGCCCATATAGTGGCATATCATTTTGAACATATCTCTACGTCATCATATTATAAGGAATCATCTACTTTGGTATAATCCATCCACCCTTGGACACATTATCTTCTAGGGAAGGAACCAATTTTATATAAGGATAGTTTTCCTTTGCACTTTATTAAATTACCCAACAACATTAAAGAAAGGCATGTAGATTGGGTCTTATAAAAAATATATATTTCAATTAATGATACATTACCATTAGGGACAACTAAAAAAGTTACAATTTATTTTAATATCCCTCCAACATCTTACACCTTGATTTTTGACATCACTTTGCACTTAGGATTTTGTACACGGTCTTCTTAGTTCTCCATTGATCTAACCTTTGGGAATATTTTCAAAAGTCTTCACCATCCAGCCTCTTCCATGTTGGTTCCTTTTCAAGTTTTTTTCATTAGTAAGGGTTATTGAATAAGTTTTATAAACTTTGTGTACCTCATTATCACCATTAGTTTCTATTGAAGGAGGCACATTGTACACTTTATGGTGGTAATTTTAGGGTGCAATAAATACTCTATCAGTTGAACTATTTTTTATAATGGCCTCACATATAAAAATATGTTCTTACCAGGATGACTTAGTATATATTATATGGCTACACTGAACCTACCAATCAAGAGCTTGGCTTGGGTGTTTCTCTACCTCTTCCAATTATGTGGCATTTAAGCTTGACCAACATTGAGCATGCTTATCTATAAGCATTATAATCCTTAATACGACATTATTCAATTGAGACTATTTTGGGTTTTAGATAGTGGATCCAAATGAGTTATCTTTCTTCTTGCCTCTTATTAGAACCAAACACATTCATAAAGAGAAAGTTAAGGTCAACTCTTTCATATAAATTTAATAATCTATCTAATCTAAAGTTGTTTCGATCCTTTTGATGACTCCAGTGACGTAGAAACAATAATTGGATCAACATCATTATAGATTCCATCAATATTATTCTAGATTCTTAGCTTTCATTAGACCCATTGATTTTTTAACATGACTTTCCAGACCCATCATGGGTCACTTACTTCATACCTTATGAGAATACAAGTTTTGCTTCCACATCAATACATATGGTTTTCATAACACTAACATTTCTTTTATTATTCAAATAATTAGATTAAAATGCTTCTATGGGTGGAAGGAATGATAAAGAAGCATAGGATATAATTTAGCCTATAGTTTGATTTCACAATGTGAGTATTGTAAAAAGTGAGAAGTATTTTTTTTCACTCTCACTAACCATTTTCCTAGATTCTCTCCTAGTTGTTTGGGAGGATAGAGGTAATTCCTCATTTTAAGGGATGTAGTTTGTTTTAGTAGTTAGGATTACTCTTTCTTATGTATGTGCATCCTATTTTTTAGAAATAACATCCTATTTATTAGGAATGTAAGTAAGGATTAATTGGTGGCTTTATCTATTGTAAGAAATAGGGAGCCATATAAGAAAGATTGTACTTAATTTCAATTAATGAATTATGGAGTGTGAAGTATTGATGGATAATTATTACACATTAGTTATGTATAACCTCATAATGTTTCATCATTTCATTCATTGAGTGGGTGCCATGTGGGATTCCACATCAATTAATATAGTGCATTTTAGAGGCCCCTATATGCAGGCATGCCCTTAAGATTTCACTTTAAATTAATGCATTTATGCACTAAAAACATGATATGAACACATGAAAAATGGATAGTGTTTATAATTAGGAGATGATGACAAGGATAATTAGGGATTGGAAATATACTATGGTGGAAAATCTTGGAGGAAGTTATTACAGTGTTTGGATTGAGGATTAGGGTTTGATTTTCTCACTAGCTGAGGAGATGAAGAAGACATTTGAAGATGAACATGTTACATAAGATAATTTTAATAGGATTTTAGAGGAATCATTAGAGGTAATTATTGATGAAAGGAAGCTTGTGTTGTGCTCACTCATATCTTCTAATCTTAGAAAGCATGTGGCTCTAGACATGAAAAATACATTCTGGTCTAATGTCTCCCCTTGGCATAGGGATTGGATGGCTAAGGAGATAGGGTTTGAGAGTGCATAAGAGTTGACCACTAGGTTTAAACCCCTACCTCCTTAACCCTCTCATGTCCCTTCCTTTTCTCTAATTTCTCCTGTGTATTTGACAACAAGCAAAGACACAACCTCCCTTTCAAAATATTTTTTTTGCATTTTTATTGGGCTATTATTATTATTGGTTAATAGTGTTGAACACTCAGTTGAGGGTGATAAGTTTTTTTTCTTATAATAATTCATGTTTTTTGAGTCTAGAATCTGGTGGACAAACTACTACATGGGGTTTGTTTCCTTGTTTGGGGTACAAGAGATGCATTTAATTTTTCTCCCATGGATGTTTCATCTCATGTTGTGGCATTTTGGTGGGTTTACAATTGTCAATTCTGGTTGATTGGATATGTATGCTAGGAGCTAGGAGGGTTTATTCTATTTTGAAATGAAATCTCAAGCACCCCATTTTATATGAATCTCAATAGCCTCTGTAGTTTCTTGCGTGGCTCTATGAGTTTTTAAGTTTGCTTTCGTAGAAGGGCCCTACATGATGATCTTAAAACTTGATTGGGAAGGTACATCCACCTTTTTGGTTTGGAGGATGACTGATAAACCCCCCTTTATTCACATATAGTGAATAATGTGAAGTGAAATTTACCACCTCATATGTGCCTTGATTTCTAATCATTTTTATTGGGTTTGGATCCTTTGGTCTTTGTGACAAGGCAACCTAGTTGGCCTTGAATATTTAGGTTTTCATGGATCATAGTGTCATTTTGTATGATTTTCACTACACTTTTGTTTTTGATATTTCCTTGTGTTTAAAGACATTCATGGGCCTTTAGGATTTATTTGCAACACTTTTTGCATTTATTTTATGTATCATTTTTTGCTCTTTTTCTTTTTGGAATGTTATTTGCATATGTAAAATATAATTTCTTATTTTTATTAATATAAATATATAAATTTTTTTTGGGGTGACAAGAAAACATGGTATACAAATCATGGCTAAATAAATGATGATGTATACCACATGAAACCTTGACCAAAAATAAACCAAAAAAATAATTTTATGCATACCCAATAATATTTACATTCCATGATTTGCTCATATATTTTGTGGGAATATTACAAGCATGTGATTCAGCCTCCATGAAACTCTTGTTGAGATAATAGAGGAATAGGTATATGTTTCTAACCATGGTGACCCATACCTACCACAACCATCAAATAACCTTTGCACCCATATTACCATAGCAAAGAAATATAAATGTGTCAACATAAATCCTAAAATGTATCAACATCATAAATAAAATGTTTTAATATTTGTACTATCAATTTTTTATTTGGGGAATTCCTCTAAAAATATCTATTAGTGTACATTTTGTAAGTGGTTAGCCTACTAGGTTTATTTCCATCTGTCTCCAAATTATAAAATAGTGTACAACATTAACAACATATATAAATTAAAATTACTTAAAACTCAAATGAAATAATTATCGCATGTGAAAACTTAAAAATAAACTCAAATTAAAGCTTACAAATAAACATTTTATCATTAGAAGATAACTACTTAAAATTAAAAACATCAAACATCAACATCCATTAGTTAGAAATTATAAGTCGAAATCTATTTTATACTACCAATATCAACATCCAAAAATTTCTTGTAATAATTGCATTCATGTGACTTCACTGTCTAGCCTATTTTGGGCATATGAATTGTTAAACAATTGACTCGCTATAAGGAGATCAACATACTTTAAGGGTATGTTATTATTATAGATCCAATGTGTTTGTCTATAAAACATGAAACATATGAATATGGTCATGCTAAGGTAGATTAAGATTAGGGATTCATAATTCAATCCTCCATGAACACTTGAAAGCACACTCTTAAGAATGAACTATATTTCAATCATGTAAACTATAAATCTAGTCAAAAATCTTATTTGGGTCCTTGTAAAACAATGTTAAGGAGCATAATATATTTTTCACTTATTAAAAATATTATTATGCTCCTTCACTTTTTATGTAAAGAATGTAGTAAGCTATGTGACTTGAATTATATTTTAGAATATTAAAATATATTCCTTTCTTGGAATTGTGGTTTTATGTACTCCTAGAGGGTTTAATTAGGGTTAAAAATATTTTACTACTCCTTGAGTTGTACAAGTTAAATAATAATATCTATGACTAGAATTATATTTAGAAGATTAAAAAATATTCCCTTCTTTAAAGTGTGGTTTTATGTAATCCTAGAGGGTTGAATTATAGGTCCTCAACCTCCATATACCTTAGAAGGAGATTCGAATATTAATATTGTGTCCTATTGAGTGACTGAAAAATATTTAAAAATAATTAAAATAAATCATGAAAAAATTCTTAACAATTTTTTTTTTTTTTGGGAAAATGTGGATACACATTATCTTTTTATATACAATCTAAAACACATTTTTTAAATTAATATCAGCCAACCAAACTCAATATTTTTTTGAGGGAGATTGGAAGTGTATGTAACTTCTTATGTGACCTCTTAATGCTAAAAATTGGGATATATATATTGCTTTAACTTGGGAGCAAATTCTTATGTTTCATGTTCGTAAATGGGCTTGTTGAAGTTAGAGAAGTAGGATGACACCCTTTTGGTGTGTCAATGTCATCATTTTATAATTTTTAAAACTCTTTTAGATATTCATGGAATATAATAATTGTTGGATATGCAAACATTAACATTTATGTTTTCTTTTGGTTAAGGTTTTATGTGATGTAGGTCATTCTTGTTTTAAATATCATATATTTATTATACAAGTAACTAGTGTATGTTCCATATGGATTTTATAGATACTTAATTTTGGTCTAAGACCATTTTTCATAATGTTTTTCACCATTTTATAATACTTGATCTACTTGTGTATATTTGGATATTTTTAGGACATTTTCTGCTTCACATTACTCTCTTTGGATTTTGAGTCTTCAACATGTCTTCAACAATAAAAAAATATATATCTTTGAATTTTTTTCTAAACTTACACATTTTTTTGAAATTCTTTCTGCATTTTTGACAGTTTTTTTTATTAGGAATGATTTGGTGGTTCATTGAATTTGTCATAGGGCGAATTTATTGATTTGTCGAATATGTCCTATCTAGTTTTGTGGGTCCATCCACATTGGCCTCATTTTTTGATCCATAAATTTAACATATCAAAATTTTACATGGTTATCCTTAGCACATTTTATGTATTTAGAGTACCAAATATATACCAAGTTATCCTAAGTAAATTTTCAAGTATTGTCTAGGTGTTGGTTGAAAGATTAATCCTTTCCTACCTTCAATTTACAACCTTAATTTCCATATTTATTAATACACTTGTGAAAAAGTATTCCACCTTGATAATTCAACCTTATGCAATCTATTGTGACATGATCCACTTGTACAAAAGATGATTTATGTAAATGTTCATATAGTTGCATTTCACATCTAGGGAAGAGGAGACAAACCCCTTACTCGACATTTCATTTATATGGCACAAATAAGTAAATTAGATGTGATTCTAACATGTGGTATACGTAGCTAAAACTCCCTTGTGGTTGTTTGACCCATAACCATTTTATTTCTTATTTTGAACATTTGTGGCAAACTAGGTCAAGAATAAAAATAATATATTAAATTAGACATTTTCCCCACGTATTTAGGGAAAAAAGACACATGACAATGCAACATTAAACAACATACCTATAGAATAAAATTTAGAATCCAAAAATAAGTGCACTAAAAGGTTAGCTTAATTAAAAAAAATTGACATCAATAGAAATAGGGTAGATTCAGAAGTGAATCTATACCAAGACAAATTCGATAGCAATATGAAAAGCATTAGAATTTTATTTGACAAACAAAGTTCTATGTTTTACACAGAATTTCACCATCACTTCCAAACCACTACTACATTCTTAGGATTCCAAAATTCTACCCATGAGTCTTTGTTTCATCACTTTCATTATATTTCTTAGTTCATTGCATGTTCAATAGTATAGTTCATGCATTTTTTATTTTTATAGAAATGAGGATGATCTAGATTTTGTTATTGGAATGTATTTATCGTATATCTCTGTATTAAATAAATTTATCATGTTATATAAGAGTTATTTACCCTACTACACTAAAAATATAAAATAAATTGGTGAACTCCCCTACTCTTTGAATGCCTAACCATCTAATGTTTTCTCTTTGGTTTTCATGACTATTTTATAATTTTATGGATATGATTTCAGAGTTTCATATTATTTCACATGTTTTCATAAAACCCTATATTCTACTTACCTCTTTATAATTGAGGATTACATCCATATTTTATAAATTGGTGTATTGATTCTTTGAGAAAATACATCTTTTAAGGTTTTATAGGGTTTGATCCTCTATTTTAAAATATATTTTTGATATTTATAACTTATTTATGCTTGTTATATTAGCTTCACTTTATTTATGTCCATGATTATATATTATGCCTAAGAAGGTTATAGATACACCTCTTACTATATGTAGTGTTAGATTGAGTGGTATTACTTGTGATTTGACCCAATTACCAATGTTTGATACTCAAATAACTAAAATGGTTACTCTAGTGATGTTCCTCCTTCCATGATTGATGATGATATAAATTTGAATTTTCAATTCAAATATCTTGGTGTTTAAATACATTCCTATAATTCTACTTTTGATGATGAACATGTTAGTTAGGATATAAATGATGCTTAAAATAATACAAATCTCATATTTCTATTGATATAAAAAAATGAGGACATGGGTGAAAGTGATTTTGGTGCCTATATTGAAAATACCCATAGGAAATTGATGATATTATTTTTATAGTAACAGAAAAAATAAATTAAAAAATAGGAATAAAGAAGCTTTATATGAACCTACTCCTACATATCCATTAGATGAAACTATTGTACCTCTTTAAGTCTCTTTATATACATTAGGTGGTAAGGATAGTTATCCTCATGGTAATATTGATCCTTATGTGTATCGACCTAGTGTTATACCCCTTCCTTAGGTAAGACCTTATATTCCTATATAACCTAATGCTTTTATGGTACCTCTTACTATCAATCGAATGAGTAATGTGCCTCCATGATCTCATTTTAATATATCATCCATTGGTCTTTGGCATAATAAAAGTCAAAATAATATATCAATTACAATTAGTTTTAATCATAAGAAAGCATTGATTCTTACATGTATCCATATCAATGATAATCATACACCTAGTTGTGCATCTATTGATCCAATAATATAAAAACAACTCAATGATATTAGCTTGCAACTATGTGCAATTGAATTAAAGGTATATTAAAAACTATTAAATTCAAATTTGAAGCTCCTAATATAATCTAAATTACAACACCTCATAGTGGAGCTAAGAAAAATAAAATCAAGTGCAAACTAAATGAAGCACAAAATAAGCCAATTTTATACCATTAATTTTCATTCGAAGGCATCCTTATTTGATGTTTTGAATTACCCCAAGTGATTAAAGGATGATTACTTGACGTAGAATTTTGATTGCTCTTTTTGTCTCAAGATTTGGATAACATGTAGCTATGGATGACTTGATTTTTTGGATAAGGTGATGGAACTATTGTATTTAAATATTTAAATATTCAAAGATGGATTTACATGGGAGTGTAGCTCCCAATATATAGAGCCACTTGGGAAGAATGAAGGGTTATATTTATGCCATGGAGGATGGATATCAATGGCTAAGAATTAGTGTGAAGGTCAATTAGTTGGATTATGGAGTTAAAAATTCCATGGAGGACTCTAGAGAGGGTGGTAAGGGGCTCAAGGTGGATTAGAGGATTCTAGATGGAGGTTAGGATAATCAATGAAAGTTATATTTATATTAGTGATGTGACTTGTTGGAGTGTTAGTTGGGGAAATGAGGGTAGGTGGTGGGGAATATAAAATTCCTTAAAAATTGCGAGGAACTTATTAATGGATAAATGAGAAGATAAGAGGATGACTAATTAGTACTAAGAATAATGGGATGATAGGGTAAGGTTAATATGATGAAGTAAATATAAATAATGATGTTATACAGATGTTAAGATAATTTTAGTATGATGTTAATGTGTGATGATGCTAATAATGATATAATTAATATAAGTAGTGATTTTATATGTATACATTTCCCCCCTCTTTGAAAGAGAACTAAAAATTAAATGGATTAATGGTTTTTACGAAGATGAAAAAGGTTGCATGAGTTAGTATTCTAGTTAGATTGGGTGATGCCCCCTCAAAGGGTTATGTGGAGAGGATGGAGATGGGTGATTTATCAAAATAAAATGATGGGTGGGTTGTGTGGATAAAATAAATAATGGTTAGGATGGATGTGATATACATGATAGATGTGTTAGATGTAATAGATGTACCATATACAATTGATATGATGGACGTGATATGATATGATGCAAGGATGGAAACCGATGAGCTACAACATGATCAAGATTTGGATTGATGATAACCGTATCAAAGACATATGTGAGTGAGTGATATGGATAAATTTATGGCCTTGAATGTTCCCCAATCAATGACATATGAAGGGGGAAGTTGTGTACTTTGAAGTATGAGTGAATATATGAGATTTGAATGTATCCTAAGCAAGGACACATACTGAGGAGAGCTTCAAGATTGGATTGGATGATAGATTGATGGATTGGGAATTAAATATCTCAAGGTGATAAGATGCACACTTGAATTTTCCAAATCAATGATGTATGCATGGGAGAAACAGTGGAAATCCTGGATGTGATTGATTGATTATAGCTCAAGGATTATACTGATTGCATGGATTCATGATGATGGATCATGTTGATTAAGGATTTTATAGGATACAATGATTGATGAAATATTTTAAATGATTATAGAGGATTTTTGAATAATTATGAGAGGGATAAATGATGATGAACAAAGATGATTGTGGTCAAGTTGACCATAGACACCCTATGTGAGTGAGCATTGCCTACATAGTCCAAATGGACCTTATACCAATGTAGTTATCCCTAGATGGAGTTACATAATGATATACGTTAAGATGATGATGATGCCATAGGGATGTCCTTAGGAATCTAATCAAGATGATTACAAGATATGTTAGGAATGATGGTTAGTCATAATATTTATTGGGCATCATAAGATTATGAATTTGATGATTGAATTTGACTAGATAGGTGATTTGATTGGAATATTAATGAAAAATAGGGATGATGGATGATGATTGGATGAGAAGCAATGTTATAGGCCAAAATAGGCCTTAGGGTGGTTAAATTTTTTAAAGTGTGTGGTTTAAATAGTAGTGTGGTGAGGTGTAAAAACATTTCATTTTCATCCTACCCCCTATCAATTTTGTGTTGTGATTTACATTGTATTTTTATGATAGAGATGGATCATGTGCCACACCACTACCACTGAGGAGAGAGAGCCTAAGAACACCAGAGAGCAAAAAATCATGATTAATTTGACTTTTGTATTTTTTTTCATTTAATAGCATTAATTAGGGATCAAAGTCTGTAATGTCCCCAATTTTCTATTGAAATGATTTAATTAATTAATTAAATTATTATGAAAATAAAATTGACTTCTTCTAGAAGTTTCCTTGGAAGGCTTTAAAAGAAGGGGAAAGCAAAGCATTTGCATTATCTAATATCTTCTTTTGCAAAATTATTCTGAGAAGCTTGAATCGGTGATTCAGCTGGAATCTCTGAGGACGAAACCCTTCAGTAGATTGGCAAGGAGTTGGACGAAAACCCAGTGCTTTGTCAGAGGTGGATTCGAGACGGAATCCAGATTGTGCATATTGGTAAGTTCGGGAGCTTCAGAGACCATTCACAGAGTATACCAGGGTCCAGCCTATGCAAATGGGTTCCAGGTATTTATTCATTGTTTAGGTTCCAGATTTATATATTTTATTTGCATATCAGGTTCGGGTACAAAAATCCGTATGGATAGATAGATCGGCACCAGGCCGTACCAACAGGGTCAGAGAAAGGAAAGGGCACAGTTCGACTGCAGGGTTATACAGAGACCGGCAACGGCATATAGGCTGACATCGGCCGATTATCTACCGACGCCGGCAATCAGGGAGTCAGACGCAGGCAGAGGTCGCCCTCAGATGACTGACGGCGGTAGGGTATCGACCGACGTCGGCATCCTCAGAGACTGACGTCGGCGACTGTGTTTTCTGGACACAGCAGGCTGAGAGCACGCAATCCCAGGTTTTTTATTTCCAGTTTGGTTGTTGTTATAATAATTGGGTTTTGAGACCAATCTGTAATAATTTTATGACATTTGGGGCTATAGTATCAGTTACATTCGATTTTATATCTTTTTCCAATTGATTGAATGCTGTAAGTAGAGGAAATCAATTTTATTTGCTTTCAATCCTAGTTTGGGATCTTTCAGTGGTATCAGAGCCATGCATCTTGCTAGCCTGTAGGGGTAAAACTATTTTATTTCTATGCATCCTGGAAGATTTGATAGAAGCCATAGATATTTTACACGAAGTAGAGCTCAGTACGAGCGAGAGTTGGGTTTAGGACAGCGACCTATCATGGCCGAAGAACAGAGGAATGCCCATAGAAACCAGGATGAAGAAGAAAGGGAGATGATGAGGACCCTCATCACTACCCAGCCCAGGATTGTTCAGGCTCTAGACCAATTACAGGATACCATGGAGCGTTTAGAGGTGGATAGACACAGAGGAAGAAGGAATAGATCAGCTTCAGTAACTAGTAGTGATCATACCAATCATTCCCGTCAGCATAGTCACCATTCCCGTTCTTCGGTGGGGAGCTCCCGTCATTCCTCTAGGCGACATCATCATCATACACCTACTCCTAATAGACCATTACTGCCTCAGTTTGTACCAGGTGGACAACCAGCACAGGTGGAACCACTAGAGATGGGGTTCCAAGAGTCCATTTTGGCAGCCACAACAGAGTGGAGAGCTTTACCCCCAGAGGTTAGGGAGGTTTTTCCTCTTCCCCAATATTGTGCACAGCGTAGAGACACAGCGAGACTCAGGGGCGATCGGGGTAATAGACCACCACAGCAGCAGCATAATCATGACCTCAATAGAGCTACGGGGAAGATTACATTGGCTTCATATAATGGCTCTGGAGAGACTAGTGCAAGAGCTTGGGTCCACAAGCTGGACATATATCTTTCTTTGAGGCCCATGCCTGAGCGTGAGGCCATTCAGTTTGCAGTGTTACATCTAGAGGGGATTGCATATGATTGGTGGCACCATGGATTGGTCACCCAGGATCACGCCTTAGTTCACTCCTATGCTGAGTTCACTGAGAGACTTATTTCACGATTTGACCGTAAGGATACAGAACTTTACTACAGGGAGTTGGCTCATCTTAGACAGAGTGGACACGCAGAAACTTATATTAATGAGTTTCAGCGTATTGCGGTTATGGTACTTGATATGCCTCAGAGACGGAGTGTGATGTTATTTATTGAGGGGTTACATGATAGACTTAAGGGACTGGTACGTGCTTTCCAACCAGCCACTCTTAAGGATGCCATTGATGTGACATTGAGACTGGATACTGTTCCCACTTCTTATCAAGGTGATAAGAAAATAGCTGCAGAATCTCGGCCTATACAGAAGGCCAATACACCACAAATTAAAGAAGGGCCATCCTCTACAAATCCTTGGATGAATCAGGAGACTAGGAATGACTTGAGGAGGAAAAAATTATGTTTTTCCTGCAAAGACCCATGGGAACTAGGCCACCGTTGCATGGGTAAAGGAAAGATTCATTTGATTGAGGTAACTTCTGAATGTGGAGATGAGGAGGTTCCTGACACGGACACTGAAGATAATATTGAGCAGGATCAGATACAGTTGGAGTTAGACACCCCAGAGCCTTTGGCATCAGCGAAAGCAATTATGGCTACTCTCTCCAGTTATCCTAACTTTCATGCCTTTCGGTTGAAAGGTACACTTAAGGGTAAGTGGGTCGTGAGCTTGGTAGATACAGGTGCTACACATAACTTCATTGACCGGAAGTTAGTGGGAAGGCGTGGACTACCGTATGAGAAGTTTGGTGGTTTTGGGGTAAAAGTGGCAGACGGTGCAGTTTTGGGTTGTACCAAACGGATTCCACAGCTCAGCATTCAGATGGGGGATTACACTCTGACAGATGATTTTTATGTGTTTCCTTTAGAGGATTATGATGTGGTTTTGGGCATGCAGTGGTTACAGGGTATAGGGCGCTACATTATTGATCACCGCCGTATGCAGTTAGAATTCATTTCTGGGGGAAGGAAGATTATCTTGAAGGCAGCACCAGATGGAGGACCGAAGGAGGGGTCATCTCATAGGATAGAGTCTCATTTTACAGGTGATGTGGTAAATAATTCTATTTATTGCAGGGCATTTTCCTTTCCAATTATAAGTCAACATCCTTATGGAGATTGTGAAAGTTTAATAATCAGAGTAGCTCAGCGACCTTTTTCTAAGTCTAAGGTATGTGATGGTGAATTTGCTACTTACATATTGAGGATTATCACTCTGCTCTCCAGGAGAAATAAGGTGAATGTAGTCACAGATATTATCCAGCGTGGTGTTTCTGACAGAAGAATTTGCAAATTCTTGAGATTAATATGGCATCCAGGTAGTTGGTATTGGGTATCAGGAGCGAATTGCTTGAGGACAAGCAATCTCCGGGAAGGGAGGACTGTAATGTCCCCAATTTTCTATTGAAATGATTTAATTAATTAATTAAATTATTATGAAAATAAAATTGACTTCTTCTAGAAGTTTCCTTGGAAGGCTTTAAAAGAAGGGGAAAGCAAAGCATTTGCATTATCTAATATCTTCTTTTGCAAAATTATTCTGAGAAGCTTGAATCGGTGATTCAGCTGGAATCTCTGAGGACGAAACCCTTCAGTAGATTGGCAAGGATTTGGACGAAAACCCAGTGCTTTGTCAGAGGTGGATTCGAGACGGAATCCAGATTGTGCATATTGGTCAGTTCGGGAGCTTCAGAGGCCATTCACAGAGTATACCAGGGTCCAGCCTATGCAAATGGGTTCCAGGTATTTATTCATTGTTTAGGTTCCAGATTTATATATTTTATTTGCATATCAGGTTCAGGTACAGAAATCCGTACGGATAGATAGATCGGCACCAGGCCGTACCAACAGGGTCAGAGAAAGGAAAGGGCACAGTTCGGCTGCAGGGTTATAAAGAGACCGGCAACGGCATATAGGCCGACATCGGCCGATTATCTACCGACGCCGGCAATCAGGGAGTCAGACGCAGGCAGAGGTCACCCTCAGACGACCGACGGCGGCAGGGTATCGACCGACGTCGGCATCCTCAGAGACCGACGTCGGCGACTGTGTTTTCTGGACACAGCAGGCCGAGAGCACGCAATCCCAGGTTTTTTATTTCCAGTTTGGTTGTTGTTATAATAATTGGGTTTTGAGACCAATCTGTAATAATTTTATGACATTTGGGGCTATAGTATCAGTTACATTCGGTTTTATATCTTTGTCCAATTGATTGAATGCTGTAAGTAGAGGAAATCAATTTTATTTGCTTTCAATCCTAGTTTGGGATCTTTCAAAGTCCATGAAGAACAAAGTTGTGATGAAGATTAAATTTATTTTTAGAAATTTTACCATCATAAATTATGATTTTTCTCAAGTCAATAGTAGCTTTTCATCAATATCATAGTAATTTTGACAAATTCATTGGGTTTTAGTATGAATAGCGGCTTCATGAAAATCCCTAATAGCTTTGCAAAAGTGTCTGGATCAAAGTTGCCACTATCGATTAGTGGATTAATGAAATATGGTGTTGTATTTGCATGTGTAAATAGTGGATTTTCCCTAAATTTGAGTTTTAAATCCATCATTAAACTATCAATGAATCTATGCTCAAAAATGGTAGTATTGTTCCCTAGGTAGTGACTTTGATGTAATATTTCATTAAGGGAATGAGTTGGCGATGATGACTTGGATTAATAGGAAGAGTAGGTGATGTTAGTTTGGATGATAGTTATCCATGTTTTATAAGATGATTATCTAAATATAATTGGCACTTATGGATGTAAGAGTCTCTATTAGTGATCACTTCATGAGAACAACACTTAGAGGTGATAAAGAGGCTACATGAGTTGTTTGCATAGGATTTTGGCTTATTAGAGGTGGTGGGGTTCATGTATATCAAGCATTAATGACTAATTCAGTGCAAATATGACACTCAAAGATGAGTTCCTTTCATCTTCCCATGGGAGAGATGATTTTGACCATGTAGGACATCTAATGTATTATAAGGATTTTGATCTAAGGCCAGAGATTGTATTGGAGATTGACACATTGGATGGTGACTTTATAATGGGTCATTAGTCACATTGGTTTTGGTTTATACTAATGGTGGTTAGATTTAGATGATTTCATTGAGTATGAGGTCATTGATAAGTTACCCCTTACTTTGATGGGCATTTTTAGCAACATCTTGTTACCTAATAAGTGTGATCAATTCTTCCAGATCATGATGGGGGACATGATAGTAGATATGATGGAGGATGAGGTTGTATTTTCTTGGGGCATGTTATTGGCCCATATATATATATATATATATATATATATATGTATATGTATATATATATATATATATATATATATATGTATATGTATATATATATGTATATGTATATATATATGGATATATATAGTATATATATATATACATATATATATATATATATATGTATATATATATATACATATATATATATATATACATATATATATATATACATATATATATATATATATATATATATATATATATATATTCATCTAGTTGCATATCAGACTAAACAAAGCATTGGGGATTCTACCTTACTATAGATTTGGTTATAGAAGTACCTAGCTATTGATAGACTTATGGGTACACACTACTAGAGGAGTCTAGAGGAGTTGATGGTATATGGATGGGATATTGTTATTGGTGATTAGTGAGGTAATTTAGATGACCTAAATTTTTATAGATGAGCTTTAGACACATTGACTCCTAATGTTGTGACTTGAATTCCTTATAGATAGGTGTACTTCTAATGGGTGGAGGATGTCGATTACATGGGCTATATGTTGATGGATTGATATATTATCAGGTGGTAGGATATGATCACCAATAGATATAATATTGATAGAGTGTAGAGATAGTTAAGTCAATAGTATGATTTTATATAGGTCCCTTAGGTTTTCTAGGGTGACAAGGGAGTAAAGATAGTGGGGTCTAGGGGTTGATTAGGTAGTAGCTATGGCTAATTTTGATGTAGTGGATTATGTGCAATGGGAATATCAAACAATGATATCGTATTTGGGGGTCGTGGCTGACTATGATGTATGGTGTTCATAAACATGCTTAGCATGACTGACATGATTGGTAATGTCATATCATACCTTAGTGGAGAGGATGCTAATAATAATTCAAGTGTATGGGATCTAACTAAGATAAAGAAGTATTAGGAGTATAGTGGGGTCTTCAAGATGAAATAGAGATTGGGATGGTGAGGAAGGGTAGGGTGGAGGAAGAATTTGGGAAAGGATTATGATAGAGAGCTCTTATGTTAGGCCAGGACTAGTTAATATGATGATAATTAGAGTGACTATCTAGTATCAATTATGCCCATATCCATCAGTGATGGTGGTCAAGATAGGTAAATGTATGGGTGATGAGGCTGAGCTTTCTCAATGGGAGATGTCTATAGAGCTAACATAGGTGCATAGATAGATTTCCTCTTTGACTATAGAGGTTACTCAGTTGACAACAACACTAATTACTAGTGATGAGAGATTATGCAATTGAAAATAGCACTAACCTCCAAAGATGGAGAGGTTAATTATAAAACTGACCATGAGATATGAAAAGGCACAAACATTACAAGTTGAGTGATATAGTTATTTGGATGTATTGGTAGTATAAGGGGTGGCTCAAGTGGGAAATAGGATGATAAGAACCGCTAAAGAGGATCAATATCACTAGGATTTATATGCACATGTAGTTATATCTAGTCAAAGAGTACTCACTTATGTAGATATTTGATGTATTAGGGTTTATTCATGCACTTGATTATCAAACAGATCCATACAGGCTCCTAGGAGAGATACACCTCTAGAGGGCCAGAGTTAGTCATGAGCCTCAGGATAGTATACAGATGACTTTAATGTATATATGACTAGGATGCCTTGTATATGTGTTATTTTGTATGTATTCATGGACATTGATGTGTGTGTGTGTGTGTGTGTGTGTGTGTGTGTGTGTGTGTGTGTGTGTGTGTGTGTGTGTGTGTGTGTGTGTGTGTGTGTGTGTGTGTGTGTGTGTGTGTGTGTGATTTGATTCAATCCTAGCTTATTGTATATGTATCTCATGATGTTTATGGATAGTGATGATTATTATGATGTTTATCATGATGTTAGATGATGTTTACATGATTATGATGATGTTCATGACTTTTAAATTTTCAATGCCAATATACTTAGATATTATGATGATATGATGTTAGATGTGATTGGTTAGATTAGCATGATTAATTTAATGACTAATTAGATGTGATGGTTAGATGATGTGAAGTGGATGAGTATGATGAATGATTATAATTGATTTTTTGTTAATTTTTTGAAGTATAATGTTAGGTAGATGAAATGGGTTATATTTGATTATTTTAATGTGATTGGATGGTTGGAATTTGGCTAGATGTGTTATAATGATTATGATCTTGATCCATATGTGTTCATCAACCATTTTTAATGTACCACTATGAAATATTCTCCATGATGTGTGTAAATATGATGTCTTCTTTCCATAATGCATATTGGACTAGCATAGGAGACACAAAGTTAAAAACAAAGTTGTAAAATTAGCACGTGGTGTAATTCACCATTGGTATAATAAACCAAGATGACATGTTTTTTATATGCTATTACACATATAATAACAAGATAAAATATATACAATAAATACTTAACAAATATATACATAATCATGGCTATTGATTGATAACAAAATTTGAATGAAAGATCAACAATATGATACTTGATAAACAAACAAATATATGCACATGAATGATTTCTGAAAAAAAATCCACATACAAGATTATAAAATATAAAAAAAGAAACATAAGTATTTAATTATGAGATACAATGGACTTGCGATCGATATTTTATCGCTTGTCTTTGTTGAAAATCCTTGGAGTGGGTGAAAGATTCATGATTAAATTCACCTTGTCTAATTTTTCTCCCAAGTAATGATACATGTCATATAGATATTTAGATAACATAGTCACAATGACTTGTTGTAAAATCACATGGATGTAGATAAGGAAATGGAATTTTATTTCTTAGGACACGTAACAAAATGGAGGGTACTTTAGGATTTATGACTTTAATAGTATTTACATCATGCAAAAATGGTAGACTTGGAAAAGGAAAATCCATTTTGAATTCTGAATAAAATAAGGCCAATTAGTGGATGTGGGAATAGTGAATAAGATAAATGATGAGATGAGGGATAGGTAAAGATAAATCCCAAGATAGACTCTTCAATGGTCATGTTATACAACTGATTTAGATGCCTCCTGTTCTATAGGTATGCTCTTGGCTAAACCAGATTGTAGCCACAAATGATGATAATTTGATTGATATTTTTTGTGAAGGCATACAACCATATTGAATGTTTCTTAAGCATAATTTTGGTGTATAATTTGACCAATGCTAAAGTTAGGAAATGGGGATGATGGTGATGGATATGATAGTATGGGATGGTCAAACACATATGGATAATGATGATGCTATGGATAAAGGAATGGGTTTTTTCCCATGCTTATGAGGTATGCAATATGAGATACTTGAAGATGTATTCCACAAGTAATGCTAGACACTAGTTTTCATCACTGTGCTTTCCCAAGGCACTAGAAAACTAGTTTTCACCATTGGATGGATGATTTTTTTTTTAAAAAATTTTTGAATATATGATTTTTTTTAATTTGATTGATGTGATGGCATGGACATGATCCAGGTATAAAAAAAATTTAAATGCATGATATTCATTAGCTCAACTAGCCCCTGACCATCCTATGTAGCTAGTTTTTAAGCTCCTAAAACATATTTGGTAATGCTAACATAGGGTCCAAGCCAATTAAGCTCAAAATTCCATTTATTTTCTTGATCTATTTTAGTATTACTTTGATTCTCTTTGAGGACTAAATCTCCAATTATAAATTCATGTGGTCTAAATTTATTGTTATATTGATTATGTAGATGATTCTAATAGGACTTCAAGTGATTGAGGGAATTAATCCATTTTTCATCTAAGAGTTCTAGTTTTTGAAGTTGTGAAACCATGTATTCTTCCTCATCAATTAGACCTTGTAATGTAATCTAAAATAGGCTCATTCAATCTCGACTGGCAAGATGGCTTCAACACTAAAGACTAATGAGTAGGGAGTGACACATGTTGGAGTACAAATACTTGTGTGGTAAGCCTATAGTGTAGGATAATTTTGAAGATGTTAATCACAACTATTATCATTGATGATATTTTTGACAATGTTAATTATAGTTTTATTAGTGGCCTAAGCTTATGTTGACTAATTTGACCACAAGTCAAATTAGGTCAACCCCCTATGTAGTTTAAACTTATCATAAGTCCCCCTAGGGTTTAAAGTGTGTCAAATGGTATTTAAAAGGATCATATAATGTTTCATCTCTTGTAACATTTGTATAGTTGGTTATTAATCCTTAGTGTCATTTTATGTTATATAAGGTTACTTTTGAGTCATTAAATGAACTTGTATAGTTTTCATAGAAGGACATGTGTTTTAAAAGAATATTAATGTACCTCATGTTATAATATGTCAAAATAACTATTGTAAAAATAACTAAATGTAGGTACAATGTCAGAATAGGAAGATCAGTGGGAAAAGTGGTAGTTTTCAATTATTGTACAGCCTATATAAAAGCTTTAGCACATGGTATTACTTTATCAATGTCTATTCAAGTCCCCTAAGTCCATTTACATGTTCAAAAAACTTTGATACACTTTAAAATGGCAAAAAAAAAATCTATTTTCCGTATCACTCTCCTTTACAAGCTAAAATGGTCAACTGGTCTTTGCATGGTATGGATAGAAGGTTGTGAGTCAGAGCCAATGCACCTGGTGGATCATAATAATATTTTTATAATAAAAATACATGGAAATAATTTCAATTTTGGTGTACCATGCTTTGAAAACCATTGTTAAGAGTGTTAGAGACTCTTTTCTGCCTACTCATCCCCACAGCCTTCAGGTTTCTTCTCTGTTTGCATTGTTCTATGTAATTCAAGTTATGTACATGATATCTAGAGGCATAAAAAACTTTATCATGTAATTATTAGTCTATTTTTCATGTGTGGTGTGAAGGAGTTGGCATAAACATCTCATTCTCCTAACTAGAGACTCCATGGAAGTGTTTTGGATTGTGTTTGACCTGTGTAGAGTTCATTTTCCTGTAGGTGTATTTAGAACAAAGATGAAATTATTGAGTTTAAAATATAAGATATGTATGATCACATTTTTCATGAACATATTTGTTTCGAGAGTGTTTCATATGAAATGCAAGGTCTAAGAATTGCATATAGTCAATTTCCCTTGTGACTGTCACCTATAGTCAGGTGAATAGAAGCCTTGACCAATCATGTTTAAGAAAAGAGGAGGTTTCAAAGTTTTTATAAGTCTCCCAAGGTGAGGACAACAATATTGATATATTTAAAAGGTTAGAATTTAGTTGTGAGAACCAACTTAACACACAAAATCATAAACCATGTCTTTCCCTATAGATAGTCTATAGTGACACCTATAAGTAGCTCCACAGAGGTCTAAGAGAGTTGAAATTAAGGTGTTGGAACTTGTTTGAAACCTTCATTGAGGTCTAGGAGCATTGAGAACATCATTGTGATAATGGTAAATCCATCATGTGGTAGACAAACCTAGAAATATGCTCACAGATTTGGAAAGTTGAAATTGAGACACTTTAGTTTCTTTGAATCATGTTTTGCCCATTTACTATGTCTTTCCATGGTAGAATGTCTTGAGGTCTAGATAGGCCTGATTGTTTTCATATTGTATCCCAAGCCTAAGGGAAATGTTTTGAACATGAAAAGTTGGTTGCTTGATCAAGAGGGAATGTTTTTAAATGATTTCTAACTCAAGTAGATTTTGACTTGAGATACTTAAAAAACACTATATGAAAATGACTATAGGCCACCTAACTTGTAGTGTTGAGTGATACTATGGTGTCAATGGCATGAAATGAACTCATGTAGGTATGGAATATGTATGCAATAAAAAATACATTGTTTCTATAAATCGATCCTAACTTGGAGAAGATAGATCATACCATACACTTCTGATTGGGGAAACATTTGTTAAGTGAAAGAATGACCAATATGGGGATCTTTTAGACCTAATTAGGGGATATTTTACCATAATACAATATGATAGGGAGGGTTCTAAAGCCTCCATTCTAACGCAATCACATAATAGCCCTACAAGGGTCATGAGTTTTGATATTTCACTTAAGCTAATAACAAGTAAAGTAAATCTAATCTAGTGCTCACCAAATCTTGTGGCACAACATAAGGGGTTATAAAAAAATTAAAACATGTATAGGAGAATCTCAATTAAGCTAAGTATGAGTAAGACCCTAATACATGGAATGTAAATAGTAATATTATTCAAAGCTAATACTTATGCTACTTCTATCTACTAAAGAGAGGAGCAAAGTTAGAGAATACTTACTTTAATGTGAACCCATCGAGACTCAATCTCTCCCTTGGCCAATGGGGTTTTGAAAGAGGTTGTTGTGGTTTGTAAGGATCACTAAGAAATGCCAAAGCATCCAAGACTTATCCACAAGACTAGATTCTCCAAGTAAAAACCCTAAGCTAAGATTCTTCAAGCAGAATGGTGAAAGAGTATATTGTAATGAAGTGTGACCAAATAATAACTCTTGATTTCATATTAAAATAATGACAAAATGATGTTTTATTATAGGTATATTTGACCATTGACCCTTCCAAAAATCCTAGATGATAGGGTAGAACCAATCGACCTAGCACAATTTTAGATAATAATTCACTAGGTCCCAAGCTAGGTCATCTAATGGATAACCTAATTCATAAGTGAAAACCACCCAAAACTGTATAGGGTTGACCTAGTTGACCTAGCATAGCTGACTGAAAAAAAAGGATTAATGTGAGGAAAAGAGTGATAGAAAGTGGGAAAAAACTGGAGGAGTGTGCAAAGGAGGAGTAATAGCTTAGGGAATGGCTTTTAGGAACTATTTGGATTGATAATATGTGGTAATAAGGGATAATAATCTTAAAAAGCACCAAAGGTTTGGCCAACCCTTTCCTTTTGTACCCCTTAAGGTGTTCACTCAAAGATATTGAGACTCGATGGGTTCTTTCATGATATAAATCGATAAAAGTTTGAAAATATTATGTGTATACATATTCCCCACTCGAAGCTCATCACGTGTCATTAAGGTTCAATAAGGGATAGTGTTTTGAAAAAGAACATAGGAAAACATAATGTTGACGTAAAAAAAAGTTTCAGTATTTTAAAGCATAAAATAACTAAAATTAAATGACTAAAAAGAAAATAACTTAAAAGTAAATGACTAAAAAGTAAATGTGATGTGTACCTTGAATTGCCATTATCATTGGATGGTTGTCTATTATGTTGTTAATTTTGACTATGTAGGGCACAAAGATTTCTTTCAACAAACCCAAGAATAAAAAACTAAAGAGCAAAAATAAACAAACATAGGAAATCCAAGATAACTAGTGTTATGAGGATGGGATGTACTTAGGAATTTGGTAACTGGGATGATAAGTGATATGTTAGACAAAATGATCAAGTCAAAAACAAGAGTAAATTAGGTAACTAAAAATCCAAGGCTACTAAAGACTAAAAAACTCAAACATGTAAACCTTAAATAAGAAAGGAAAACTCACCAAATTAAACAAAGGATACATGTCAAAAATATGGTAATAAAAAATTAATCTAAAATCAATAAAAATCCTTAAATAAAGATGGACAAATAAAAAACAAATTGGTAAAACAACATTAATGAGTGAGCAGTAACAATCCTTATCTCACACAACAATGGAAAAAGGTACATAAAAGGGAAAACAACATTGTTGAGTGAGAATTAACAATCCAACCTCACTCAACAATGGAAAAAATGGACAAACTTAAGTGTCCTTAACAATAGGATAGTAAAATAATGACAAATGGTAAAAAGAAAGCAAACTAAGTCTAGGAATGTAAATTTATGGTGTAAAGAAAGTAATCCAGATTTGTTCAAACATGTTATTTCTCTTCTAAGGATAGATAAAATTGAAATAAAGTAGTGCTAGCATGTTTTTAAGAGATGAAGAAGAATGGAATATAGAAGAAGGGAAAATATATTTAGAATCGCAATTTGCCTGTCAAGGGGGGAAATGAAATGGGTAGAGGGGCGAATGAAGGAAAAACCAAGGTAGAGCAACTCTTTATCAAAGTCAAGACACTCAAATTAGGTTTATCAAAAAAATATTACTTTTGACCTTAAGGACTCTGAAGAACTTCTCTTAGCCACACAAGTCTTAAGTCAACAAATGCAGTATATAGTTCATCCCATGAAGGTTATATTCATGAAAAGTAAAATGGACCTACCTTCCCATAACATGTTCGTCATTCTTCAGGACCCCTTACAAAGTCTTCAGTCTACTATGAAGATTGGGTAATTACTTGAGTAATTAGGTAACATCATAGATTTTTTTAAATTCTCTTATTCCAATATACTGGCCTACCTCACCCCAATGGACCTCGGCTCTATGTGAGGCCAACATTGAAGTTTGAGCTTCGATTAGAGATAGGGGATGTGCTTGGAATAACATATTTTGGTGTGATATTGAATTTTGATATTTTTATGTTGGATTTTGTATATCATTTCCTTTTGTATAACATTGGCTTTTAACTTTCTTGATGGGTTTTTTTATTCTTCCTCTATACGGATTTGGAAAACCAAACATGGGTGCTAAATATGACTTTCATTTGAATAATTTGGACTTGGTTGCTAAGAAAGATAAATTCAAAGAGCATGGGTTCTAAGAGTCTCATAAATCTAGGTGAAATAAAAATTCTATCTTGACTTCAAACTTGTTTTCTCCAATGACGAGTGAAAGGAAAGGAAATCAAGCGGAGTGACACATGGAACAATTTGAATTCCTTCAAATCACAAAAAATGTGACAAAGGGTAAAAAAGAAGATATAGTGACACTAAAGTGTGATTCCTTATCATAATAATGAGGTAAATGGAAGAGAAACATGCTAACATAGATTGTTGTGCAAATTCCATCTACCCAAAGAAGCAAAAGCTAAAGTTGAGAAAAAAGATCAATAACATTTTCTTATAAAAGAAATAAAAATATGGTAATTTTATGACAAAGCTCAGGTCCTATCCATGGTCTTATAATGCAACTTATAAAATATAAACCCATGAGGGTTCAAAAAAGCATGTGAAAAAAAATGAGGTAAGCAAAAGTTGGTATTTTTGAGGAAGACCGGGTCCTATCCATGGTTTTACAATGTAACTTATAAAATAAAAATCTAAAGGATGCCAAAAAATGTGTAAAAAGAATATGAAAATAAAGAAAACTATGGTACATCATGAGGAAGACCAGGTCTTATCCATGGTTTTATAATGCAACTCATGAGATAAAAAAGAAATCAAAATACCAAAAAGGAAGGACTGAAGGTTTGTGATAAGAGAGAACTACTACAAAGGGAGAGACTTGTCTAAGTAACCTACAAAAAGATTTAGATAGATGTGGATAGAAAACATGAAAATAAGGGAA
This sequence comes from Torreya grandis, assembly GCA_037957365.1. Taxonomy (NCBI): domain Eukaryota; kingdom Viridiplantae; phylum Streptophyta; class Pinopsida; order Cupressales; family Taxaceae; genus Torreya; species Torreya grandis. Next base: position 656,289 of record JARHVA010000592.1, read on the forward strand.
GGATCCTACATTAACATTTATATTGAGGATGAGAATGTGAGAGACAAACTTGTGTCTCAAAAGGTTTATTGGAGTTGAATTAGTTTGGTAACATGTAAGGGAGAGTAAGAGTGGGCATCACAAGATGCCCGGAAGGGTAAGTGGATGTAGGGATAGGCATCACAAGATGCCCCAAATTTTTAAATGATATGTGGGTGGGAATTATAATATTACCTAAAGGCTATATAAATGTGTGGATGGGAATCACAAGATGCCCTGATAGATAAAAAGAGGAAGAAAATATAGGAAAAGATAAGAAGGAAAGATCACCCCGTATAGTATCTAAATGGATTCAAGTTATCCAAGAAGATTTTGATAGGAGGATTCATGAGGGATTGAAAGAAATGAATAAAATTCTAATAAAAATAAATAGTTAACTAGATCAAAAAATAGAGAAAGCAAAAAAAGGTACAGAGTCGACTAGGTCAACCTAGTAAAGAAAATAGGGGTCAAACTAGTACAAAAAACAAGCACTAAAAATTGTACAAATTTGATAAGGTTGACCTAGTACAATAAGTAGGGAAAAAATAGACAATATAAAAAAGAAATGATAAAATCATGAAATAAGTGAAACAAAACCTACAAGGGTTAGGTTCATGTAAGGTTCACTAGAATGTATTATGAAGGTGAAGCCAAAGTGAATAAAATACTAATAAGAAAGTGGAAATGTGAAGACAATCCAATCAGTCATGGGATAGGATTCACGTTGGGTTCACCAGAATCTATGTAATAAAAAATGCATCATGTTTATAAATCAATCCTAACTCAAAGAAGATAGATCATACCATATAGTTCCGATTAGAAAATAGATTTGTTAAAAGGGAGCATGACTAATATGGGGATATACTAGACCCAATTAGGGGACCTTTTACCATAATACACTGTACTAGAGAGAGTTTCAAAGCCTCTAGTCTGACACAATAATGAAATAACCCTAAGGGGGTCTTGAGTTTTGATATTTCGCGTAAACTAATAAAAATTAAATATAATCTAGTGCTCACCAAAGCTTGTGGCACAACATGAGGGGTTAACAAAAAATCAAAACACGTATAGGAGAATCTCAATTAAGCTAAGTATGATTAAGATCGTAATATATGGAATATGAAGAGTAATATTATTTGAAGCCAATACTTATGCCACTTCTATCTACTAAAGAGAGGAGCAAAGTTAGAGAATACTTACCTGAATGTGAACTCACCGAGACTTAATCTCTCCCTTGGGCAATGGGGCTTTGTAAGAGGTTATGGTTTTTAAGGATCACTAGAAAGGCTAAAACATCCAAGACTTATCCACAAGACTATATTATCTAAGTAGAAACCCTAAGCTAAGACTCCTTAAGTAGAATGGTGGAAGAGCATATTGTAAAGAAGTGTGAGCGAATAATAACTTTTGATTGCATATTAAAATAATGATGAAATGATCTTGTATTTATAGGTGGATTTGACCCTTGACCCTTCCTAAACTCATGTCTGATAGGGTCAACCTAGTTAACTTAGCATAATTTAGGATAATAATTCACTAGGTACCAAGTTAGGTCACCCAAAGGCTAACCTAATTTCTAAGTGAAAATATCCTAAAATTGTACAAGGTTGACCCAATTGACTTAGCATAGCCTACTAATAAAAAGGGATTGAGGCGAGGAAAAGAGGGATGGAAGGTGGGCAAATACTGAAGGAGTTTGAAAATGAAGATTAATAGCTTAGGGAATGGTTTTTAGGAGCTAGTTTGATTGATAATATGTGGTAATAAGGGACAATAATCTTATGAAGCACCAATGGTCTACCCACCCCTTTATCGATTCACCCCTTAAGGTATGCACTCAGAGTCATTGAGACTCGTGGGTTCCTTCAAGATATAAAGTATCAGTAATCAATAAAATTTTGAAAATATTATGTGTATATAGGATGTTTTGATGGCCTCAATAAGGATCAGATAAGATGAAATTTAGGTTCAAGGAGTACATCACCACTTAAATGAGTCCCTTTTCTATCTAATTGTCACCTACAACCTGACTGTAGACTGATAGTATATTGGAATAGGTAGTCTAGTTATTAGCATATCCCTAAGGGATGATATGAACATTATTAAATATGATATGATTTGATATGACTTTAATAAGGACCTAAGGCATCAATATTAATTTCTAAACATACACCTTCACCTATAGGAACCTCATTTTCCTAAAGTGAATGCACCTATAGTCTACTACAGTAGACAACTAGTTCTAGCAAAAGAAAAATGTGGATTGAGAAGTTAGTAGCGGTGTGGGATGTTGAACATGTTTGAGACTACCTTCAAAATATTTACATCAAATTCACATGATGCTTAGATAAGGAAATAGGATAGGAATGCCAACATATAGTCACAATTCCAAGGTTTCTTAAAACCCTGCATAATCACTTATCATACAAGTTTGTTTTGAAGTTTGTAAATGTAAAGACTATAGAAAGGTGATCCAACCTTGATATTTGGTTTAGAAGGTCCTCAAGACCTATTCCATCCTTCCACAACTTCACTTTGGTAGATAAAATAGGGGAGATGCCCTCTATTTTCTCTTAGATAGAGGGCACTTCCAATCAAGGTAAAGACTATAGGTATAGTGTGTAGATGTTGTAAGGGTGACATGAGGAGTTTTGGGACACTATGAAAAGTTATCTATAGTTTATTTGAGTGTGTAAAATTTTGGATATTACCTCATAGTCACTATAAACCACTTAGAAGTGGTCATGGATAACTAGAACATAGTTAGGTCTATTAGGCCTTAGACTAAGCCTTAAAAGGGTATAAATTATTTCACATGACCATGGAAAATCTCAAATCCATTTGATGAACTTTAGGGGAATGTATATAGTCTCTAAGAGCCATTGGTTTATACAGGAACTACATAAAGGGGTCATTTTTGGCTCAAACTTGCTTCAGGGTGTCGAGAATGTAGTCTAAAGCTTGATAGGCCAACTTCAAGTGCTCAAATTTTTATAGACACCATGCATGAGACCTCAAGTAGGTGGGGTAATTATGGAGGGTAATATACTCAAGTTTTTCAAAATTTCTTTTGAGGTTGGATGTCATGATTTTATGAATAATCCTTAACAATCCAAATAACTAAAAACCCTCCTAAACCCTTGCCTAAGACCCAATGGAGGAAATGAAAATGGAGATGAACTCATAGAGGGTAATATGTGTTGAAAACTATTTTGGACTTGTTGAAGAATCTCCCATGCTCCTTCCCACCTAATTGGTTTGTACCCTACTTATACGGAAAAACTAAAAATAGGGTATCTTGTAGGTTTTTATGTGTTTTAAAAGTGTAGAAGATAACTAAGGAATGAGAATAATTAGATAAGTCCTATAGATACTTATTACTACTCTTCATATTCATTTATCACCATATATGGGCATAGAAATACCTCTACTACATCATTCATCATAGTTAGTCTTAAACATGCAATGTAAAGATAAAGCGACTGCCAAGTGAGAAGTCCATTTTGGTATCTCTTTCATGTGTAACTCATGGATTAGAAGGAAAAATGACTATATAAATGTGTCATAACACATTTTCCATGGATTTTGTTGCACAACTAAAGTCCACCTTGATGACAAATATGAAGACAGACTTATAGGGCTAGTGATGGTGACTACAAATGGTGAGTACAAGTGTCATGAAGAAGGATAGTGGTTAGGGAAGCATCTAATGAATATCATAGCACATTTCCAACCTACCTAAGATAATTCATATGTGTAAACTCTCCTTAGTCTAGTTTCAAGTGCTCAAGAGTTACTTCATGATGAAGGTAGTTTCAAGAACATAGTTGAAGGTCCCTACACCAGTTTGAGGAGTTTTTCATGCTTCACATGGACACTTGTCCAAGAAGACCTTTCATGGTCTATTTTACACTTCATTATTATACAATGTAACTGGTCCTCATCACTTGACACTTATATTTTTGGCCTTTCCACTTCCTTTTCTTCCTCTCTTCTACATGTTCCATAAATGCAAGACATTTTGGATTTTGTAAGAGAATCCATACCTGGTATGGTGAAGCCCTGCTAGATTGATGTTGTATTTTTCCTTTGAAATAAAGATTTTTAATATGGTTTTTATCTCACAAGATATCTTGTCTAAGTGTGTGAAGTGGTGTATAGTGAAAGTTCAAGTGATTAGTAGTTATCCTTACTTTATCTCAACCCTTTCATTTATGATGCAAGTAGTTCTCACTCTAAGAAGTCACATGAAGTGTAGCTAGTGTATTTTCCTATATTTAAGTGTAAAGGGTAGCCTTAGTGTCTATAATATAATCTCTAGTCCACTCACCTTGAGTAGTTTAATGTATATCACTTTCATGTTTGAAATACTAATGTTAGAGTAATTTAGGATTTTGAGACTAGTGTTGTGTGTCATGTTTCTTAGTGTAAATGTAGGGTAGTCTAGTGGATATCTTTTTGGTATATCACCTCATTAGAGTATTTTAATTTCATTTTAATTCTATCCCCTTTTCATCCAAGCAAGCAAGTAGTGTAGGTGATAAGCAAGAAAAGAGAAATGGAGGTACCCCTTAAACCTAGAGGTCTACTTCTATCATAGGCAACCCATATTCCTATAGGTTTTCCAATATTTCCAAAATATTAGAGTAGGCTTGAACAACCATCTCTAGGGTGAAATATTTGATGAAAAATGATTGGTCATTACCTTGTGGGTAGTAAGGTGTGAATCACTTGTATTTGATGTGGAAGTTTTTATAAAGAGTCATGACATCTAAAATTTTAATGATATTCCATTGTCATAGATGATAATTGATGAGATGCCATATCAAAAAATGATATGATTAATAATAAACTTTGACATTCGCTTACTAGTAACATAGGTGAGAGGAATGGATCCACCCACTTAGTAAAGTATTTTATGGTTGTTATGATGTGCTTATGGCCATCTGATAAAGAGGGGTTAATATTGCCAATGATATTGAATCCCTAGGTATAAAAAGGTCATGGAGCAGTGATAGGCAACAATTCCTATGATGTATCATGAATGAGATCTCTATGTTTTTTTACATGTTATGCATCTTCTAACATATTGACATGTATCATGGTCTATAGCAGGCCAATAGTAACAAATTCATATGATCTTATTGGTTAATACCATCCCAATGGTATGTGCCCCACATATGACATGATGAACCTTAGCTAAGAGGTCTTATTATGAATTTAGACATCTTAACACAGTACCATCATATCTTGTATGGTAGGACATGTTTCCAAGCATGGTGAAATGGGAGGATCTTTGGATGAATTATTTGTGATGATTTTGGCCATGTTTTGGTAGAAGAATGTTGTCATGAAGGTAGTATTAAATGTATTGATAATGGGGTGGACTAGGACCAATAATTTCATAGACTATTTTTGATTTAGGAATATCGTGAGCTGGGATTGATAATTGTTTGACCAAAAATGGATATTGTAATGAGTTTAGAGACATGTCGATAAAATATTCAATTACTTCCATTGTGTCTATTGATTTATTTCTAGTATGAGGTATTTATTCAAATGTGATCTATTAGAAATGATTCTTGAAGTTTTCAAACATATGTTTAAAGGGAATAAACTTATCATCCTTTTTTGGTAGTTGTCATTGACTTGTTTGGTAATGAGTTGGGATTTGCCATAAACTATAAGATGTTGGATATTCCATTGAAGATTTAGCTTAAGCCCTATGATGATCACCTCATATTTAGATATATTATTATTACAAGGAATATTGATTTGATAGGCATTTAGAATTAGGTATCCATCCTTAAAGAAGGATCCATCAAAGTAAAGCTTCCATATTTGTGACTTGTCCACAGTTACGATTGATTCATCTAGAAAATATATGGTCAATGGTTGAGTATAAGACAAAGGATCTTTGTCTAACTAATATGCTATCACTTGCCCATTGAATTCCTTTATATTTACATACTCAAAGTCAAATTAACTTAAGAGCTTGATACATTTTCCACTCTTTCTATTAGGGCTGATTTTGATAACAAATATTTTAAATGATCAATTTTGGCAATGAGATAAGTTTTATTTCTCAACATGTAATGATGAATATTTTGAGATGAAAATATGACTATTAAGTGTGCCTTTCCAATACAATATTAATTAAACTCATATGATACCAAATTTATATTAAGATAATAAATAGCTTCTTCCTTGCCCTATTTGTCATGTTGACCCAGGAGAGCTCCTAATGCACATTGAGTAGTCAATATGTATAAAATCAATAATTTTCTTGGTGTTGGTGGAGCTAAAATTGGTGGATTAATGATTTATTACTTAATATGTTCAAATGATTTTTAGCATTCTTGATTCTAGTGATATTTTGTCCCTTTATTAAAGACTTGTGTGAATGGTTGACATTTATCAATCAACTGGGATATGAAATGATGGATTGTTTAGAGTTTCCATTTTAGGCTTCTTAGTTTTTTGAAATTTTGAAGTGGAATAATCTTGGTGATTAATTTTAACTTTACTTGATCAAATTTGATGCATTATTTGGAAATGATTAAACCCAAAATTTTACCCAATGTGATGTTATACACACACTTCGTGGGGTTTAGCCAGACTTTATATTATCTTAATCATTAAAATATATTCTTATAAGGTCTATAAGATGCTTTTCCCATATTATTAATTTACCTAATATGTCATCAACATATTCCACAACAATGGCATGCATCAAATCATGGAATATTATTATCATATCTCCTTGATAGGTTGCACCAACATTATTCAATTTGAAGGGAAGGACTTGATAGTAGAAGGCTCCCCACAAAGTGGTGAAAGTTGTTTTATGTTTATCCTCTTGTGTGATGTAGATTTGATTATATCCAAAAAAGTTGATCCATGAGTGATGACATTTCATGACCAAATGTTGAGTCAATAATCATGTCGATGTATAGAATGGGGAAGTCATATTTAGGGTAGGATTTATTGATGTATTTGAAGTCTATGTAGATGAAAATTCCACCTCATGGCTTACTTACAAGGACAATGTTTGAAATCCAATCTAAATAGTCAATGAACCCAATGTCTAGTAACTTTTATATTTCATTCTTCAATTAGAGTGCCACCTTTAGATGCATCTTTCAAAGCTTCTGCTTGATAGGCTTAGAATTTGGATGGACAACAAGATGATGGATGGCTAAATAAGGATCCAAACCTAGTATATCTACATAATACTAAGTGAATATGTTAATGAATTTATTGATACTTTATATTAAGATCTCTCATTCTTCAATGGCGAGGGTAGCCATTAGTTTGATTATCCTTGGGTTATTTTTTGTTTTAATGTTAACATCAATCATTTGTTTGAATAATGATGGAGATTGATCTTGCATGTCTGTTGGGATAGGAGGATGTTGATATGTTTTTGGTATTTTCATGATGTCTAATTTTTTTTATGTAGATCATCAAACACTTGTTCCCCAAGACTAAGAGAGTCATTTAATTATATGATGTGGGGGTTACCAGATGCTTCAATGTCATGCTTAGGGACAAGCATAATTCCCTATTCATTGGTACCTTAGAGAAGTTTTCACCAATAGACATGTCTTTATTTTCATTTTCATTTTTTTCATCCACTAGTGCCTTAGAGAGGTTTTCACTAGAGGACTCCATTTTTTATTTATTTATTTTTTAATTTATTTTATTTTCTTTTTATTTTTTTATTTTTTATTGAATAGGAAATTTTACCTATTCCTTAAAGTATGCACATGTGTTTAGGTTAAAATAAAACCCCCTTTTATAGTCACTAGCTAGTAGATGATCTTAGAGTCCCATGAACTTGGTTATCACTTCATCATTTTGAAATAGATCAAGAGAAGGCTCCTCTTGTTGGTCCCAATCAATAGGGTTATGGTAATAGAGGTCAAGTTTGATGGTAAGGATGGATATTTCAGTGAAAATTTTGATGGTATCAATATACTTGTAAACATAATGAATGGATACTAATTCAATATCATCACTGGACAAGTATTCCTTAGAAATGAAGGAATTATATGAACTAACATCATATGGGTCATCAGCTGGTGGTTTGTATCCCAAGTCATGGTATAACTAGTATGGGTTTTAAAATACCCTATTCATGAATTCCCAATCCTTTTCCTTGATAATTCATGTTCTCACACATTTTATTTGATTTAGGATATTTTGGATTTTGAAAAAAGATGCAAGACTATCATTTGATAACCAAGTTTCATCTGATGTTTCCATTTTTTCATCTAATAGGAGCTAAATGTTATAAAGGTTGTCTTGAAAAAATAATGGGATGTTACTTTGACCTCCATCATGGTGGGTCATCCATAATTATGTGGATATATAGGGATCTCACCAACATGAAGGTATGATATTTATATTCACTGCATCCTTGAGGAATGATTTTAATGTAGGAGATAAAAAATAGATTTATGGATGTGGATGGGAAGTCATCTAAATGGATATAAAATTTAGAATTATCTTTTGAAGGATAAGTGCCCTCGGTGTTAAGACAGTAGATGACATCATGATATTGTCCCTGTAACATTTTACAATAGTGGTAGGGTTTTTTATTGCCAAGGATAGTAACTTCCATGCTAGAATGAATAAATTTGATGAATTGATGGAAGGTGGATGGAAAAACATAAATTTAATGGATCCAATGGCATCCTAAAATAATGTTTTAAGGTTACTCAAAATATACCACATGAATTAATGTTTGATGAGTGACAAGACCCACCATGATGGAAAGATAAATAATTCTAATTGATTGTTATTGGCTATCATTGTAAGCCATGATAGTATTGATTTAAGATGCTAATGTAGACTCCAAATATCCCAAAATTTTGACCATACTTATATTATACAAATTAAATCTATATCCAATTGCTATAAGTACTCATTTGATTTTATGATTGGTAATACATACCTTGATATACAAGGGGTTGTTATGATTTGGGCCAATTGGAGGCATGTAATGTGGATCAAAGTAGAGTTGGGTAGGTGAGAGATGGCCAATGAGCCCCTAAAAATGACTAGGTTCAATAACTTTATGAAATAGCAATTCCTACATGGTTTTGTTAAGGATCTATTGGGGGACAAAAGATGATTTGAGAAGATCCATTATAGTGATTTGAGTAGGGGTTTTATAAAGTAGTTAGATGAGATCATATTCTCCCTTAGGATTAATGTGAGGATGTCATTAGACATTGAATTTTAGAGGTCCCTTTTGGATAGGGTTTTTAGGGGATGCCCCCATAATAGCAATAATACCATGTCATGTGGTAATGGCACACTTAGATGATTACCCTTAATTTTGATAATAGGATGTTCAAAGGTTCGAGCACATTTTTATGCTTTGGCCTTAATTTTGATTATGGGATGAATTTGGATAGGGGAAATTTGGGAGACTCAGACTTTATTTTAATGGTGTTGACTTGATGTTTATTGTGATTGACATTTATGATATTTTAGACATAGTTATAAGGGGTTCTCTTGTAATCAACATGATTGGTGTGGGAAGTTTGAACTGGGTATTGATGTTCTTGATTTTTTTATTTTATCATGATTTGGAAATAAATCCTGATATATTTAAGTTAATTATTGGAAGAAGGTTCTTCCTCATCATCTTCAATTTCTCCTTGATCAATTAGTTCTTGAATATAGTTCCTAATTTGCATGCACCTTTGGTGGAGTGGTCCTTGACTCTATGAGAGGCACAATATTCATCTTCTTGATACCATGTGGGCTTAAGTTTATTTTCATTGAAGGGATTAATTTCTATAAATGTAATCATATTCATAGATAGGAGTTTATAGAAGACACTCTCTATTGGCTCACTAAGAGGTGTATATTATCTTTTCTTAGGATCTTGATTCATATTTATTCTTTGCACAATGATTCTTAATGTAGGTTGTGCTTTAGGAGGATTAAAATTTTGAATGGTCTGGATATGCTTAGAATCCATAACTCCATTTCCAATCATAATTTTATTCCTATTGAAGAACTTAATCTTTTCTAATGCAGTGGCTTGAATTTCATTGTCTTTTGAAAAAATCTTGATTAAACCTTTAGCTATGAAATCCTTTTTAAATTTTGTACATTATTAAATGATCTCATCAAAAGTATTTGCATGATGAAGTTGTAATTTGAATTCTAATTATTGATTTACATTGGAACTAAAGATAGTAGCAAGTTGTTTTTCATGGATTGTACATGGAAATCTGTCGGTGAGACTACACCATATTTATAAGAAGGATGAAAATATTTCTCCATTACATTTTTTTGGTGCTATATAGATCCATCATGGTAATATCAATTTCTACATTATAGGATAAGTTATTAATGTATTTATTTGATAATTTTTTTAATGATGTTATTGATCCCTTTGGTAAGTACATAAAACATTCAATTACTAGTCCTATAAGACTTCTAGGGAATATCCTAAATAGATAAGCATCACTATAAGACACCTCTTGATAGGACATGAATAATTATTTGACATGATCTTTTAGATCTCCCGTTCCCTTATATTTTTCAAATTTTGGTGGTTTGAATGCAGTGGGAAAGGTATGTGTAAGATGTCATTGTCAAGCAAATAGGGGCATAAATTCACAAATTTTTAATTTTTTTATATGTGAACTAGTTTGGATCCCTTGAAGAGCTACTTGTCATTCCTACACAAATGAAGGGTCAACAAAAGTAGTGAAACATGATGAAAAGGGATTGGGTTTCTCTTGATATTTGATAAGTGGATGTGTTTTGGATGATGAATTATGATGTGAATCTTTTATAGCATTGATATCTATTTGGGAGGTCAGAGACACCACTTGTTGGGTGATTTGATTTAATTGATCAACATAGCTTGTTTTTGGTCATGTTCTATTTGGTCATCCAATTTGGATTTCCCTTTTCTAATTTTGACACAGTTGATATTTAATAACTACATATGGTGTTCCTCTTCTTCAAAGGGATTACAAATGGGTGTAAGTATTTCTTGATTATGATATGTTATAAATTAGAAAGATCAAAATCAGGGGGAAATCCATCCTAAAATTTAATAAGTCTTAACAATATCTTATTCTTATTATAATAAAGGCATTATTCCATTTTGGTTATCCTATGTTCTATGTCCAATAAGTCATTATAGTTACTTTCACCATGTTCTTTCATATTTAGAAGAATTTATTCATAATTATCATGATTGAGTTCGATATGCTAAGGATTTTCAAGGTATTCATTATGAGAGTTTTATCCAAGCTTGAGTCGGTATCATGTTTATGGTGCCATTACGCTTGAAGTGTGTGGTATGAGGGTGATGTTAAGTTTTCCTTGAATTGATGTGGTTGTCTTAGATCAAGTTTGACTTCTAGATTAGTCTAGATTGATTGTGATGTTTGGATGTGAGATGTTTGATTTGATTTTATGGGGTTTTTGGATAATCTTGAGCACAATCTGATTGATTTTAGATATGAGTTAGCTTTGCCTTAGAGAATGGAGATGGATGAAAGGATGGATGCCATGATTTTATTAGTCCTAACCGATGGGTGTAGGAGATTGAATTGAAATATTAAGAAAGTAATATTGTGGTATTTTTGGATTAGTTGGACTAGATTGATCTTTTTATATTTATTAAGGTTATTTTTAGTAACCCCAGATGTTGATTTGATTGGATGATCTTAGGATTATACACTAGCATAAATGTTTAGACTATGTTAGGGATGTTTTTTCAAGTTCAATTTAATAGGTGGATATGAGATAATAGTAAGTGAATGTTGTTTTGGATCTAAATGAATATTAACTTGATAAATTTGAATTTAAATGGATGTTTTGATTATGTGTGGGTTTAGATATAGGTGTGTCAAAATTGATTAGGATTTTTAGGACTCTATTAAGATTAGTTTATATTAATGGCTTATGATGAGGTGTGATATGGATTGTCATGACACAGTTATGTGGATTGAGATGATTATGATGTGTGTTTAGTTAAAGGGATGTCTATGTGTGAATTTTTGTTGAATTCTTGGTTTGGATTAAGTTTTTATTTGGTTTAATTTTTTGAAAATATCACATGTATCAAAAATACTCAAACAAGATCAAGCAAATCAAAACCTTGTACTAGTAGATAAGGTTATACAACTCAACTAATATCCCACTGACTTACTCATGTAAAGTGGTGACTAGGCTAGTCTCCCAACCCTCAGTCTTTGTTTGTATGTGGGTAGTTATCTATTAGGATGTTTTTTCCCATGAAATGATAGTTTTTTGAGTTTTAAAGGGCTTAATCTAGACTTTACAAGGCTCACTAGTGCATCCCAAAAATACTTGGTAGTATGTGGGGCCCAAGTCCATGTAAGGATGTTGTGTGATGCCTAAGTATTGTAGTGTGACCTCTTCACTTCACGTAATCCTTTATGGGAATCCTATTTAGATTTATGACAACTCTCCTTGATATTTATACTCCATTGGAACATAGAGTGTGGATTAGTATTTGGTGATAAAATCCACATCACAACCTACCTAAGGACTATGAAAATAGTGTAGTGATAAAATCCATGTCACATTTCCCCCATCAAAACTAACAAAGGGAGGTTTTGATTGATTTTGATCCCCAAGTTCATCCTATGGGTGTGAGGGGAGAGCATACATAATATTCCCTTGGGTGAAACACATGCACAAGAAAAATAAATAAATAAACATGATTTACAAAAGATTTTAATTATTTAACTTGATTAAGATATGATTATGATTTAAAAACTATTTAAAAAGAGGTTTGACTATTGATTCTTTGACAGGTGGTCTTGAAAAAAAAATTATTAGTTTGAAAGTCTATCTTGATAGGAAACCTGTAAAATAAATTGTCAAAAATCAAAGCCATTATTACACAAGTTAAAGCTAGTGATCTATAGGTCAAACTTGATAATACATAGAATAGATCATATACAATATGTCAGGAATCTAGAACAACAAACATGCTCTGATCCCACTTGTCAGGATGCAAAACCGGAAACATACAATTGATTACCAAACTTCAAACAACTTAATATGCAGAAATAACCAGATTCACCAAGTAACTAGAATTCAGAATAACACAGCATATGAGAGACAATACACAACTTGTATTAACACTTTATACAGAAAAGAATACAATAAAGAAGATGCCACTTCTTCTCCACCACCTTACAGAGGTTTCCCACACCTCAAGTGAACAGTACTTCTTCTCCCCAAAGCTCTCCCTCTCACAGGTCACAACACCCAACTCAAATACAGAGTTGATGTTCACCTCCCATGCTCCACGCATAACACAAGTGCTCCACGCACTCCACAAGCACTCCACGTGCTCCACAAGTACTCAATGTACTTGAAGTAGATCTCCCATGAACCTGCAATAACCTGCACTTCAACAGACCATACTTATGGAAGGAACTCCCTTGCCTTCCTCTTGCTCTATCTGAGTACACACCTGTACTCCAAGTAGATCCTGCCTGATACTGCTCCCTGTTGTGTTGTTGTCTGTATGACCTTGCACACCTGCAAATCAAACAATGGTTCTGCTCCCCTGTGAACCTCGACCTTGCATACACATACACCTGCAGATCAACGATCTTACTTACCATGTAGATCTCCTATATAGGCCATACAACTGTGACCAAGATCCTACACTCCTGAAGAACCTAGCTGGCTCTCCAATCCAGCACCAACACACCTGGTACTGTGGCACTAGGAGGAACACACCATTGCTCTACCTCACACACAGAAGGAGCTTATAATTATGCTCTCTTACTCCCTAGCACACTTTTCCAATACAACCATGAGTCTATTATATAGATCTCATCCAAACAATAATTAGACATCTAATTACAATAATTAGATCCGCAGCTCTCAGTCTAAAAATAGATCTCTTCATGCAAACACTTGGTTCGTTAGCTAACTGCCCGTAAATAGCTCGCAGTCGAACCACACAGGCGACCGATGCCGGTCCCTGTCTGCCTGGAGGTGACCGATGTCGGCCGATATATGACCAACGTCAGTTGCTTCCCTTTGCTATCCTGCCGACGTCGGCTGATCAGACCGACCCCAACTTCTCTGCAATCTTCAGCAACCTCCTCTCTTGTTTGCATCAGTGAAGCTTTTAGCTCCACAATCCTAACAATCTCCCACTTGGAGATAAACAGCTGCACTGTACCTGTACCTGTACTCTGTCTAATCTGTTTCCTAGTTTGTATCCCTCTTCAAGCTCCAACCTGAAGACAACCCACCACACAACCTGTGATGTACCTCCTGTCATCCGAGTAACCTGCCACATCCAAACCTACAACACCTGTAGTGAAGTCCTGACCCTGCATAGCAACACCTGCTGCCGGTCCCTCTCAGAAAACCTGAGAACCCACTTCCCCGAATTGGCTCCTAACTCTGATAGCTCCCACTGCATGGGAATACTCAGGTCTATACCAGACCTCATGTGATTTTGGACACTGTACCTGTCCAGCCCTTAGTGTGCTCCGGTTCTGCATCCCGAACCTCACCAACACCTGATTCACATCAGCTCCCACTCGAGACAAAATCAACATGTGATCTCCATGCCTCCCATGTCAAAGAATTTCGCTGCTCCAAACTCCTCATGACATGACACTGAACTAATCTTACCCTTAGCTCAGCAAAACCCTATATGTACTCTCCTGCTAGCTAGCATACTATCCACATACAGCAACAGAATGATGTCATGACTCATCATCCACCTGGTAAGGCAAACCACAGTAGTTACCTGACACTGACTGAAGCCATGCTTCATCCTCCACCTGTCAAACCTAGTACCACTGTCCTGCAGCTCCTCAAGACCATATGCCTGGTCTTCCGTCTCACGTATCCGTTCTCTCTATTCTTCTACTAAGGAATCCATTCGTCTCTGTGCTTTCATCCAGCTGGCAAACCTACCAAGACTCCCGTTTGGTTCTGCATCATAATCCTGCCTAGCTCACACCTGTTTCCTGGATCCTTCCTGCTCTATAATCAACAACAAGTATGAAGAAGAGGAACATGAATTTGAGGGCCTACTTACGCCTTCAGTCCTCTGTATGGGTGTTTGAGACTCCTTGACAGTGTGCTGTCCACCCAAAATTCGTTACAGTGACCGACCTCGGTCATCCCACAGTCTGCATCCGACCGACGTCGGTTCCATGCATCTGTACCTGACTACCAACCTGCCAGCACTGGTGTCCCTGCTACCGACGTTGGTCCTCCTAACCGACATCGGTCTTACATACTGCCGACGTCGGTCCCATGACCGACGCCGGTCTTACCCTGCCCGACACTGCCGGCTTCGGTCTGCACATGACCGACATCGGCACCTGTCTGTTCGACGCCGGTTCCTCCTGACCGACGCCGGTACCTGTGTTCGCCTGTGAGTGATGACTTTTTACCCGCGAGCTCCTTTGGATCAATCTCCATGTCCAAACTGCCCTGCTCAGATGTATCCAGCCTCATCCACTGAACTCTGTCTGCCATTTCCTCCAAGAACAGCAAGGCTTTTCAGTTCTTAAGCCTGTCAAATATATCTGTCTTCCGCTTAAGAACATGCATCTCCTTCCTACTCATGTGACCAAGCCTACGAAGCCACGTCTCCACAATAGAAGAAGAATCAGTAATATAAACAAGTAGATAAAGTATACCTGTTTTCTTACCACCAACTAATTCAAGTGCTACCGCTGTGAGAGTTCTTGTGCATCTCTCATCACCCAATCTTTCTGAAGAAATTAGCCATATCTCCAAACCTGGGACCTGCATGACCTTCATCAACACCTGTGTGTTGGCCGCCTGCAATTTCAGCTTCACTTCCCCTTTGCCAATTCTTTGGCAAGGCTTACCAGCTCCTCTACCTGGGGTTGCATGGAAAGAGGCAACCGAATCTTTTATCCAAGATTCAACTTTATCCAAGAAACTTGCAAACACATCCTGTGCAACAACACCTGCTACATCTGTATCTTCAGTTTCTTCATGCTGATCTGTTACCAACCAACAATATTCTTTTACCTGCTCTTTCTTTCCATCGGACCGTGAGTAACCGTCTGTGCTTTTCAACTCCTCCATTCTTAGCTTACTTTGATCTGCCGTTGCTCTACTCCCACTCAATCAGAAATCCCTGAGAGTGCCCTGTAACCAAAACACAACCTGCTTCCTGCAACCTTAGCTCTGATACCACTTGTCAGGAATCTAGAACAACAAACATGCTCTGATCCCACTTGTCAGGATGCAAAACCGAAAACATACAATTGATTACCAAACTTCAAACAACTTAATATGCAGAAATAACTAGAATTCAGAATAACACAGCATATGAGAGACAATACACAACTTGTATTAACACTTTATACAGAAAAGAATATAATAAAGAAGATGCCACTTCTTCTCCACCACCTTACAGAGGTTTCCCACACCTCAAGTGAACAGTACTTCTTCTCCCCAAAGCTCTCCCTCTCACAGGTCACAACACCCAACTCAAATACAGAGTTGATGTTCACCTCCCATGCTCCACGCATAACACAAGTGCTCCACGCACTCCACAAGCACTCCACGTGCTCCACAAGTACTCAATGTACTTGAAGTAGATCTCCCATGAACCTGCAATAACCTGCACTTCAACAGACCATACTTATGGAAGGAACTCCCTTGCCTTCCTCTTGCTCTATCTGAGTACACACCTGTACTCCAAGTAGATCCTGCCTGATACTGCTCCCTGTTGTGTTGCTGTCTGTATGACCTTGCACACCTGCAAATCAAACAATGGTTCTGCTCCCCTGTGAACCTCGACCTTGCATACACATACACCTGCAGATCAACGATCTTACTTACCATGTAGATCTCCTATATAGGCCATACAACTGTGACCAAGATCCTACACTCCTGAAGAACCTAGCTGGCTCTCCAATCCAGCACCAACACACCTGGTACTGTGGCACTAGGAGGAACGCACCATTGCTCTACCTCACACACAGAAGGAGCTTATAATTATGCTCTCTTACTCCCTAGCACACTTTTCCAATACAACCATGAGTCTATTATATAGATCTCATCCAAACAATAATTAGACATCTAATTACAATAATTAGATCCGCAGCTCTCAGTCTAAAAATAGATCTCTTCATGCAAACACTTGGTTCGTTAGCTAACTGCCCGTAAATAGCTCGCAGTCGAACCACATAGGCGACCGACGCCGGTCCCTGTCTGCCTGGAGGTGACCGACGTCGGCCGATATATGACCGACGTCGGTTGCTTCCCTTTGCTATCCTGCCGACGTCGGCTGATCAGACCGACCCCAACTTCTCTGCAATCTTCAGCAACCTCCTCTCCTGTTTGCATCAGTGAAGCTTTTAGCTCCACAATCCTAACACAATAGGTTAGAATAATAAATAACTAATATTAGATGAAAATATTCTAGTTTTGATTACAAAATCATTATGAATTTAATCAAAGTCACCAAAAATAGAAACTGACAAAAACAAAAAATAAAAGGACAAAGTCATTATAGATTTAACAAAGTTGTTATTTATCATGGTCTAAGCTACTATTTTGTAGTAATAGATTTGATGAAAATATAAATTGTTAGTCAATAGAACATGGTTAGTCAAAAATCAAAGCCATTAATATTTTAATTGGAGCCATTGATTTCAAGATCAATTTTTCTAGTCTATAGTAATGAATTCGATACCTACACAAAAAATAGACTAAAAATGATGAAGTTGTTATGAATAAAACAAAGTTTCTAATATATGAATAAGGCTACTAATTATTTAATGGTGGTGCCCTTACACAAAATATTCAAAACCACAAGATGAAACTGTTAAGGTTAATCAAATAGTTAAGACATGCCAATTAGTGTTAGTGAGAAAAACCACTAATGACAGTGATGAATTCGCTACTATGTAGAGAAAATCTAATACTACATAGTTTGAAGTTGCTACTAGTCAGGGCATGAAAATTTCCCAAAAATTATAGGATTTTGGATGCCAATTCAACTTCTAATGAACATGAAAACTTACCAAATAATCTAAGGGCCTAAAAAGTAATTGTTAAGGGATTTGTCCCACCATGGTCACCAAAATGTGTGAAATTGAATTATAGGTATATTAAAATCTATGAAATTTAAATTAAAATCCCCTATTCTAATCCAAATCACAACACCTTATCTTGGATGAAATAAAAAGGCAATCAAGTGAAAACTAAATGAAGCACCAAGCAAGCCAATTTTATAGCTCAAATTTGCATTTAAAGGCCTCCTTCTTTGATTTGTGAATTGATCCAAGTGATTGAAGGATGATTTTTGATAATGTTGATTTCTCTTATTTAGATCAATATTTATACAACATGTAACTATGTATGAATTTATTTGTTGGATAAAATGATGGCACTATTGTATATTAAGATTCAAAGATTAAATTATTTTCTTTACATGAGAGTGTAGCTCTCAATATATAGAGCCATTTTGGAGGAAGGAAGGGTTAGAATTGTGCCATAGAGGATGGATCTCAATGGATAGGAATTAATGTGAAAATTTTAGTTGGATTATGGAATTAAAAATTCCATGGAGGATTCTAGATAAGGTGGTGAGGGGCTCAAGGTGGATAAGTGTATTCTAGATATGATTAGGGATTCTAGATGGAGGTTAGGATAATAAATTAAGATTAGTGATGTGATTTTTAGGAGTGTTAGTGGGGGATAGGTGAGGGTAGGTGGTGAGGAATATAAAATTCCTTAAGATTTGTAAGGATTTGATTAATGGCTAAATGAGATGACAAGAGGATGATTAATTAGTATGAAGAGTAATGAGATGATGGGGTAAGGTCAATATGATAAAGGAAATATAAATAAGGATGTTATAGTGATGTTAGGATA
Source organism: Torreya grandis (assembly GCA_037957365.1). Classification (NCBI taxonomy): domain Eukaryota; kingdom Viridiplantae; phylum Streptophyta; class Pinopsida; order Cupressales; family Taxaceae; genus Torreya; species Torreya grandis. The sequence continues at coordinate 675,228 of JARHVA010000592.1, forward strand.
ATTTTAGTATGATGTTAATGTGTAATGATGCTAACAATGATAGAATTAATATAAGTGGATGATTTTGGATGTATACAACTTATGAAACTATCTAAAGTATATAACAAACCTAGTCATGTGGATTCATCTTATGATATATTACATAACCCATTGGTTACATAATTTCTTTTTTACCACTTTCCTCATTCATTTCAAGTGATTATATTTACATTAATTTAGTCATAATGAGGATCTTTCACATCATGTTACATAGATTGGTTTTACACACTACTCTCTATTTTTTGCATTGGTTCAATAATTTGGATGATATTTTCTTACCATATATTTCTATAAACAATGGTCAAATTAACACATTTTCTCAAATTTATTAGATCAAATAGGATCTAAAAAATGTCTTGTCGACTATGCACTCAAATTTAAAACCATGCTTATATAAATGCCACATAAAACCCCTGATAGCAAGCTTCAAATTATATTCTCAAATAGTTTATTCTCACTACTTAAGGACAAAGTCATGTTTAATACTTATGAATATTTTTATGAAATTTGTTATGCACTACACAAAACTGAGATTGAAATTATGGATTCCAATATGTTATAGTATACATTTATCACTTTTACATCCACTACCTATAAAAAATAGGGAAAGACAATATGTAAAGTGAGGACTAATGATGAACCTAATTTATAATCTAAGAATGAGGCCAAAATCATAAACAAATTTTCACAACCAGACAAAATGGTTTATCTTTCCTATAAGAACAATGGATAATTCACAACACTACCATACCCACATCACAAAGTAATTCAATGCTTACTATAATGTAAATTGATTGATTTATATTATCAATGTCAATTAGATACTACTTAAGCATTACCTAAAGGGTATTACATAAACCTATATTGTGATTACCATTAAGATGCTAGACATTTAACCAATCAGTGCTTCAAAATATGATATAATATTTAAGATATTATATATAACAACACTATTAAATTCAAGGTCTTAACTCTACATTTAACAAATATATCACAATGTAGAGTTAATGATTTAAAATCTTTAACAATCCATTGCCCAAATCATGATGTTGTAAATAAAGATAATGTGCTTATGATGACATATATAACATTCTACTATTTTTCATGAGTATGAGATTGATAACATCATTGGCATGGTTTTTATATATCAATGATAAGTTCCTTCCATTACATTCTATGACCATAATATACCTAAAGATGAATCAAACAATGGTTCTTTGAACATTCATAGTTTTGTTGACTATCATCCTTCAAGCATACATGGAATTATGATTGACAAAAGTTCTAGTGAAACTATATTACAAATTAATTTTTATCTAGTCAAGGCTACTATTATCACCAAATTTTTTACCCTAGGAGAAGGTTTTTTAGACCTCTCCAAATTTTTTAAAACTTGGGATTACCCCTAGACTTGTGGGTTATCTATAACAAGGGTAAACCTCTAGATTGAAGGGATAAGTCCCCTTGATGAATCACTTAGACTCCCACACTAATATATCACATGCTAGGAAAAGGGAGAGAAACCTATTCCAATAAGGTGATGCACCAAATATGTTTTGGCCACTACCAACCAGCTTCATGTGAACTTGTAAATCAAGAAAACTAACCTTGTATACACTACTCTTAATCTGAATCCCTCACATGAGTGTTTGTATCTGAAGGTTGTGATGGTTACTTAAGCTAGGAGGACTAACCAAGAGGTCTTGAATGAAATTATAAGATATAAAAACTCACTAAAATCTTGAACCACACTCATACATTTCACATGACCTATAAAATAATCTTTCAAACTGCATCTCGACGTTAGAAAAGGACAACATGCCAAGGAAGACAAGTCAATTCACTTGACAAGATCAACTATTCTCATATGCACACTAAGTAAAGTCATAAGAGGAGGTAAAATATTTTCTTCTCATTGATAAAAGGAATACAAATGGGTAGGGATTATCCATACCTAGGTAGAGGATATAAACTTATCCAAAAGTGGATCAATATATAGAGAAAGTGATAGAGAAGAGAAGAAGAGTGTAGGAGAGATAGAATAGATAAGTGTCATATGAGTTAAAAAAAAGAGGAGTTAGGGAACTATATCAATAGGTTGTATATGGCATGTGTTTATCCTCTTCATATGTTTCAACCCTCTAAGTGGTGTGGGAGTTGAAATGGTTGCTTGACACCTTGACTAGCTCTTTGAAACTCCCCTTTGTCTTGACATGTTGAAGGTGTTAGGTTGTGGAGCTAAAAGCTTCACTGATGTAGACACGGAGGAGGGTGCAGAAGCATTGCTGGAGTGCCAGAGACATCGGCATCGGTCAGGCCAACCGACATCGACAGGACAGGGCAGGAGAGCAACCGGCGTCAGTTAGAGATCGGCCGGCGTCGGCGACCCCCAGGCGGACAGGGACCGGCGTCGGTCACCTGTGTAGTTCAACTGTGAGCTTATTACGGGTAGCTGGTTGTCGAACCAAGTGTTTGCATGCTTAGTGCTAATTATAGACTAAGAGCTGTGGATCTAATTATTGTACTGAGTGTCTAATTATTGTTTGGATGAGTTCTATATAATAGACTCAAGGTTGTATTGTAAAAGTGTTCTAGTTGAGTTGAGCAAAGTTTGCTCCTTCTGTGTGTGAGGTGAGCAAGGGTGTTCCTCCTAGTCCCACAGCAGTACCAGGGGTGTTGGTGCTGGATTGGAGAGTCAGCTGGATTCTTCATGTATGTATGATCTTAGTCATCAGGTGAGCATGGCTTATAGGAGATCTACATGGTAAGTAAGATTGTTGATCTGTAGGTGTGTGTGTGCGCAATGTCAAGGTTCACAGGTGTGCAGAACCACTTATTGATCTGTAGGATGGAGATCAGATAGGACAGCAACACAACAGGGAGCAGGATCAGGTAGGATCTACTTGGAGTACGGTGTGTACTCATTGGTATGTACGTGGAGTACATGGAGAGCTAAGAGGAAGGCAAGGCAGTTCCTTCCATAAGTATGGTCTGTTAAATTGCAGGTTGTTGCAGGTTCATGGGAGATCTACTTGAAGTACTTTGAGTACTTGTGGAGTGCGTGGAGCACTTGTGGAGTTCGTGGAGCACAGGTGTAAGGTGAACACCAACTCTGTGTTTGAGTTGGGTGTTGGGACCTAGTAGAGAGAGCTTTGAGGAAGGAATTACTGTTCACTTGAGGTGTGGGAAACCTCTGAAGAGGTGGTGGAGAAGAAGTGGCATCTTCTTTATTGTATTCTTTTCTGTAAGAGTTATTAATACAAGTTGTGTATTGTCTCTCATATTCTGTGTTATTCTGAATTCTAGTTACTTGTTGATTCTGGTGATTTCCGCATTTTAAGTTGCTTGAAGTTGGTAATCAATTGTGTGCTTCTGGAGTTGGGTTCTTATTTCCCCAACAAGTGGTATCAGAGCTAAGGTTGCAGGAAGTAGGTTTTGTGTTTTGGTTACAGGCACTCTCAGGGGTTTTTGATTGAGTGGGAGTAGAGCAACGGCAGATCAAAGTAAGCTAAGGATGGAGGAGTTGAAAAGCACAGATGGTTACTTAAGGTCCCATGGAAAGAAAGAGCAGGTAAAAGAACATTGTTGGTTGGCAGCAGATCAGCATGAAGAAACTGAAGATACAGATGTAGCAGGTGTTGTTGCACAGGATGTGTTTGCAGGTTTCTTGGATAAAGTTGAATCTTGGATAAAAGATTCGGTTGCCTCTTTCCATGTAGCCCCAGGTAGAGGAGCTGGTGAGCCTTGCCAAAGAATTGGCAAAGGGGAAGTGAAGCTGAAATTGTAGGCGGCCAACACACAGGTGTTGATGAAGGTCATGCAGGTCCCAGGTTTGGAGATATGGCTAATTTCTTCAAAAAGATTGGGTGATGAGAGATGCACAAGAACTCTCACAGAGGGTGCACTTGAATTAGCTGGTGGTAAGAAAATAAGTACTCTTTATCTACTTGTTTATATTACTGATTCTTCTTCTGTAGCGGAGATGTGGCTTCGTAGGCTTGGTCACATGAGCAGGGAGGAGATGCATGTTCTTAAGCGGAAGACAGATGTATTTGATAAGCTTAAGAACTGGAAAGCCTTGGTGTTCTTGGAGGAGATGGCAGACAAAAATCAGTGGATGGGCTGGATACTTCTGAGCAAGAGCAGTTTGGACATGGGTTTTGATTCAAAGGAGCTCGCGGGTAAAAAGTCATCACTCACAGGTGAACACAGATACCGGCATCGGTCAGGAGGAACCGGCGTCGAACAGACAGGTGCCGATGTCGGTCATGTGCAGACCGAAGCCGGCAGTATTAGGCAGGGTAAGATCGATGTCGGTCAGTAGGACTGACATCGGCAATAGAGACACCGACGATGACAGGTTGGTAGTCAGGGACAGACGCATGGGAATCGACGTCGATCGGATGCAGACTATGGAGTGACTGAGGTCGGTCACTGTAACGGATTTTGGGTGGACAGCATGCTGTCTAGGAGTCTCAAACACCCATATGAAGGACTGAAGATGTAAGTAGGCCCTCAAATTTGTGTTCCTCTTCTTCATACTTGTTGTTGATTATAGAGCAGGAAGGATCCAGGAAACAGGTGGGAGCATGGCAGGATTATGATGCAAAACCAAGCAAGAGATTTGGTAGGTTTGCCAGCTGGATGAAAGCACAAAGATGAATGGATTCCTTAGTAGAAGAATAGAGAGAATGGATATGTGAGACAGAAGACCAGGTATATGGTCTTGAGGAGCTGCAGGACAGTGGTACAGGTTTTGATAGGTGGATGACAGAGCATGGCTTCAGTCAATGTCAGGGTAACTACTGTGGTTTGTCTTACCAGGTGGATGATGAGTTGCGACATCATTCTATTGCTGTATGTGGATGGTATATTTGCTAGCAGGGTTAGTACATACAGGGTTTTGCTGAGCTAAGGGTAAGATTAGTTCAGTGGCATGTCATGAGGAGTTTAGAGCAGCGGAATTCTTTGAAATGGGAGACATGGAGATCACAGGTAGATTTTGTCTCCAGTGGGAGCTGATGTGAATCAGGTGTTGGCGAGGTTCAGGATATAGAGCCGGAGCACACTAAGGGATGGATAGGTACAGTGTTCAAAATCACATGAGGTCAGGTATAGACCTGAGTTTTCCCTAGCAGTGGGAGCTGTCAGAGAGTTAGGAGCCAATTCGGGGAAGTGGGTTCTCAGGGATTTGAGAGGGACCAGTAACAGGTATACATGCAGGGTCAGGACTTCACTACATGTGTTTGTAGGTTCGGATGTGGCAGGGTACTCGGATGACAGGGGGTACACCACAGGATGTGTGGTGGGTTGTCTTCAAGATTGATCTTGAAGAGGGATACAAACCAGGAAACAGATTAGATGGAGTACAGGTACAGTGCAGCTGTTTATCTCCAAGTGGGAGATTGTTAGGTTGTGCAGCTAAAAGCTTCACTGATGCAGACACGGAGGAGGGTGCAGACATGGAGGAGGGTGCAGAAGCGTTGCTGGAGTGCCAGAGACACCGGCGTCGGTCAGGCCAACCGATGTCGGTAGGACAGGGCAGGAGAGCAACTGGTGTCGGTCAGAGATCGGCCGGCGTGGGCGACCCCCAAGTGGACAGGGACCGGCGTCGATCACCTGTGTAGTTCAACTGCGAGCTTATTACGGGCAATTGGTTGTCGAACCAAGTGTTTGCATGCTTAGTGCTAATTATAGACTAAGAGCTGCGGATCTAATTATTATACTGAGTGTCTAATTATTGTTTGGATGAGTTCTATATAATAGACTCAAGGTTGTATTGTAAAAGTGTTCTAGTTGAGTTGAGCAAAGTTTGCTCCTTCTGTGTGTGAGGTGAGCAAGGGTGTTCCTCCTAGTCCCACAACAGTACCAGGGGTGTTGGTGCTGGATTGGAGAGTCAGCTGGATTCTTCATGTATGTATGATCTTAGTCATCAGGTGAGCATGGCTTATAGGAGATCTACATGGTAAGTAAGATCGTTGATCTATAGGTGTGTGTGTGCGCAAGGTCGAGGTTCACAGGTGTGCAGAACCACTTATTGATCTGTAGGTTGGAGATCAGATAGGACAGCAACACAACAGGGAGCAGGATCAGGCAGGATCTACTTGGAGTACGGTGTGTACTCATTGGTATGTACGTGGAGTACATGGAGAGCTAAGAGGAAGGCAAGGCAGTTCCTTCCATAAGTATGGTCTATTGAATTTCAGGTTGTTGCAGGTTCATGGGAGATCTACTTGAAGTACTTTGAGTACTTGTGGAGTGCGTGGAGCACTTGTGGAGTGCATGGAGCACATGTGTAAGGTGAACACCAACTCTGTGTTTGAGTTGGGTGTTGGGACCTAGTAGAGAGAGCTTTGAGGAAAGAATTATTGTTCACTTGAGGTGTGGGAAACCTCTGAAGAGGTGGTGGAGAAGAAGTGGCATCTTCTTTATTGTATTCTTTTCTGTAAGAGTTATTAATACAAGTTTTTTATTGTCTCTCATATTCTGTGTTATTCTGAATTCTAGTTACTTGTTGATTCTGGTTATTTCCGCATTTTAAGTTGCTTGAAGTTGGTAATCAATTGTGTGCTTCTGGAGTTGGGTTCTTATTTCCCCAACAAGTGGTATCAGAGCTAAGGTTGCAAGAAGCAGGTTTTGTGTTTTGGTTACAGGCACTCTCAGGGGTTTTTGATTGAGTGGGAGTAGAGCAACGGCAGATCAAAGTAAGCTAAGGATGGAGAAGTTGAAAAGCACAGATGGTTACTTAAGGTCCCATGGAAAGAAAGAGTAGGTAAAAGAACATTGTTGGTTGGTAGCAGATCAGCATGAAGAAACTGAAGATACAGATGTAGCAGGTGTTGTTGCACAGGATGTGTTTGCAGGTTTCTTGGATAAAGTTGAATCTTGGATAAAAGATTCGGTTGCCTCTTTCCATGCAGCCCCAGGTAGAAGAGCTGGTGAGCCTTGCCAAAGAATTGGCAAAGGGCAAGTGAAGCTGAAATTGCAGGCGGCCAACACACAGGGGTTGATGAAGGTCATGCAGGTCCCAGGTTTGGAGATATGGCTAATTTCTTCAGAAAGATTGGGTGATGAGAGATGCACAAGAACTCTCACAGAGGGTGCACTTGAATTAGCTGGTGGTAAGAAAACAAGTACTCTTTATCTACTTGTTTATATTACTGATTCTTCTTCTGTAGCGGAGACGTGGCTTCGTAGGCTTGGTCACATGAGCAGGGAGGAGATGCATGTTCTTAAGCGGAAGACAGATGTATTTGACAAGCTTAAGAACTGGAAAGCCTTGGTGTTCTTGGAGGAGATGGCAGACACAAATCAGTGGATGGGCTGGATACTTCTGAGCAAGAGCAGTTTGGACATGGGTTTTGATTCAAAGGAGCTCGTGGGTAAAAAGTCATCACTCACAGGTGAACACAGATACTGGCGTCGATCAGGAGGAACCGACGTCGAACAGACAGGTGCCAATGTCGGTCATGTGCAGACCGAAGCCAGCAGTATCGGGCAGGGTAAGACCGATGTCGGTTAGTAGGACCGACGTCAACAACAGAGACACCGATGATGGCAGGTTGGTAGTCAGGGACAGATGCATGGGAACTGACGTCGGTCGGATGCAGACTGTGGAGTGACCGAGGTCGATCACTGTAACAGATTTTGGGTGGACAGCATGCTATCTAGGAGTCTCAAACACCCATACGGAGGACTGAAGACGTAAGTAGACCCTCAAATTTGTGTTCCTCTTCTTCATACTTGTTGTTGATTATAGAGCAGGAAGGATCCAGGAAACAGGTGGGAGCATGGCAGGATTATGATGCAGAACCAAGTAGGAGATTTGGTAGGTTTGCCAGCTGGATGAAAGCACAGAGACGAATGGATTCCTTAGTAGAAGAATAGAGAGAATGGATATGTGAGACAGAAGACCAGGTATATGGTCTTGAGGAGCTACAGGACAGTGGTACAGGTTTTGACAGGTGGATGACAGAGCATGGCTTTAGTCAATGTCAGGGTAACCACTATGGTTTGTCTTACCAGGTGGATGATGAGTTGCGACATCACTCTATTGCTGTATGTGGATGGTATATTTGCTAGCAGGGTTAGTACATACAGGGTTTTGCTGAGCTAAGGGTAAGATTAGTTCAGTGGCATGTCATGAGGAGTTTGGAGCAGCGGAATTTTTTGACATGGGAGACATGGAGATCACAGGTAGATTTTGTCTCCAGTGGGAGCTGATGTGAATCAGGTGTTGGTGAGGTTCAGGATATAGAGCCGAAGCACACTAAGGGATGGACAGGTACAGTGTCTAAAATCACATGAGGTCTGGTATAGACCTGAGTTTTCCCTAGCAGTGGGAGCTGTCAGAGAGTTAGGAGCCAATTCGAGGAAGTGGGTTCTTAGGGATTTGAGAGGGACCAGTAGCAGGTATACATGCAGGGTCAGGACTTCACTACATGTGTTTGTAGGTTTGGATGTGGCAGGGTACTCGGATGACAGGGGGTACACCACGGGATGTGTGGTGGGTTGTCTTCAGGATTGATCTTGAAGAGGGATACAAACCAGGAAATAGATTAGACGGAGTACAGGTACAGTGCAGCTGTTTATCTCCAAGTGGGAGATTATTAGGTTTTGGAGCTAAAAGCTTCATTGATGTAGACACGGAGGAGGGTGCAGACACGGAGGAGGGTGCAGAAGCATTGCTGGAGTGCCAGAGACACCGGCGTCAGTCAGGCCAACTGACGTCGGCAGGACAGGGCAGGAGAGCAACCGGCGTCGGTCAGAGATCGGTCGGCGTCGGTGACCCCCAGGCGGACAGGGACCGGCGTCGGTCACCTGTGTAGTTCAACTGCGAGCTTATTACGGGCAGTTGGTTGTCAAACCAAGTGTTTGCATGCTTAGTGCTAATTATAGACTAAGAGCTACGGATCTAATTATTGTACTGAGTGTCTAATTATTGTTTGGATGAGTTCTATATAATAGACTCAAGGTTGTATTGTAAAAGTGTTCTAGTTGAGTTGAGCAAGGTTTGCTCCTTCTGTGTGTGAGGTGAGCAAGGGTGTTCCTCCTAGTCCCACAACAGTACCAGGGGTGTTGGTGCTGGATTGGAGAGTCAGCTGGATTCTCCATGTATGTATGATCTTAGTCATCAGGTGAGCATGGCTTATAGGAGATCTACATGGTAAGTAAGATCATTGATCTACAAGTATGTGTGTGCGCAAGGTCGAGGTTCATAGGTGTGCAGAAGCACTTATTGATCTGTAGGTTGGAGATCAGATAGGACAGCAACACAACAGGGAGCAGGATCAGGCAGGATCTACTTAGAGTACGGTGTGTACTCATTGGTATGTACGTGGAGTACATGGAGAGCTAAGAGGAAGGCAAGGCAGTTCCTTCCATAAGTATCGTCTGTTGAATTGCAGGTTGTTGCAGGTTCATGGGAGATGTACTTGAAGTACTTTGAGTACTTGTGGAGTGCGTGGAGCACTTGTGGAGTTCGTGGAGCACAGGTGTAAGGTGAACACCAACTCTGTGTTTGAGTTGGGTGTTGGGACCTAGTAGAGAGAGCTTTGAGGAAGGATTTACTGTTCACTTGAGGTGTGGGAAACCTCTGAAGAGGAGTTGGAGAAGAAGTGGCATCTTCTTTATTGTATTCTTTTTTGTAAGAGTTATTAATACAAGTTGTGTATTGTCTCTCATATTCTATGTTATTCTGAATTCTAGTTACTTGTTGATTCTGGTTATTTCTGCATTTTAAGTTGCTTGAAGTTGGTAATCAATTGTGTGCTTCTGGAGTTGGGTTCTTATTTCCCCAACAGAAGGACAAGTGGCCTTCTTGATTGTTAGTTCAGTTTATTCTACCCATTTTCTCTGATATTGACACCTCTTATCTGACCCCAATAGGTTATCTTTGACACATCACCTCTTTCTCTTGCAAGGTGTCTAGAGGATTCTTCATCTCCTTAGGCCTATTTTGCACACAAGTGTCAAAACTTGGTTTCAATTACTTTATATCATATAAAATTCATGGGAGACATGTTAATACCATATTGGACCTAAAAAAATCCATTTTGAGGCCTAAAAATATCCCCAATAAGTCATTTTCTACCAAAATCCTCAAATAGGCTTCATTCCTTATAGCCTTTTTTCTATAGATCTCCTTGTGTGAGAGTTTTACAGAGGATATTGAGAATATAAGGGCATATTATAGTACCATATATCATATTACATATCTATGTTCAATTTCAAAGTGGAAGTCTACTTTTTATGCCTAACTCTTCTACCAATTAGACCTAATTAGGCCTCTACTAGGCCTAAAAAGTGGATTTTGGATCTAAACTCCTCGTGAACATGTGAAACCTATGTAAAGTTTGTTATTAAATTTTCCCATTCGAATACCAACCTCCATGTTAATTTTGGGCTTCTAGAACATTATGCTTATAAGCAAACCATGAAATGGCTAAAAATAAGCCCTTCATAACCCTATTTGGACTGCCTTGCAAAATGGAGTTTGTTTAGTTACTTACAGGGGTTGATAAACAATTTTTTTGATTTTATTATATTAAATAAGTATCATTGGATCTATTAAAATTATTTACAAGTGTTCATTTCTCTAAAATCCCTATAAAATACTAAAAAAAACATAAAATAACACATTTATGGCAATCCATACAATAATACGCATAGTTCAAGTACATGTGGATGATACACTTGGAGTATATACAATATCCAAGAGGTTTTAGGATAAAAATATGGAGTTAATTGTGTTTTATAAGTTCATCTTTGTAAACTGGTCACTATAGCCCTTATAGGTAGCATGGAAGTGGTTTAAACTCTTAACGATAGTTCATAAGCATCAAGGCATGAAACCTCCTACCAGTTCCAAAAATTTAAGTATAATATGGTATTAAAATTCCCATATAATCTCAAGTTCACATGAAACATGTGTGATCCATACCAAGTGAAGTAAACTGACCTCTCATGTTGGAATTAAGTATTCTATGAGGTCTAAGAAGAAATTGGGTTTTATGAGAGTTGTATGAGTTTTATTTGGCCTCAAATTACCTAAATGAGGTTTTTTATTTTTATATTGACCTATTTAAATATATTTCCAACCATATTTATCCAATTAGGTTTACAAAAAACTTGTTTGCTTAAGTCTAGGGTTCTTGGGCCAAACTGCCTAAGAGACCCTAACTGCCTATTTTCACCTTTTCTTCACTCTATCAGGATTTGAGTTATCATGTAATGTTTGTACATGTATTTAAATAAATTTTTTAAGGTTCTCAAAGTTCTATCCCAAATCAAACTCACTTGATTATCATCTCTTCACTTGACTATCTCTAGTCTCTTCAAGACTGCCTAGTATGTACTTGGCTTGTTTGAGACTGAACAGGGTATATTGTGTTTGTTTTATTTCTAAATTGATAATCTTGATATGTTTTAATTTTTTTTATCACCATATTTAAATATTTATCCAACCATTTCAACTCTTATTGAATTTACTTTACTACTTCTAGGTCTGCATTGTTTATATAGACTATGTACGTAACTTAGATCTTGCTAGGCCTAACATGGTTTGATGCATTTGTTTCTTTCTTGATTGAACCTAAAGGTTTGATAAGGAAATATTTACACTATTTCATTCTCCTTAAATAAATTTACTTACCTCAAAATTCTCTGCATTCTCCCTTACACTCTTCTTACAAGTAAAGATCCTAATGAGACAGTATGCATACTATGTGTTTCTAGACTATGTACCCCCTATTTTAGTCTCTTTCAAGTAGTCACTTAGAAAAATTTTGTTCCCAAATAGTTTTAAAACTTTGAGTTCCATTATATCTTTCATAACATACACACACCACTATCTTGGGTCTTGAGAGGATGCTTAGTCACTTGAGTAATCCTACAGGGCTATCTGCCTATACATATGCATTTGGTATTAGTTTGTAGTCTAGTGTTTGAGGAGAATCCTATTTGCAATATTAAAACATTTAAAAAATATTTACTGACTAAGGACTCCCTTTAAGTCTTTAGACTCCATAATTTCATTGACAGTATTGTATAAGATAGTCTCAAGACTGTTAGTTGTAGGTGGTTGTTTGAAGGGAATTGAATATGTTTTAGAGCTTTAGGATAACTTTACCACTCTCCAAACCATATCTATAGCTTATTCATGTGTTTTATTGTCTGATACTTCCTTTAAAACATTTAAATTGACTACTTCAACACAAAACTTTGTCTCAAGACCAAATTAACATAGGTGGATGTAGGAGTGTATTTGACAGTTATGAGTGTGTGAAATATTTTCTTGGTTTCCAAAGTCAATCCATAAAAATCTCAAAGGATATACCCTATTTAATTTTTATATCTAAAAACCATTTCAATTTCTTGAAGACTCCAACTCTATCACCTTACTGTCCAAAGCCAATTTTCTCACCTAGCTAACTGCAAGTGTCATTAAGGAGCTTTGACTAAGTGTGTGAGTCTAATAGGGTTTTTATGTTAGCCAATATGCATCTCATTAATGGTAAACTTTATGTATAGTCACTCCCATTTCATTTTAATCTCAAAAAACCCTTTCAAATCATTTTTTATCCCTTACATTCACTATTTTCCCCAAAATCTTGTAGGTGATTGTTACTAGGTTTGATTGTGTTTTAGGGATTTTAGGTCTATCTCCATTACAATATGATGTCCTATAGTGGATAAAACTTCATAAAAAAAGTTTATTTTCATTTTATTACAAATCCACATCATCTTCAATGCACATTCAAACCTTTTCACTTCACTATTCATACACACACAGTCTGTAGGGTGCAATTAGGTAGTTTGACTATGTAATATTGGATTGTCCTTCTTCAAGTATATATGGTATTATAAAACCATTAATATTTACTAAGATACATTGTCATTTTATTTCCAATTTTGAATAATTCTTTAAGTATCCTCAAAACCATTAAGTTCATTATCTCAAAGCACATAGTTTGTAGGTGCATATTAGGAGCAGTTAGCTTGTCATTTACTCAACTTAGTTTTGATGCTTAGATAAATATATGTAATTAATTATATCCATAAATTTTAATCCATTAACATTAATATAATTCTTGTTCATCCTTCAAAATACATTGACAACATGAAATTTTTGAGTTACAAACTTATAGGTTACGCAAGGACTGTCTGCAATCTTTAAATTCTTAAAACTTTAAAAGTGAAACATAACCACTAAGGACTCAAATACCATTGTTTTATTTTAATAAACACATTAAAAAAAAAATACAACCCTTTGGCTCCTTTAAAATTCATCTTCAAATGCTCAAATCACCTTGCTCATGAAAACGCATGGAACACAATCTACAAATGTGAATGGATATATGGCCATCTCTTCAAACTTGCAACTTCATGGAAATATTTAAAAATACTTCAATAGATTTTATATTATTTTTTAAGACCCATAAAAACTTTATCATTCATAAAATATTCCACCATTCTACCTGTAAAGCTCAAGAAAGATACTTATCATGGTTGACTTGCTGATTTTGGACTGTTAACTTCTTAGTGATTGTTCATAAGTATAAGTATATGAATTTGAGAAAAAATGACTAAATTTTTAATATTAATAGGACTAAAATAAATTCCCAAAGTTTCATAATCCCACCTTCTCTTTCCTGGTTGTACCATTTACTTCAATTTTGTCTATGTGAGCTTGTGAAGGAGTCAATAAGAGAGATATGATGTTTTTAGCTTATTCTGACATTGTAACTTCTTGAGGATCACTATTATATACCTAAAAACACCTAATCATGTTAAAAACCTAATTTACTTGCATATTCTCTCTCGTCCCATGTTGTACTTACTTGGGAAGCCCCTAAAATTGACTTTTCTTGACCATAACGGACTTTTCTTGATTTGAAACTATTTGGTCCATACCATGACATATTTTAAGACCCTTATTGACCTAATTATACCTTTTAATTTTTTTTTAAGTACCAAAAATTATTATTTTTACCCTTTTTAACTTAGGAGACCCAAGTAGACCAAAACACATAAAAGAGACTTACCTTAATCTTTCTAAATTAACCTTAATAAATGCTAATAAGGTATTTTAGACTAAACTAGGACCTCCTAAATCACATAATGTTAAATTTTTTTACCTATAGGGGTCATATTTTAACCTAAGTGTCAAAATTAGATAGTAAATTGGTGACTCATAGGGGTAACATGCCTACTATGCTAACTAGACTAGTAGCCTTGTCCTTCCATTGGGATATGGATTCAATTTCACTCTGAGAAAACAAGATTAGACCTTGAAACTTGAACAAAAATACAAATTTATTACCTCAACACAAAAAATGAAGATGCACACATAAAATCAAAGAAAGGAACACAACAAGAACTTGAGCAAACTATACTATATAAAAAGTAACCTGAAATATATTTTCTCCTCTTAGATCAAAGGGGAAACTTGCACCATCCTTTGATGAAGAAAATTTAATTTTTAACCTTTTTCTTGGTGTCTTCAACTCCTTTTTGCTTGTCAATATTCTTGGTATGCTTTCAAGTGAAGCAATGATAGTTGTAAACATGTCACTTATGAAGGTGAATTCTTCTTGTGACTCAATAATCTCAATATTCTAATGAGACTCCTCATTTGAAAATTATCCAATAATGATTCATCCAAACATGGTTCTTTGAATTTCATCTTATTTTAAATGAGATTAGGCTTCCCATCAACTACTGAAAGATCATCAATCTCTTTAAGGAGATTAGCATACTCAACCCAATCCTCATCAATGTCCTCAATGAAGATATCTTGAACAATCTCTTTGTGAACATGCTATTCAACCTTGCAAAGACCTTAAATCTCTTGGAAGATTTCAATATGTTGCTTCCAATCATCTTTGTCTTCCTTCTCTTCAACAACCACAAATTATTCAAATTTTTATTCTTGATCATTATGTCCTTAAAGAGTTTCATCTTGCTTGCTTAAAGAGTCTTCAACCTCAAGGCTGGCTACAACTTGTTCAAGTTTGGTACTTTGGAAGTTATCATATTATCGTTCAAGAGGCAATGCATCTACAAGAATGTCTTCAACTTGAACAACAAGATGTGTAGGTTTTTTAAGTCCTTCAAATTCTTTACAAATCTCATTAGACTTAAACCACAAATCATCTTGGTCCATGTAGTCAACAACAGCTTCATCTTCTATTATTTTTCCAAAACCAACTTCTTGATCATTCTCACAAGACTCAATAAGCTAAGCTGATGTGATATTATTTTCAAGCACCTTCTCTTTCATGCCTTGATCAAACTCTTCATTGGCATATATAACTTGATCTTCATCATCTTTTTCTTCACTCAAGAAGATGGATTTATGCTTGTCTTTACCAAAGGAAGTCCTTATAGAAAACTTTTCATCATAGGCACTTAAGTAATCTTCTTGATCAACTAAAACTTTGGTTTCATCTTCTTCACTTATCTCCCATAGGATGGGTTCTCCTTTAAGAAGGGATGAGGTGGGACGCTAGTGAACAAGTTCATGGGTTAGAGAGGGAGTATGAGGTGTGATGGATGGCTCATGGATGGGCTTGGGTATGGAGGCACTACTATTGAAATTTTGGGTCTTGGAAATGGGAGACTCTTGAAATAATTCTTAGGAAGAGAGAATATTCAACTTTGCCATAGGTGTTCCATTCTATTCATCAACCACCTCATCCTTCTAATAATCTTCTTGAAGTTCATTGTTAGTTGTAACTTGATCATCCAACTTCTCAACTAGGGCCTTCTTCTTATCTTTAATGTTATTTTGGATTGACTTCCATGAGGTAAAAGATATAGGTTATTGAGGAGAGGGAAATGAGGCTTGAATAAACACAAGGTTTTCTTTCTTGACATCAACTTCTTGGTCTTCACTCTCTTCATCTTTTTTTACCCCAAACCTCACTACTTGGTTCCAAGTTGAAACTTTGAATCTATTAGGCTATTTTGAGGATTGGATTGGATCTATTGGAGGCTCCTCTTTAGGATAGTCAATGGTTTCATGAGGATAAGGGGCACAAGTAAATTGATATGGAATACAATAAGATTATTGAACAGGGAATGTAGAGACTTGTATAGGTTCAGATTCTTCCACAAGAGTTGTCATAGTATAGTTAGGAATCATAGTCTAAAAAAGTCTCCAAGATGAATATATCTTATTTTTTTGAGGGAGAATAGGTTCAACTTGAGGAGGACTTAGAGTCAAAGGAGGTGGACTAAGGATAGGAGATGATGATTGGGGTTACTTAGATTGGGTCTCTTGCTTCTCCCACCTCTCTAATATGCCTATCCACTGTTGGATAAATGTTCTCATTTCACTAAACACATCACTCATAACATATTGGGTTTCCTCTCCAACTGATATCCATTTATCCATCAATATTTGGATTGAATTTATCATCTTTTCTATGAGATGAAAAGGGATCACATCAAGCTCTCTATCCTATTTTCTCATCACCTCTTCTAATTTTAGCAGATTTGGCTTGAGTGTCAACAAGGATATGGTATGAGATTAGAAAGGACCTTGATAAAACCTCCTTTGTTATTATTTGTATTTCCTCTTAAGAGCTTCAAATTCTTCTCTAAGAGTCTTAATCACATCTTCTTTGTGATATCCTTCTTAATAAGGCTACTCAACAACATCATGATCATATGGAGAAGGAATAGGTTGACCATAAGGTTGCCATAGCTCACAGGGTTGATAACAATCTTGAAAGGGTTATTAAGGAATATATTATGGGTCATGACAAGGTTAGTAGGGAGGTGTATAGCAAGAAATCTCATCATATCCATCCATAACAACTTCATTAGTCAAATGAAACACAATATTTTTATCAAATTATTTTATAATAAGTACCTAGGTTTCTTATAACCAACTGATTGCATTCAAAGTTACCATTAGTGTTTAATTGAATGCCTCCAAAAGTTGATAGGTAGAAGAACACACCAAAAAACCTTCCACTCTTTTGGACCTTAACTCCCATTGGGCATGATAGAACTATTATCACCATTTTTTCACCCTAGGATAGATTTGTTTAGACATCTCCAACTTTGGTAAAACATGGGATTACCCCTAGACTTGTGTGTTGTCTATAATAGGGGTAAACCTCTAGATTGAAGGGTTAGATCCCCTTGATAAATCACTTAGATGCACATACTAATATATCACATGCTAGGAAAAGGGGAGAGAAACCAAATATAATAAGGTGATGCACCAAATATGTTTTGACCACTACCAACTAGCTACATGTGCACTTGTAAATAAATAAAACAAACTTTATATACACTACTCTTAATCTAAATCCCTCATATGAGTGTTCCAATGTGAAGGTTGTGATGGTTGATTAGAATAGGATGACTAACCAAGAGGTCTTAAATGAAACTATAAGATTAAAAAAATCACTCAACTCTTATACCACACTCATACATTTCACATGACTTGCAAAATAATCTTTCAAACTGCATCTAGGTGTTAGAAAAGGACAAACATGCCATAGAAGACAAGTCAATTCACTTGACAAGATCAACTATTCTCATATGCACGTTAAGTATAGTCACAAAAGGAGGTAAACTAGTTACTTTTAATTTATAAAATGCATACAAATGGTTAGGGATTTTCCATACCTAGGTAGAGGCTACAAACTTAGCCAAAAGTGGCTCAATATATAGATAAAGTGAAGAAGAAGAAGAAGAGAAGAAGAGTGTAGGAGAGAGAGAGAATATACAAGTGTCATGTGAGTTAAAAAAAAGAGAGGAGTTAGGTAACTACCTCAAAATGTCTTAGATGACATGTGTTTCTCCTATTCAGATGTTTCAACCCTCTAAGTGGCATGGGAGTTGAAATGGTTGCTTGACACCTTGACTAGCTCTTTGATACTCCCCTTTGTCATTACATGTTGAAAGATAAGTGGCCTTATTTATGGTCATATCAGTTTATTATACCTCTTTTCTCTTCTATTGACACCTCTTAGCTAACACCAATAGGTTCTCTTTGACACATCACCTCTTTCTCTTGCAAGGTGTCTAGAGGACTCTTCATCTCCTTAGGCCTATTTTGCACACAAGAGTCAAAAATTGGTTTTAGTTACTTTAGATCAAAAAAATATTAATATATGGCATATTAATACCATAATGGACCTTAAAAAATCCATTTTGAGGCCTCAAACTATCCCCAACAAGTCATTGTCTACTAAAAGATTCAAATAGGCCTCATTCCTTATAGAATTTCTTCTATAAATCTCCTTGTGTGGGAGTTTTAAGAATGATATTGAGAATATAATGTCATATTACAGTACCATTTATCCTCTTACATATCCATGTTCAATTTCATGAGCTTAATCCAAATGGAGGTCTACTTTTTCTACCTATCTCTTCTACCAATTAAGCCTAATTAGGCCTCTAAGCCTAAAAAGTGGATTTTGGATCTAACCTCCTCATGCACATGTGAAACCTATATAAATTATGTGATTCAATTTTATCATTCCAATACCAATCTCTATGCCAATTTTGGGCTTCTAGAACATTGTGCTTATAGCCAAACCATGAAATGGTTGAAAACAAGCCCTTCAAAAGCCTATTTGGATTGCCTTGCAAAATAGAGTTTGTTTAGTCACTTTAAGGGGTTCATAAGAAAATTTGTTTATTTGAGGAGATTAAATAAGTATTAATTGACCTATTAAAACTATATTCAAGTTTTCATATCTCCAAAATCCCTATAAAACACACAAAACCATGCATTTATGGCAATATGTGTAGCAATCCATACAACTCAAGTAATTTGGATGAGAAACTTGAACTATATAACAATATCCAAGCTTTTTTAGGATAAAAATATGTAATTATTTTTTATTTATAAGTTATCTTTGCAAATTGGTTACTATAGCCCTCCTAGGTAGCATAAAATTAGTTTAAACTCTTAATGATAATTCATAAGTCTCACGACATGAAACCTCCTACCAATTCCACAAACTTCAAGTAAACTAGGGTATTAAACTTCCCATAGAATATCAGGTTCCAATTCATCATGTGTGATCTGTACCAAGTGAATCAAATTGACCTCTTAGGTTAGAAGTGAGTATTTTGTGAGGTCTAGGAACAAATAGGGTTCTGTGAGAGTAATCTGAGGTTGATTTGAACTCAAATGACCTTGATGAGGTCAATGATGTTGATATTGACATATTTAAATAGATTTAAAACCATATTTATCCCATTAGGTCTCCATACAACATGTTTTCTTAGGTCTAGGGTTCTTGTGACAAACTACCTAAGAGACCGTAACTACCTATTTTCACCTTTTTGACACACTATCAAGATCTGAGTTATCATGGAATGTTTGTATGTGTATTTAAAAAAAACTATTCAAGGTTATCAAATTTATATACCAACTCCAACTCAGCTGACTATCATCTCTTCACTTGACTGTCTCTACTCTCTTTAAGACTACCAAGTATACACTTGGCTTATTTGAGACTGAATAGGGTATATTGTGATTGTTACTTTATAACCTGATAATTTTGAGATGTTTGAATGTGTTTTATCACCATGTTCTAATATTTATCCAACCATCTCAACTCCTATTGACTCTATTTTACCACTTCTAGGTTTGCATTGTTTATATAGACTATGTATGAAACTTAGACCTTGTTAGGCCTAACAGGGTTTGATGCATTTGTTTCCTTATTACTTGAATCTAAAGGTTTGATAAGATAATATTTAAATTATTTCATTCTCATTCGATAAATTTACCTACTTCAGACCTCTTTGTAGTCTCCCTTACACTCTTCCTACAATCAAAGCTCTTAATGAGATAGTATGTGGACTATGTGTTTCCAGACTATGTACCCCCTATTTTGGTCTCTTTCAAGTATTCACTTAGAACCATTTTTTATCTAATAGTTTGAAAACTTTTATTTCCATAATAGATTTCACAACATACACATACCATTGTCTTGGGTCTTGAGAGGGTGATTAGTCACTTGATCAATCCTATATGTCTGTCTACCCATGCATATGAATTTGGCATTAGTCTACAATATAGTGTTATAGGAGAATCATATTTGTAATAACAAACCCTTTCAACCTTATTTACTGATTGAAGACTCCCTTAAATCCTTAAGACTCCATACTTTCATTAACAATATTGTGTAAGACAATCTTAAGACTACTAGCTATAAGATGTTAATTGAGGGGACTTGACTATGTTTTAGAGCTTTAGGATCACATTGTAACTCTCCAAACCATATATATAGCTCAGTAATTTGTTTTAATAACTCAGAATTCCTTTGAAACTTGGAAACTTAGTGCTTCAACACAAAACTCTATCTCAAGACTAGATCAACATAGGTGGCTATAAGAGTGTATTTGAGAGTTCTGAGCACATAAAATCTTTTGCTAGTTTCCAAATTCAATCCCTAAAACTCTCAAAGGCTAAGCCCTATTTAATTTTGATATCTCATAACCTTTTCAATGTCTTGAAGACTCTAACTCTATCACCTTACTGTCCAAAGTCAATTTTTGCACCTAGCTGACTATAGGTGTCATTAGGGAGCTCTGACTGAGTGTTTGAGTCTAATAGGGTTTCTATGTTATCCAATGTGCATCTCATCAATGTTACACTTTATGCATAGTAAATCCCATTTCATTTTAATCTCAAAAGACCATTTCAAATCATTTTTTATCCCCTACATTCATTATATTCTCCAAAATCTTGTAGGTGATTGTCACTAGGTCTGACTGTGTTGTTAGGGATTTTAGGTCTATCTTCATTAAAATATGATTTAATATAGTGGATAAACCTTCATAAAGAGAGTTTATTTTCATTTTATTAAAAATCCATATCATATTAAAGTTATATTCAAACCTCTGCACTTCACTATTCATACACACATAGTCTGTAGGGTGCAATTAGGTAGTTTGATTGTGTAGTCTTGGATTGTCCTTCTTCAATTTTGTATGGTACTATAAAATCATTAATATTTATTAGGATCCATATTCACTATATTTACAATTTCAAATCATTCTTAAACTATCCTCAAAACCTCTATGTTCATTATCTCAAAGCACACAGTCTATAGGTGCATATTAGGAGTAGTTAGGTTGTCATCTACTCAACTCAATTCTGATTCTTAGATAACTCTATTTGATTCATGATCTCCATCAAGTTTAATACATTAATAGTAATATAATGCTTGGTAACTCCTCAAAATACATTGACAACATGAAATTTTTGAGTTGTAGATCTACAGGCTACATAGGGACTGTCTACAATCTTGGAATTGTTGAAAATTTGAAAGTGCAACATGACTACGAAGGACTCAAATACCATTGTTTTCTTTACATCAACACATTAAATAACACAATACAACCCTCAATCTCCTTTTAAATTCATCTTCAAACACTCAAATCACCCTACTCATGAAAACACACAGAACATAGTCTACAAATGTGAATGGAGATATGACCATCTCTTCAAACATGCACCTTCATGTAAAGATTGAAAAATACTTTAGGAGACTTGATATGATTTTTGAAGACTCATACAAACTTTCTCCTTCATAAAATATTCTACCTTTCTACTTTGAAAGCTCAATAAAGACCCCTGCCATGGTTGACTAGCTGATTTTAGATCCTTAACTTCTTAGCGATTGTTCATAAAGTTAAGGAGATGAATTTGAGAACCAATACTAAAATCAATGCCCAAATTTTTAAGCTCCCACCTTTTCTCTCCTGGCCATACCATTTACTTCAATTTTGCCTATGTGATCTTGTGAACAAGTCAATAGGATAGATATGATGTTTTTGGCTTCTTATGACCTTGTAAATGCTAGAGGATCACTGAAATGGACCTAACAACACCTAATCATGAACAACCTAATTTATCTACATATTCTCTCTCCTCCGACATTGTACATGTTTGGGAAGCTCCTAAAATTGACTTTTCTTGACCATAACTAAATTTTATTGATTTTAAACTATTTAGTATGTACAATTATATATTTTAAGACCCCTATTGACCTCATTTGACCTTTGACATGTTTTTCAAGGCACCAAAAATGACCATTTTTACCCTTTTTGACTTAGGAGACCCAGATAGACCAAAACACATAAAAGAGACTTACCTTAATATTTCCAAATTTACCTTAATAAATGCTAATAAAATATTTTGGACTCAACTAGGACCTCCTAAATCACCTAAGGTTCAATTATTTTTTTTATAGGGGTCCTATTTTGACCTAAGTGTCAAAATTGGATAACAACTACAATGAGTGATATTTAACTAGTATGAATATGATACTTTGTAGTTAAGATGGATTTTCATGCACACCTATTGGTGATATTAAAATACTAGTTACAATTGGTCCTTGGACCCTTATATTATTTTTACGTAGTATCAAATACAAAATCATATAATCTATTACTTAGACACTCATGGCTTAATAAAATGAGAGTGATACCTTCTACACTACATTATTGTCTCAATTTTGTGTATAGTAATGACATACATACCATTTGGCCCATAAATTATGAGATACCTATCCAAACTTAGAAACCATGATCAATTAGTGTGATTCATAAGAAGAGAATCATTAAACCTCATGTGATAAATGTTACTATCTCACACAATCAGTTATGGTTCATATTAAATTTGTGTTATGGTAATCATCTATTGTAAGAGCTCTTAGAGATATGATTCCCAAAATTACACCTTTGATACTTATGGTTCATAATAACCCATGTACCAACAATGATTTATAACCTCTTTCTATTAGTCATATCCAAACATCTATTTCATCATGATATATTCTTGTGCATGCTTCTTAATAGGTTCAATCAAATCCTCGAGCCCACTATCCTTGTATCTCTCTTTGGGATGATGATTTTGGTTACTACACATCACATGACTATTTTATATTACTTCAAACAACACATCTAACCCCTATAGTATGGGATTTCACATTATAGATGATATCATTGTTTAGTTATGATATCCTATATCTCACTCTTCATTGATATATCATTATTATGTTATAGTTTACTTACTATAAATAAATTATTTCATCTATATGCCATACCTTTCATGTGATTTCCTCCTTTGAGTTGATCACATTCCTTTTATTTATTCTAGATTTGGCATCTTTGCCCTTGCCTTTTTCTTACATTTCCATTATTATAACTAATTAGTTCATGTTGTTTTTTATGTTGCATATTCCCCATTTGACTTTTTTTTCCATTATAAAAACATGTACAAACTTTGTATGATGACAACACACACACACACACACACAGTACACACACACACACACACACACACACACACACACACACACACAGCTTTTATCCAAGTATGCATTAAGTTCTGAGGGAAGTTGTGGGTTTTTTTTAATAATCCTCTTCTTATTATTGATTTTGCCCCTTTGGCCTCATTTTCTTCTTGATTGTGCCCTTTGGCCTTTTTTTTATAGATTGAGCTTCACTTTATTTTTATTATATGCAGCCCTCAGGATAAATTTTAAGATTCCTTATAATAACTCCCATTGGATTTATTTTGCAAATTTATAGATATTTATTTTGCAAATTTATAGATATTTATTTTGAAGTCATGGCGTTAGTAGTCAATTGTGTATAGGTGTGCTAGTGAATCTAAGGTGGGAGATGTGTTGTATTCATTTTTTAATTTTTGTTACAACTAGACAATTTCACCATGCAATCAGACATATTCAAGACTGCTAATCTAAATTGTGTAATCGGATGGTGCAAACACTGCTCAATTATACTATCACATCCTGATTTCTCACTAAAAAAATTTACTTGATTATCCGTGGATTTTTATGGTTAAAAATTTGATTTGATTATTATTTAACTAAGTTGTATTTCATATGACCAACCACCACACATCTGCTTTGTATGGGATAGATGTATGTTGCTTTTGCTTCATGATTGCATTGATATGAGTTAGTTGTATTGTATATTATTTATATTATCATCATGTTGATTTATTGTTACAATAGTATTTTATGATATATATCATGGTGTTACAGACTAACTACCTACTTATCGTGAGTTTGATGTAGAAGATATTCTTCCCTCAGAGCATGATAGAGAGAGAGCATCATTAGAGAGGATGACATAGATGGAGGTTTTGGGGGATTGATATAAAAATGGCTAGAGCCCATGCACACACCACGTTAAATAAGTACATATTATATGCATATTTTAAATGGTTAGTGTTAGTACATTTTTTATGTTGTCTGCATTTAAATAATTATTTATGCATGTTAGTTGTGTGTTAGCTCATTTCAATGATTATGTGAAATTAATCTTGTGTGATTGCATTGTGGTTGTTATAAGTAGATTTGGATAAATAATGCTACCTTGTGTTTATGATATTCATGATTATTAATATTTGTTAGAGAATGTAAATTTGCATGAATAGTTTCTGATACTACCAGTATGTAGACTAACCATCATGACTTTGTAATGTTTAAGAATATTAGCTACTTATCTTTATGATATTCAGAAATATCATTATATGGCTTAAATGGCTTAATATATATAGATAACAAAAGACTAAGATAATCTATATGATGTAGTAATGACATAATAATTATGTTGTTATAATACTATTAGGATTGGTATAATAGATGTTTAAAATAAAAATTACTCTTGAAAGGAATACAATTGAATTCATATTATTCACATTATTATTATTAAGTCATGATAATTATTTACCTATACTAAGTAACAATTAAAGTAAGTGTGTTATAATTAGAAATTGTATTAGATTGTGTTATAATTAACAATTGTAATGGATCTTTCATAATTAGAAAATGAAAATAAATAATTAGGAAATAAAATGTCTAAAGCATCAAATTAAATATACATACATAGGAAATAAAATGTATAAAGTAAGGATTAAGGACTTTTGGGGAAATAGCTATGCTTTAAAGACTTTTGAAATTTAATGTAAAAGAGTTAATAATTATTATAAAACTGGAAAAAATATATATGAATGGGAAAAGTGAAAAACAAAATCACCAAAAAGGAAATGAAAGATTTAAAGGAGAATGGCGAACTTTAGCAGAAAGGAGCAAGCTTTAGATAAAAATGAGAGCTTTAAAAAAAAAGGAAAGTCATTCAATATAGGAAAAATAAAGAAAGGAAGTTGGGGCAATGTACAAGGATAAGAAGAGAATAGGAGAAGAGAAGAGAGGAGCATAGATTTGAAAAGAAGATAAGACAATGTGTAGAGGTTAAGGAAGAGCCAAATGAAGGGAGGAGAGAAGGAAGTATAACATAGGGAAGGAAGGTGTGGAGCTCTGGTAATATATGGATGCTATAAAAAAGGTATGAGTTGTGTGTATTAAAGTCTGAGTAATGTAGGAGAAACAAATAAATTGTTATATGAATTTTGCATTCATTTAATGGATGATATATATATATAACCAAAAAACTGTGTTAGGTGTCAAACAAATAAAAAATGTGAGTATAAAATGTATATGAATGAGGGTCTTTGACTTAAAAATAACAAACGTATACCTTTTCATACAGTGTATTTTTGTTCTGTAAATTGAGTTAATGATTATATCTATGGATAAGGTGTGTGTTTGATATCCAAAAACTGATAAAATATATAAATATAAGTGTGTATAGTTTATTATCGAAATAGTAAGAAGGTATATACAAAATGTGTGTTTATCATTAAAAAATAATTAATAAATATAGGAGCATGCTATGTGTTTTGATGAATTCAAAACCTGAGTTGAATTAATGAATAACAGGGTCAATTTAAAACCCCTTATATTATTTTCAAAATAAAGGCATCTATATAATTATCAGTGAGTATATTTAGAAATGCATCTATATAATTATCAATGAATATATTTAGAAAGACAACTATATAATTATCAATAATTGTATTTAGAAAGGCATCTATATAATTATCAATGAGTATATTTACAAAGGGGTCTATATAATTATTGTCAAATATATTTGCAAAAAAAGTTGTCTATTATAATTGCAAATCCATATAGTGAAATATAGTGGCAAATTGGGAAATAGAATAATTAATTTCCTCATGCCCTTGTATACAGGACGTATGGATGGAATAATGCTTATGTGCAAAGAGTATTAGATGTAAAATTTTTTAGTAAACCTGTAGCATATCATGGAATATTAAATCACTCATTGGAAATACATGATGATATTAAATTGAAACATATTAGGATCCTACCTATGTATTATTCAAATAATATGACTTAGTTATCTATGGGGTTGAGTAATTGGTTTAACACTTACGATATACATTAAACTAAGCGTAAGAAGATTAAATACTTTTATAAACTATGCAAGTGATTATATGATGACTATTTGATTTAAAGAGAGTAGAATATGGAATTAAATAGTCTATTAACTATAATACCCAATTTATTAAACAATACGAGAATATTAATATACTATGACGGTTCATAAATGTAATTGTGAATAAGAAAAGTATAATGATTGTTGAAATCTTATGAAGTCCTTAGTTAGAATTATAAATTACTATTGGTATTTATATATTATTTGAAAACTTTTTTGTGGTACATACTATGAGTATATTAATATGTACAAGTGCATATACATATATAGCATATATTAGTGCATTGTGATATGTGCCTATATTTGTAGTCCTTCCTATTGATTGTTAAAAACTAAATCATAGATTCTTGAAGGATATGACAATGTCTATATATGCATATAGCCTCCTAAAAATATAGCAAGTTGTTTAAATGAAATATTATGTTATCGTGAGAATTATGACCTTCTCTGTTATGACTATTTGTTTAAAATTGAGAAGTGTGTACATAAAAATGATGGACTATGATATTAGTGCTTGTCATAGAAGGTACTAAATTTGTATCTATTTACATAAATTAGAAATATGTAATATAAATATAAATTATACTTAGATGGTATAAATTTTACTTGTTATGTTTATTATTCATATGATAAATAATATAGTGAAGATTCATTCATACGTTCGATGAACCAAATGTATGCATTTTGATTATTCTTGTGTTTATCATGTTTTATGTTTGCTAGTAGGAAGTAGTCTATATGAATATATTGGTTATATTCATGTTAACCAAATCTCATATTTTCGGTACTAAGTAAGTAGTGAGACAGACTTTACTAGCTTACTAACATCACTAATGCTAGATGAAGGTAATCTGATCAAGTGGTGTGTATGAATTTGATTGATCTTAGAGATCAATAACTATTGAAAACTTTGTCTAAAGTAATGTTTATTTAGACATTATCAATTAATATATATGATTTACATGTTTATGCAATATCATATTAGAACATATTTTATTTATGGTACACATCATGTATTAGAAATCTTACATCACATGGGTACTAACTTGTATCTCTAGATTCCCACACCATCACAATCTACTCATCTGTGAAGGGAAGGCCATTCCCTGATGGAGGATCGATGGTCTATGGTTGGTGTAGAAAATTTATTGAGTGATGCTCTTCCTCCCCACATTAGTACTTCTTTGGAGACTACACTTGAGATTACCATAGATATTGGAGTTCAAGAAACTCATGATTTGTGGAGCCTTGTATCGTGTATTGTATTTTTTACTATTGAAACATAATTTCTAATGAATTATAATTATTTACTTGTTTGTATATTGAAAATAGTGGATGAAATATTGTATCAATTGTGGCTGGAAATTTGTAATTACTTTTCATATTCATTTATATTTTGCTCCATATGATTCTAGTGACCAGTAACAGGTAGATGTTACGTGTTTATTTTACAGTTAACATACTTAGAGTGTTATACTTGGATCATTAATTAGATTTTCATGATGAAATATAATGAAATAATATGTTGATTTATTTTATTTTAGTTTAAATCATGTTATTCTAAGTAGATTCTGATAGGGATGTTACATGTACGATCCAATCAACTAGTTCATGATGTAACTGATTAGCTTGTGTATCAACTAGATGTGTTTTTCACATATCTATAGTACAAACTAGAGGTTACCACATATCCATCAATGCTTATATATATGAGTATTTCCCTCATTTTTACACTTTTTCAAAGGCATTTTTTCTCTTATACCATTAAAAATTCTTTAGCTACGACATCCATAGTTATGACATCAATAGCTATGATATGGCTTCCACAACTACGATATCCACATGCACAATAATTATTATTATTATTATTTTGAATTTGTACTAAAATTATCAAAGAATTAAAGAATTCAAATGCATATAATGATTGGGTTGACCAGTGTATTTTCTAAGGCCTTGTATACATGCCTCAATATGAAATAGACATAAATTTGCTCAAATATCTCATATCTTGATATGACAATAGTGAGACAAGGTTTAATGCCACTATCAACTCAAAATTTCTTTATTTTGGTATGTCTCCTTCAGATATCCATTGTTTGATAGGGCTTCCACACCAAGATACCAACCCTATCACTATGAAATCAATGTTATTGGATAGTGATAAAAAATACTTGGAGTCTCACTATAATTTATAGATTGATCCATTTGGTATTTTTAACTTTATTATTCAAATTCTAAATTCAAGGTTTTGTAATTTAGCATGCCTTTTTACTAATGAACTAATTGCATCTTTTTGGCTTTCATTGTAGATAATCAATCAAGAAGGGGGATCCAAATTTAAAGTGTATCAAACCCATTACTGCAAGCCATTTTTGAATTTTTCCATGCTAGAATAATTTTATAGTGAAGACAAATTGACATTCCCTTTTGGGTTGTTGTCTACATTACTCATTCTCTTGCAGGAGTAAATTTCTATTGGTATACATTTATATCTAATAGGATTAGATTGGAGTTAAATTATTCTCTTTGCAATGATAGTTATATAATTTCATGCACTAATTTTATTTTGGGTTTGTACTATGAAGCTTTGTATGACCTATAGAAATCAACAATTCCAATTGTCTTTCATAAAAAAATGAACACATTTTTTCTGTCCCTTGATGAGTAGGAGGTTAGTTTAGGATTCAAATTATTCAGCTGATTATTTTAATTTATAAGTTCTTACAAATTTACAATGTAAAATTCTCTTTGTTTATTACAAATAAGACTTCATGTAGTTAGCACATGGAGATAAGCTACATCAAAAGGACATTTTGAACCTAAGAGATCTATAGATTTTGACATGAGTTCAGAATCATCATTTCAATAATTTAGGATTTCTAAACGTGGGAGGACTTCTCTTGTGCCAAATCAAGAAGAATCATCTCTACTTGCAGGGTTTCCTAGTTCCAAATTTTAATGAGAAATGATACACGATTTAAATTATTTTTATTGTATTATTTTATTTATTTTTAAAATTTTTACATATAACTTTGAAGTTGTTTTCCTTGAAGCCACTCAACAAACCCCTAGATTTCAATTGCCATAGTATTCTCAACAACATTTTCAAGGATTCTTACTTTTGGTTTTTGAATTGATGTTTCTTAAATTAGAGAATTTATTCACTGAATGAAACAACCACTCCAATTCAAATACATTGAGCATAAAATATACACTCTTTGATTACATTTAATAACTGTTAAATTTCAAATTAACATTAAATTTTTGAGCATAAAATATACACTCTTTGATTCCATTTAATAACTGTTAAATTTCAAATTAACATTAAATTTTGTTTTTAATTTACCATTTTAAATAACATTTATTTTTGTAGGGCACCCTACATCTGTCAATAAAAATATGCCACCACCATCTCCACCTAGCCATATTTATACAAGAAAAATATATATATATTATTTCTTGCACAAAGTAGAAGAACACTACAATTGTCAAGTTTTAGGTTCCCCAATTTCTTTCTCGATGGTATATATAGCATACTAGATAGTAAATTTTTACAACAGATTGCTCTTGATGATGAATTTATTGGGATTGAAAGTGGGGATCCAATAACATTTAATCTACATGATTTTATTCAAGTTAAAGTGTTTATGCAGGAAGGACTTGCTGCATCTTCTTCACCACCTATCCGAACAACTACTCTTAATAATTTAGACTTATTTGATGATGAAATTACTTACATCCCATTAAATAATCTATTATCACAAAAAATTAAAAAATATTAAGGAGGTTGTTCTCAATTATCTGAATATTTTAAATGCATCGTAGATTAGGGCAAAAACATTGATCAAGGAGATAAATGCCCATTTTTACAACCACTCCCAAAGACTCAATTTGTATTCACTAGTGAAAAATGAACCCATAAAGCTTGATGTTTGAGTAAATCAAGCTATAATTAGAGAAATTTCAGTTACCAATGATTACAATGACACTATTTTGGATATTATGTAAAATAGGCTAGAGAATTTGAAAGTAGAATCTCAAGCTTACTTCAATAATTGGTCAAGAGACAAAAACCTTGTCATGATTGCCAATGTGGAGAAATAAATTTTTTTGATAATGTATCATCTTTTTTAGTAAATATATTCTAGTTATTATAATTTTTATCTAATTATATTTCATTTTTAAATTATAGGCAAAATATGAAAATCTGAGGAAAGAAGCCTAGTTCCTAAATGTTCATTTGAAAAATACATGCAAAATTTTACATATAACAATTATATTGAAGGAAAAGCTTGTGTTGTTAAATAAACAAAACAATACACTAGGAGAATAATTAAAAAACACATCATGGATCCTGATATTTTATTAAAGAATAAAATAGATGCAGATCCTAATCTAATTTTTGCAAGAGATGTAGTTAATGAGGAAAGGGAAAATCTTACAAATATCATTTTTGTAGTATATGATCTTATTACATCAGGGATTTTAAAGGATGGTATAGAGAAAGTAGAGGTAGGATCTCTTCAAAATAAATGATATTTTATCATGTTTCAAATGACAGTTTATTATGTTTCAATGACAATGTTATTATGTTTCAATGATAATTTATTATGTTTCAAATGTTTAAATCAGAATTTTACAAATATTTTAATGATAATGTTTCAATTTTATAATTTTGATGTTTTAAATGTTTTATTATGGCATATCTTAGATTATTTCCCTTAGGATTATTATGCATTGACATGAATGTCTAGGACAAATGATGTGACTATAGATCTATGGTTTGTTTGCTATGTTTTTAATCCATTGTGTACACATACTATTTTCTATGGTTTTTAGGTGTATGATTGTAAGTCTATGGTTTATTTTATATGTTTAAAATGACAATTTATTATGTTTCAATGACAATGTTATTATGTTTCATTTTTCAAAATAAATTTTATTATGTTTCAATGACAATTTATTATGTTTCAAATGTTTAAATCATAATGTTACAAATATTTCAATGACAATGTTTCAGATTTTATAATGTCAATTTTTCAAATGTTTTTACAATAGTTAAAAGGATATACAATTGGTTTTTATAAAATGATAATTGAAATAAATATCAAACTAAAACTGAGATAGCTGAAACAATCCTTGACAAACTTGATTTTCATAAGTGGTGTTTACATCTATTGTATCAGTGGTATATTCGGTCTCAATATTTACATCATCTCTATTAGTCATTGTATTAGTGGTGACTCTTATTTCAATAAGATAACTCTATGTTTTTAGATCTCTTTCATAAGGAAACATGTCCACAGGATAATGTGAAACATACAATCTCAAGTCAGTCTCGAGATTTTTATCTAATCTATTTTAAAGTTTTGAATTAATGAAAGATAATGCACTAAATACTCTTTCATATTCCACTAAGCACAAAATAATTATTTGAAAAAGTTCATATACTCAAAAATATTCACTAATATTTTTCTGCATGATGTTACTCGAATAAAAAAATCCATAGTTGTTTAATAACATCATTTTTTGTTGGTTCACTTAGATATCGATATTGATCAATAATTGTAAGTCTAAAATGTGTTGACTGAGACATCAATAAATACTTTCATAAAATACCTTTAATTTCAACTCCATTGACCTCTATAGATTTATTGAAATGCTTAATAAAAAAATCCATGTATCTATGAAATAAATTATTTATTAGCTTTTCATTGTTATCTTTGTTCCAAAAAATGGGATTCACGACTCCCATGGCTTCCAACAACTCATCCATTTTAAAATGATCTCTAAACTCAACAGATAAGATTTTTTGAAGTCTACTCAATTTCATCCATGTTTCAGATATAACATTATCATATTGAAGACGTGTTACATGCACTTCTTCAATTTCAGCTCCCACAAAATCAAATCTTCTATAGAGAATATGCATTGATATCTCCTTACCATTAATGATGATACAAAGATGATCATTGATATTGAATTTCAAATAGATTTTAGGATCCTTAATATTTGTTAAAATTTTCTAACTCCTGAAAATAGGTACTTGAAATTTTTCATTTGACATGTATAATATATCTAAAGATTGACATGCTCATTTTCTTAATCGTATGAAGTCAACAATATATATGGATCTCTCTTGAGCATGTTTTATTAAAAAAATTGATTTCCTTCAACATTGGAAGAATACCACATAATGTCATTAATGTTTTCAAATATGTTAAAGGGTACAATAAATATTTTGCATTGTCAACTTCCCTACAATATTAATACATAAAACCTATTAACATTGGATATTATTCAAAAAAATTGCATGCAGACTCATACATGAAAATCCATCTTATATCAACATCTTTCAGTAATTTTTTATCATCAATGAATCCAATTAAAAAAAAATTAGAACTATAAAAAAAAATTTGGGCTACTTGACATATAAGTATGCAATTCACGAATAAGCTCTTCCACTTTTGTGACATTATCAAATGTGCTTAAAATTTATAATCTAAGATTCATTCTATGAGCCATACAATGAATTAGAATCATATATGGACCAACTATTATTTGAATTTGACCATAAATACTATTTTTATGCCACTACATTACTGATGCACCATCAGTGCCAACACATACTGACTTGATAGCTATTTCATAATCATTGATGTAGAGCATATACCAATTCCCCCCACTTGTCCTTAATTTTAAATCCACTTCCTTATCAATGACTAATTGAATTCATCCTCATGAAATAATTGTGTTGTTCACAAGATTAATCTAAGGTTATAAACACTTTAGACATGTCATTCCTGATCTCAATGATCTTCTTAACCCATTATACACATGTTCATCAATATTTCCATTTATACTCAATTTTTCTTACACAAAACTCAACCTTTTATAACCCTTGACCAAATGCTCAGCTCTATGCAATGTCTCTCCCTTTGATGCTTGGACACTTCTCTTTATTACACTTTATTAACATCTAAGACACCTTTCCAAGAAATCAATATACCAAAACTATCTGAGTCTTGTGGAGACCTGCTCTTGTTTCTTCTTCCACCCCTGCCCCCCCCTTCTCCCCCGCAAACTTAAACCTTTCTACTTTCTCATCTTATTCCAATTTTGATTTTATTTATTTTATTTCTCTTTAATTACTTATTTATAAAATTCAAAATAATTATTTTATCTATTTATTCTTTTTTTCTCATTTTTTTATTTATACATTAATTATAATGTATCTACTAATTAATAATAATACAAATTAATATTAACAAGTCATTAATATTCTTTTAATTTAAAAATAATATTACCCTCATTATTAATCCAATCCAAACTTATAGCAACCATAACACAAATCCTACAAATTTAGTCTCGCGTAAATTAACACACATACTCAATCATCAAAATGAAGAAACATTTATATAAACACAAACAACATAAAAAATGCACTAGCACTAACCATGTGCAAGTAATTTCAAATTCAATCAATCATCAAAAACATACTAACATTTACAATTCTACTATGCATCTAGTATATACTAACTAATGTGGTGTTTGTCAGGTTCTATTTGTTCTTCTGTCATCCCTCAACAACTCTATTTTCATCACCCTCTCCAATGATACCCTCCCTCCATCATGTTTTGAGGGATGAATCTCTCCTACATCTAACTCATGACAAGTAGATAGTTAGTCCTTAACATAATAGCATGTATGTCATAAAATAATGTTGAAATAACAAATTAACATGATCACAATGTAAAGAATATACATTACAACTAATTCATAGTAATAAAATTATGAAATCTAAGCAACATACAACTTTCCCACAACAACATATGAATTACAATTTAGTTAGTAATAATCAAATCAAGTTATCAACTATATAAAATCTATGAATAATCAAGTAAGTTTTCTTAATGAGGAATCAAGATGTAACATTATTTGTGAAATATCTTGATAAAAATATCAAAAAAATGATATTAATAACTCACATACTCAATGACAAAGTGTTTATCATTGACCAAGTCTTTGACAAAATGATGTTTGAGTTTAATATGCTTAGTTCTAGAATGAAAAATTAGATTTTTGGATAATTATATTGTCACATTGTTATCACAAAAAATATGTGTTGACTCAAGTTGAATATTTTTAAAATCATCTAAGAGTATTCTTAGTTATAATCCTTGTCTGAAAGATGATGTAAGGTATGTATATTAAACTTTAGTAGAGGATAATGCAACTATATCTTGTTACTTTAAAGACCATGAAACCAACCCACTTTTTAATGTAAAGCAATAAAATGGAGTTGACTTCCTGTCATCAAGAGATCCTCTCCAATTTGAATCTATGTATCCAATTAAAAATAATAAAATTACTTGTATGAAATGAATACCTTGTTTTTAAGACTCTTTTACATATTTGAAAATTATTTTCACTACTTACAAATGTTTGAGTGATGGATTTCCCATAAATCTAGAAACCAATAAAACCTCATAATTAATATTAAGTTTTGTCATAGTGAGATACATCAAACCTCTCACCATGCTTGTAAAATTATTTTCATCAACTAAATGACTTACATCCTCTCTCATTATCTTTTCTCCACTTAAAATTAGAGTGTCCACTAGTTTAGAATCTTAAATATTGTACTTATTTAATATGTCTTAGGCATATTTGACTTGACAAATGAATACATTTTATTTATTTTGATGGAATTTCATGAAAATAAATTACATCATAATTCAAATATCAATCATATCAAATTATAATTGAATATGTTTCTTTAACCTATTACACATATTCATAGACCTACCTATAAAGATCAAGTCATCTACATAGAGACAAACATATAAAATATTAGAACTCAATGCTTGTATGCAAATAGTTGGTTCACTTTAACTTATTACAAAGTATTGATATAATAACTAGCTATAAATTCTTGAGTACCAATATATTGGAGATTTATTCATCCTATAAATAACTGCCTTCAACTTATATACCCAAAATTATATACTCTTTACTTCAAAAGCTTGTGACTGCTTCACATAATTTTTTTTTTCAATCACTCCATTTAGTAATGCACTTTTGACATCCATTTCATATATTTTTTAATCATCTAAAACAAGTATTATCCTTATATTATCTTTATGTGCCATAGGTGCATAGGTTTCTCATAGTCAACCCCATATGTTTGTGCAAGCCCTTTTGTAACTAGTCTAGTTTTTAACTTGTCAATTGTACTATCATTCTTCACTTTGGTATTGTAGACCCACTAGATTTAAATGAATTATTTATTATATGAAGGTTTAATAAGATTATATGTATCATTCCTCTCAATTTAATCCATCTCAAATTTCATAGAATCAACCCATTCTTTCTTTTGACTAGCTTGTGTATAACTTATAGGCTTACTAGCCACAAAAGAAAATAAAAATATAGTATTTTCATGATAATCATTATATTAAAAAATATATTTATGATATTTAACCTTGTAATAATATTCTCATAGTTTTGATTTAATATTTGATTGCTTGGATCTAGATTCAACAAACACTTGTTCTTGTTTGAAGTTGATGAAGATAGATGACTAGTCTCTTAGGAAGAGCTATTATTGTTTCTTTTCAAATTAGAAATATGTGTAGGACTTTGTATACCTTAAAAACAAATTTCAGGAGGATTTTCCCTTCACTTATGACCTCTATATATATATATATATATATATATATATATATATATATATATATATATATATATATATATAATCAGAATCAAAATACATCTATTTTTTTTTAAATAAAATCTTTAGAAACAATTATGAATTTACTAGTAGGATTATAAAATATGTATGCTTTGATTTCATCACTATATCATGTGAAATTATGATCAATACTCTTAGGATCTAGATTTGGAAAAAAGTAAATATTATTTATTTCATCTTTACCTTGAATTGTGGTGATTTTAATGCTATCATTAATTTTAAATCGGATGGACTTTCTATCTTTCAATTGTACTTGGATTTTGAAAGAGTCATCTAACTTGTTGAAACCATCTTTGTGACTTGACATGTGATTTGAATAACCCGAATAAAAGAATAAAAAAATTTGCTTCCTTTATTTTCATATTATATGTGAGATAATAATTTGAATGCTCTTGAACCTCATTTTTTTTAAACTTGGAATGTTTTATTTTCACCCTCTTGATTATCTTGATTCTTAGTTGCTTGTATCATGTAATTTTTTATAGTGTCCTAGTTTTTTATAGTAATGATAAATAATGTATTTCTTGATTTAATATATGAAGTTAGTTTCAACCTTGACCTTTTAATTAAATTTTTTTGAACTCCATTTATTTTTATCGTATTTGAAACATTTACTTTAGTTTCAAATTCTTGTTCTTGATCTCCTACATATAATCTTATATTATCCTCATGGGATAAGAGAGAATCAACCAACTCATCAACACTTATGGGGTTTGTGTCCTTACACTCTTCGAGAGTGATCAAAATATGTAACCATATTTGAAATAAATATCTCAAAATTTTACTTACTATAACACTATCTTGTATAGTTTCTTCATAAACCCTCATTCTATGCACTAAGTCATTTATATTTATACAATATTCTCCAACTCCTTCATTATTTAACATCATCACATTTTAAAATTTTATTTTAATATTTTAGAGTTTTATTTATCTTACCTAAGTAGATCCTTGATATGAAGTTTTCAAAGTGTTCCATGTCTCATGGGTATTTTTACATCCTACAATTATAGGATAAATGCTTGGGTCTATGGTACTCTAAAAATAAAAGAAAGCTTGTGCATCTGTCTTTTCTTCATCATTATTTATTCTTTTCTAATATTAAGTCAAGGTTTTTTAATCTTGAGATGGTGTGTACTTTTGAAGAAAATTATCTAAAACTCATTTTCATATAATAATAATTTTTAATTGTTCTCTCTAATATTCAAAGTTGTCACATTTGAAAATAAGAATATTTATGAAAGCATAATTCACTTAAGCCATTAATTCTCCTGATAATGGTTTGAAACCCTTATAATTTTTTTTTGAATGAGACTATAATACTATAAAAAGGTTTTGATATATATAGAGAGAGTGAAATCATCTTTGATTTAATGTAAAATTAAAGTTATGTATCAACAATCTGTCTCAAAAATAGTAATTGTTAATATAATTATATTGTAAGTGAGATTGTTGACTAAATTTTTTATTGAATAACTTTAAAATATAAAACATATGAATGGTGGTATTCCTTAATAAATACCTACAATAAAATTAGATTTGAACACATGCAAAAAGAATTCCCAATAAGAACTATTGCACCACACATCTTTATTAATAAATAAAGCTAAAACGAGCCTATTACATGATAACTTATGTCTATACAGTGAAATATATATTCATGTGTTTAATTAACCACTAATTAATCTAAAAATAGAATCATAAAAATAGACTATAAGATAACTGAAATCAGAAAACAAGGTTGACTTATTGACAAGATAAGGTCAATATACAAGAAGTATTTCTTAGCAAGTAAGCAACTCATGTAACATAGTCAAACTAGGTGCTCCAAATCCTTAAAAACTATGAAACTAACTAAAATAAATTTAATTTCAGTTAACTCAACTCTAAAAGAATATCCCATCTATTGGGGATGAATTAATAAGGATTTAAACTCAGTCAATTACATATTTAGTGAATGGAACTTTAACTATCACTTCTAGCTAATTTTAAGGAAGTTCTTAAAAAGTGTCTAAATTTTAAAAAATAAATATCTAATACATAAATAAATTAAATAAACCTCATAAATTTATAAAACACAAATAAATATAATTATAATTATCAATTATTAAGTTATAATATTGGCATCATACTAAACACAATAAATCTCACCACTAAATTCTAACAAAACTCAACACACAAATGTAGCACAGTAAGGTTACAAGTGTCCAAGATAAGATACTATGACTATTAATAAATATATATAAGGTGATTATCAGCAATGGATTTAGACTAATGGATACCAACTCTCATATGTATGTAGTGTTTCATTCTTACGACACTTGGGGATCAACATTAATAACCTATTCAATCCACAACATGGTACATTCTATTGACATATTACTATATTGATTGCTTGTGGTCCAAAGGTTGTTTATACATACATATGGATTGCACCTTCTACCACACTTTTGAAACTCATGTTAGGATTGGAATGGTTATATCTGATGTTGGCTGCAATGAATTGAAATGATCAATATATTTCCTTATTACATGAATAAAATATAATCAAGATTCTATATAATGGTAATGGTACTCACCAAAAGGCAAAATCTTCAAAGATAAAACCAAGCAAAGAGTATAAATAATAAAATATAAAGGAAGAAAGGGTAATTCATTTACATAATCTCAAGGACAAGCTAGGAGATATTTAATTCAATCTTAATGAGGATGACTTAATGTCTAATTCTTGAGCATCAATACCAAGTCAAAAAAAAATTTAAAAAATAATAATTAAAAAATACAAAAAAATAAAATATATTAAAAAATTAAAATACATACAAATATTAAAAACAAAATCAAAATTAGGACCTAAGCATGACATGAGATTACTAGATTATATTATTTAAATATGTCATCTATGACATGTTTGGTAGATGACATGTTATTTTCATATACATGTGCATTTCATGGTATATGAGTGTCATGCAAGACATATAGGTTACACATTGACATAAGAATATTGGAATTTACTCTACTTAGTGATTATGCCAATATTAGGGGCATCTTATTTCACAAGTTTCACTATCATAAGTTATATCTTTTTATGACCTCTCTACCATGTTGAACTATATAAACTGCTTACACATGTTTTTATAGTTATTCATACCTTACACAATGCTACATGGATATGTTGTTATGGTATAACGTGGCATTGATACATATGGATGGTGTAGACTAGTATTTACTTATTTTATGCTTCATTTATGTTTTTACTCTCTTGCATGATAGGCTAGTTTGTGTTTATCTATTATTTATGGCCCATTGGTCTTATTGGTGACATATTTATGTCCCTTGTATATGAATCTTGGCCTTATTTGATGTGAAATTTATATGTCCATTATTTTAACATATTTATGTAACTTACGTGTGGTTATTGACCTTTTTTGATGTGATATATCTATATCTTTCATTTGCGACATCTTTATGTCCTTTGTGTGTGTCCCTTAACCTTGTTTATTATGATGTTTTATATCTCTTGTATGTAGTCCTTGGATTTATGTGTTACACTAACTCTTAAGCTTGTTGAGCTTATTGTGATTGTTGAAATTGTTGAGATTGAATGATTTCATGATCCATAACATGCACTTTTATCACGTGGTCTTATTTTGTTATCTTTCAATGATGGTTACTACTATGTAATTCATTGATACATTTATCTAGACATGACACTTATATGCCTTGTATTACATATGTTACATACACAACTTTATTGACATATATATTACTATGATTACATATGCTTTATATGTTCACATGATTATACATAATTTTATCTTTATACAAGACATGATATAGTTAAATTTTCTTTTAAGATGATTAATGTACTAGACACATCATCTTGAAATGGGGACATTATAGTGGGCTTGTAATAGAGATATAAGCCTTCATGAATATAAAATCATATTTTGGAATCATAGTATAGGTTTTAAAGACTCATAATGGTTCGAACATCATATGGTTCAGTTACATGACCAATATTATACACATCAATACATACAGGGGTATATACACTCACTTTATAGAGACTTTAAAATAGATTTATACACATTTGGATGCATATGCATGAGAAAATGTACACGCTTTACAAGAAAAAAAATTAAATGTTTTTCACATATACATACATTTGAGACACATGTTCTCAAGTTAAACCTATATATGCACAACATACTATATTTTATTAGTACAAATTAAGGTGAGCATGATAATGTTTCATACACATATACACTCTTTCATATTCATGAGTCATGATACTATTTCAAGCACAAACATACTATGAAAATTTACAATTGGTATGGATCTAAAGAGGCATGATAATAATTCATGCACATTTACACATTTTTTAGTAATCACCATTACAATTATTTATTTACAAATACTTTTCAATCCACACTGAGTAGTGAGCAAATTTGAATCTATAAATCCATTTATAATGATTGATTCATGTTTTTAAAGGTAATGTACATTGAGATTTAGTAATGCGTAACATCCTTGGCATTACTTCTAGCAAACCCATCATTTGGTTCCCATTTTTTATCATGTATGAGTAGTTATTTATGTTAGTATATGGCACACTTCTTCCCACATTTATGAGAGTTATGGTGTTTTGTCTTCCCAACCCAAGGGCTTGCATAATTATGCAAAATTAAGGTTTGATCACCCTTAATTTTCCCATGGTTCAATGAGAGGAACCGATCTCCAAGTGCTTCAATAGAAAACATCTTTCTCCAAAGCTTCAATAATAAAGCATCATCTCTAGAAACTTGCAAGGGAAGCATGGTTTTCACCAACACGTAGGTGCACTCCTTCCTTTTTATTTAATTTTAAAAATTTCAAGTTAATATTTATAATTTTAATTATGGTC
This sequence comes from Torreya grandis, assembly GCA_037957365.1. Taxonomy (NCBI): domain Eukaryota; kingdom Viridiplantae; phylum Streptophyta; class Pinopsida; order Cupressales; family Taxaceae; genus Torreya; species Torreya grandis. Next base: position 716,303 of record JARHVA010000592.1, read on the forward strand.
ATTGGCTACCATATGTTTATTATAGGTTTTTATTTTGAGTGACCTGCACAATTAGAGTTTCCTACTAATTACAAAGTGTGGTGTACACACTCAGGGATACATTTTCTTTTTTATTTCAGTAATTCTATTTATAAAATAAAAGGGGAGAATTATAGATACTAAAATATAGTATTAAGTACTTGAGAATTGAAATATTGAGATAAATTTAACATGCATGACTTTCTCACACAAATATGGTCCCAACCTACCATTATCTCACACATGCATGTTATTTTATGAGTTTGAATATTTCGTTTTGTTGTTACACACCTACATGAACCTCATTATCTATTTCAAACCTAGATATTATCATACATAGACATCCCCATACCTTTAGTTTATTTATCTTATGCATAGTTTGTCGTCATCAGTTTGGGTCAATATCAAAATTTAATACTGACATGTACCTATCAATAGTGACCCTCTCTTAGCAACAACTACTTTAAAATCAAATATTTATTTAGGGTTGAACCATATACCTAGTGTGTCAGTGGCATGAAAAATCACTTAATTGGACTCATATATATTCAAATTAGGTCCTCATTTGATATGAGACTTGGCACTTATCTAGTGCACATCTATACACTATTACACATTGAGAAAATTACCCTATTCTTCCTAAATTTTAAATTAGTCACTATAAAAAATCACAAGCCAACTTTGAAGCATTCCAAATCTAAGTCAAATCTTATATTTTCAAGGATCAAAGCCAAAACAATAGCTACATACATATAACAAATGATCATAATTGCACAATCATACTAGGTGGGTGAACTACGTGTGACTTGGTTTCCTTATTTAGATTATCAAATACATAGACAATAATCAATCATTAATGGGGGTGATTGGGATCAGCTCAGATCTTTAAAATTTATTTATTTTTTCAAGTTTATATCCATCATAAGCACACCTTAGGTTTTAAGGTGAAGGCTAATTTTTAGAGTTGTGGACACCATCAAGGTTCAACATCATACATAAAAATATTTCAAAGATAGGCGGAGGTGACCATACAATTACAGATCCTATTTTATGTATAGGTCACTACCAATTACTATAAGTTAGTATCAATAGTTGATACTGACCCAAAACTGATAGAACCAACCCTATGCAAATAGAAAAATAGTTCTAGAGCTACATGAATCACAGTTTGACTTTAGTTTGTTTTCCACTATCAGAACATAGTTAGTTAGATAGCCAATCATAAAATATAAGTACTTATTCTTTTTTTACTTACTATATTTAACATGTGCCACTTTTCAAATCATTATAATATCTTTCAAGACTTTATATTCATATTCATGCTTAAATGCCATATTTAGTAATATTAATTCACATACTAGTTTTATTATAGTAGGGCATCTAAAACCAAATTAGAGTAAATTAATATTGATAATGAATATTTAAATAATGATGTTCATGTTTAAATACCTTTAAGAAAAAAAATAGAAATTATGAGTCTCCATTTTTCCATCTTGATGATGCCATGCATCCTAGTAACATTGCAGGGACTGAGAGAAAACATCTTAAAAGACATTTTAGAGACTGAATTATTTGAGTGTTGGAGGAACCAACAACCTCTTCCTAAATTTTTTGGTGAAGATGTTCTAGAAGATGGTGTATGGATTATAGATATGGTAGACCATTTCATTTCCACTATCCATGATGATTAAAATGATGATGATGATGTGGATGCTTAATTAAATTGGTGATGATAAGAAAAAATAACATAATATTGATGATAATACTTAGGGTATTCAACAAGAAGAAGAGTTTTTGAATTTTTCTCAAACTTCTTTATTTACGTTTGGATATTTTAGAACATCAATGTTGGGTGTTATATTTTTTTTTAAGGACTTGAAATCAAGGCTTGGATGGTCAAACATCAATGTGATTTTTTTTGAGGTTAGAAGATAGTTCACATATTATATAAACACATATTATGTTTGATTGTCCTTATATATATGTAGTGCAACCTCTTAAAAACTAGTTTGTTTCCTAAAAAAATAATTCAATCCTCTTATCAGGGGGCACAACAAATATCATCAAATTTAGAGATTCTATACATGAATTGAAAATGGTTAGTTAATGTACTAGCTCACTAAAAACACAATTTTTGGATACTTTAACGACTTTCTGAATTTTCTATTTTTTACATGAAAATTAGCTTCAAAAATTAAAATTTAGTATTTAAAAACTAAAATTAAAAAAAGGTACTGAAGAACAGAGACAATCCATAAACTGAGTTGATAATGGAGTTCACCTAAAATTAGGGTACATAGCTAGGTCCACTCAAACATTGAATCGATCACTTAAATGATGCAAAAAAATAATTTCTTACATCAAATTTTCTCAATAAGGGGCTCTCAATCTACAAACAAGTGTTTGATGTTCTCTATGAAATCTAACTCTGGCTCTTTCAGACTATCTTTTACTTGTCTCTCCCAAATGAGGGGCTATACAAATTTATTTTAATGTCTCTTGAGGGTCTGTCCAATGACTCTTGGCCTATAATTTCTAATCCAATAAGATAGACACAAAAACTTTCTTTGTCTCCCAATAAGGGGATTAAAGTTCCCTGTAATGTTTCTAGGAGGTGTGTGCAATGGGATCTTGGCCGTCAATATGTTAGTCTTGTAATATCAGACATAGAAACTTTGTTTTCTCTCTTGTTCCTCTTTACAAGGGCTTAAAGCTTACAATCTTTCTTCTCTCCTCCCTTTTTAATGAGCCTTTTATAATGTTTCCAAGACCCTTGTTTTATGGATTAATCCTTATATTTTTACCTAATACATTTGGATTCAAATCCCTCTTCCATTACTTTGTTTTAAGGCTTGGATAAGGATTCCATGCATTTTGGGTGGGATTTAATCCCACATTAATAGAGATTTTTAATAATAATGTTTTAAATAAAAGTTTCAACTTCGTATGAATTGGTTTTAAGATCAATCTTTGCTTGAAACTCATAACATGTCTTAGGAGATGTTTTTGGATGCTCTTCATGTCAAGATATCATTGGTATATATGTAAAGCCCTTATTAAACCACTTGTACATGTCTAGTCACCATGATAACATCATCACTATACCCTATGTATATTTTTTACCTCTTTGGATTTTGCTTCAGTAGGCCATAACTTTTGCATATAAAGTATGTTTGACCCCATTGAAATTGCATTGGAAATCTCTCAATGAGCTCTTCAATGTGTAAATAGTTTTGGAAAGATTTGAGACCATATGATTTGGTCATTAGTGGAGATATTTTTAGATCACTCCTCACTAAAATTTTTTTGGACCACCAAAAGTATGATTCATTCCTCTCTCTTATGTTAAGAACAACCTCTTCCTGCAACTCATCAAGTAATTCAAGAGCAAAATAATAAACAAAAGGAACTATTATCACCTTGATTCATCATCATAGGAGGCTAAATTCATTTATCTCTTTTGAAGGTTGACCGACCAAATTGATACCTATAAATCTAGGTTTCAAAGAGAGTTAATGACTCCCTCTTATCTCTACCAAATGACCTTCTACACTCTTGGTGTATTGTTCATCTTCTTGGCATATTTTATTAGCCACTTCAGTGCATTGCTTGTAGGCTAGAGTAAAGATCTCCCATAAAGAGATGCTTTTTACATTATCCTTGCTACTCAACAAGGATATAAAATTACATTGCATAATAATTAAGTGGTTTTATAATAGGTCACCACATGTAAATTTTTCCCCTTTTTAGGGTCTTACAATTGAATACAACATGCATGTATTGTAAACACAATGTTATTTACAAACATTTCCCAATTTGGGTCTTTACAATATGTGCATATAAACAATGACACATACACTAAAAAAACAAATTTTAATGGAAGGAAATGAATTCCAACATGCATCCATAAAACAACAATGGTTTTATTGAGTGGTACTCACCATGGCAACACTTCTCATGATGATTTCATACCACTTCATCTCCCTCTTGGAAGTACACTTCAACATACCAACATGTCTCTCTACTGCTATCTAAGTTGGATAAAATTTGTTTGGATTTATCTCTAAATGGAGTGCCTCTTCACCCATCTTTCCAAAGTCTACAATAAGAGGTAAGTAAAACATGCTAACATGAATGTCAACATGAACATGATAATACAAAATAGAAAATAATACAGCCTATTATAATGGGTTGTTTATAATGTGCGTCTCAACTTGGATGGTTGATCCATATTCACATTTAATGGGTAATATACCTCCACACTTACTCAACCAAATGGTTAGTTTCCTTCATGATTATTCAACAATGGAAACCCAAAAAGTGATTAGGAAGTGATACATAGCCATGCTAAAACAAAACTCAACCATGCAAATATGATATCCATGAAATAAAATAATCTCTTATTGATCCAATTTTGTAGATTCTCCTCTTTGTATTTCTCCCTCTTCATTAGATCTTCTATGGATAGGTGGGATTCTTCATGGTCTACTTCTTGGACTGTTGGTGCTTGACAAACTCCTTCATGTGCTACCTCTTGCTTTGTATGGGTTTGAACAACTTTTTTACTTGTAGGTGATTGCACAAATAAATTCTTACCAGTATTTAGATGAAGTTATGTATGAAAATTCCATCACTTGTCAACCCAATGGCCACTCATGTTAAAATGAAAGCAATAATTCTTTCCCACTTTCTTGGACAATAATCCATTCTTGCCATTCTCCACATTTTGACTTCGAGAGTGGTCTTTATACCAGGTCTCCTTCTTCTTAAAGGGCATGGACTTCCTTTGGATGAAATTTATCTTCCAACACGTGGCCACACAATGGTTATTCAATCCACAAAAAGAACATGGATATGCATACCAAATGTTTTGTGTTATAGGGCCATTCTTCTCATAAACGAAGAAAACGTGGGAATACTTATATTTGCCATACCTTTTAGGGCTATCCTTTGTGAAAATATGATGAAAGGAAGATGTTTTACCTCATCTTTTGGGATGTTCATCTCTCTTTGGAATTATCTTGATTTCTTTTTGGATGTTTTTCCCATGATTTAAAGGTTGTCCCTTTCTTGATTCTATCTTGTATTTACTCTCACCATCATGGAGTGACAATTTGCCATCTCCTTATATGGGTTTTTTTTTAGAAATGATGGGTTAGGATCTTTGTTTTTAGAAGCTTATCTTGCTTCAATTATCTTGGAACTTTCTCCATCTCCTTTTCCACTAACATATCCCAAACTTTCATAACGAGGTCTTTCTTCAACTTGTATGGGATTAGTCATTCCTTGGACAATGATGCAAAGGCCCTTTCCATCAAAACCCATCTTGATTAGCAAATTGGATCCAATACCTTGAGTATGCTTCTCAAATTAACTAAAATAAGAATTTACATCTTGATGGGAAGAAAGAGAACATGGTGAATTAATTAAGGTGCATACCTCAATCATGGTTTCTGCATTTATGGTAGAAGATGGTCTCCTTTGCATTGTAGACTCTTATTTATCCTCCACTTCTTCACCATTCTAGAACTTTACTAAAATCTCTTACTTGGCTTACAACTCAAGTTACAATCCCTGAATGATTCCAATGAGACATTCTCACTCGAACATCACTCTATCTTGTAGTTCTTGTATCTCATCGTCCAATGGTTGCAATCATTGCCTTAATTCAGAGTTTTCCTCTTGAATATTTTGATTTATGATTTCAAGCTCTTGAAGCCTTTCTATCTTTGGAGCTTGGAGCATGGTTGTACTTTTACAACCAATAAACTTGCACTTCCAAACTACAAATTGCATAAATGGAATAATACTAACACAAATAGAAAAAGTGTTATCAACCCTTTGAAAAACCGTTATGATACCAAACTTGATCTAAAAATGGTTAGTTAATGCATACACTCAACAAAAACCCAATTTATAAATATTTTAAATACTTTCTTGATTTACCTTCTTTTTACATAAAAATTGACTTAGATGATTAAAATTCAATATTTAAAAATTAAAATTAAAAAAAATGTAATGAAGAACTAGAAAAAATCCACAACTGAGTTGATAATGAAGTTTAACCAAAATCGGTCTACATCTATGGGTCCCATCAAAATCTGAACTGATCAATTAAAATGATGTAAAAATATCATTTCTTACATCAAATTCTCCCAATAAATGGCTCTCGATGTTTGATGTCCTCTAGGAAGTCTGACTCTAGTTCTAGCTCTTCTAGACTATCTCTTGCTTGTCTCTCTCAAATGAGGGGCTACACAAATTTATTATAATCTCTCTTAGAGTTATGTATAATGAATCTTGGCTTGTAATTGATACTTTGATAATATACACATACAAAATTGTTTTGTCTCCCAATAATAGGCTTAAAGTTCCCTGTAATGTCTTTAAGAGGTCTGTGTAATGGGATCTTGAACTTCAATGTGCTACTCCTATAATATCAGATATAGAAACTTTATTTTTTCTCTTGTTTTCCTTTACAATGGATTAAAGCTTACAAATTTTATTTTCTCTTCCCTATTTCAAATACAATAATGAGCCTTTTATAATGTTTCCAAGGCTTTTGTTTTGTGGGTTGAAGCCTTATCTTTTTATCCAATACATTTGGATTCAAATCCCCCTTCTATTGTCTTGTTTTTAGGCTTGAATAAGGATTACACACATTTTGGGTGGGATTTAATCCCACATTAATAGGAATTTTTAATAGTAATGTTTTAAATAAAAGTTTCAACACCATATGAAGTGGTCTTAAGACCAATATTTTCTTGAAACTAGTAGCATGTTGTAGGGGCTATTTTTGGATGCTCCTCCTGTCAATATACAATTGGTACATGTGTCAAAACCTGATTCGACCACTTGTACATGTCTAGTCACCATACTAACATCATCACTATACCCTGTGTATATTTTTTTACTTGTTTGACTTTTGATTTAGTTAGCCATAACTTTTACATACAAAGTCCATTTGACCCCATTCAAATTCTGTTGAAAAGATCTCGATGAGGTCTTTAATGTGTGGATATTTTTTGGAAGATTTGAGACCATATGATTTGATCACTAGTGGAGATCATTATATATCAATACATCAACTATAAATCATGCATTCTATAGGAAGGAATATGAGCATAACATTAATTGTATCGAATGTGGGACACCATACTATCAAAAAAGAGTTAGAGGTGCTACCGTTCCAAATAAGGTCTTAAAACATTCTCACATAATTCACATGCATAAGTGTCTTTTCCATTGCAAGCCACTTGTAGAGTTAATTATGTGAAATAATAACATTAGAAGTAGTGATGGTGTTTGTCATGTTCTTTCATATTCAAATCCAATGAATCACATTGAGCAATTGTAGCCTAAATTTTTTAAATATATCACACACAATATATGGTTTAGTTTGTAAATGGATGGTGTTAACCCATTTTCATGTTTATCAACTAGCTACTCCATTTGTTTTTTAGTGTTTAAAATTTATAATATTCCTTAATGGTTGATTATTCGTAAGGAACATTTAATGTTTTCATTATTAGCACATGGTAAACATCAATTTAAAAATATCGATGTCTAGATTGAATCTCTAATTGTTGAGTTGTAATAATTATGGGATGGTATAATTATGTACAATCTTTCAAATCTAATTTATCAAAGGTAGTCCACCTATTATGCTATCTCATGCTAGACTATTCATGATTTTCTTTGGATGACCATTTGTTTAGGTTTTTATTATTTGTTAAAATTTGAAAGACTAAATTTATTTTGTATTTGTGCACATGATATAATTTTTTTTTCATGTTTAAGTCTTTCAACAAATGGAAATTATGTATGTCTAAGGTGCAGTGAAGATAGTCCAAACATCTAAAAAAATGTTTTCTATAAAGGCCATCATAAGTTCTTATTGATGGATCATGAATATTGTGTTAGAAATAAAAGTATCTGTGATGGAAAATTTGATACTAGAGAACATTTAAAGCTTATGTCACATACGGACATGTAAAAAGTCTTCACATAAGTATGTAAGACATCAAATGTTGAATTACTCAATATTGGTGGAGAGATTGAATATGAATGTCAAAAATAAATAAAAAAGTTGAAATTCCAATAGGAATGAAAATATATCTATTTTATACATTCTCTCATAGTGGGAAAGATTATTCGTTGGACATTTTTTTTGATCCAATGCATGTATTTAAGAATTGACAATATCAATATGGAATCATGTCTATATTAGAGAGAAATACACAATAACTTTCTCAAAGTTATTGAGACAAAGAGGAGTCTATGAAAATAAGAAGGTGCTCCATGAATATTAACTAAAGACCAATTGAATTTTGTGAATCAAACAATACAAGAGATTTATACATTAAATGGCTATGGCTCCTTTATAAAACATCCATTCAAAATTGATAGACACATAACATAACTTTTGACACATGTTTTGCATAATATATAGGTACACAATATGACTTTTGACACATGTTTAGCATAATATTTTGAAGGATAAAATATAATTTTAAAAATTTATATGAATAAACAATTTGATATATGCATACTTTGAGTAAACTATGAGATTCATTAGTTGAGAAAGGTAATTAGAATAAGGATGATTTATTTTGTCACCACAAGCCAAACTCATTAGTTGGGTATTGAGGGTCTTGAAATCTTTCATGGGCCTTCACCTATAAACTTTGTTATAATATAATTTGACATTGAGCCACCACAATGTATGTGATATAAGAGTAAACCAAGTAAACTATGTGGTTCGTTATTTGAGAAACTTAATTTAAAGTAGAGATTTATTATTTGATAAACTTAATTGAGGTTAGCAATTAATTGGCATGAGAGAAAATTATTATTGGGAAAGATGCATTGGTGATTTATTTTGTTCCTACATTCCAAAATCATGGATTAGGCATTTAGTTTGGGTCCACAAATTTATTGTGAGATTCCACCTATAAATATTATAATTTGAGAGATGATGCCACCATAACTACACACATCTATTTTTTATTATAAAATAAATTATTAATATAATATGTAGGAATATATTATGTGATATATGAGTAAACTAAATAAACTATTTGATTCATTTCTTGAGAAACTTAATTTATGATGAGGACTCATTACTTGAGAAATTTAATTCATAATAGGGATTCAATGGCAATAAGAGAATCACTTGTTGGGAAAAACGTAAAGATGATTTATTTCATCCCCATAGGCCACACTCGTTGGTTAGGCATTTAGTGGGGGTGTTGTGTCATCCCATGGGCCTTTACCTATAATATTTTTATATATCAGAATTTGAGAGATGATGCCATTGCAAGGCCACACATATCTTCTTCATTATAAAAAAATTATTGATAAAATATAATTCAAAATATATATAATAATACACTATGTGATATAGGATTAAAATGAGTAAACTATGTCATTTATTACTTGAGAAACTTAATTAAGAGTAAGGATTTATTTCTTTAGAGCCATAATTTATAGTGGGGATTAATTGGCATGGGAGAAAATGTTTGTTGGAGAAAGTGCAAGGATGAGTTATTTTGTCCCCACAAGCCACACTCACCAAATAAGAATTTAATATGAGTCTTACAATGACACATGTCCCTCCACTCATAAACTTTATTTCACCATAATTTGAGAGATGATGTCACTGCAATTCGACATGTCTCTTCTTCATTAAAAAATTAACTCTTGATACAATATAATTTAAAAATGTATAGGAATACAATATATGATATAAGAGTACACTAGGTAAACTATGTGATTCATTATCATATAGGAGTACATTGAGTAAACTATGATATAGGAGTATGATCACAAGTAGGACATCTAGGTGGAGGAAGCCCATGTGAAGTACTCTTTCTTCCACATGAAGACCTTGGTATAACATACACCGAGCAAAAAAAGCTATTTTGGGTTCAACTATAATATACCAGACTGAAAAAAATCTCCTATTCCAACTAAAGGGAGACCTATTAATATCCCATCATTTGTTAAGGATTTCCCAAGGAGTGTTATTTGGGGAAAGCCACTGATAATCAAGTTGGGTTTGGTATCAGAGCATAGAAGTGGAGCTAGGCCAATGGCAATATTTCCATCATCGATGAAAGCATGTAACATAAATTTTACGTAAATCATAGTCAGACACATCCATCTGAATCTTAGACATTGACTCAAAATCTGGAGCATTAAGCCCAAATTTAGATTTGAGGCTATCCAAGGTGAGCCAAGATTTGGTATGCTTATCAAAGATATATGCCAACACTTTGATGTCTCGACAAAAGAGTCTTAACACTTTAATTCAAGGAGCTTTAGAACCAAAGGTTTCTCTTTGATAGAGATAAGAAGAGACCACCATAGAGAATGGGAGTTAATAGATAGGCCAAATCTAAAGCAATACCCTTTCTAAATCGGCCATGTTTTGATAGTTTCCCATGATTTCCAAGTACTTATGACAACCAATGTATTAGTAATCTTAACATTAAGTGGGGTTATAAGCAAATTTTGAAAGCCCAAGTTCTTCCAAGCCTTTTTTCCATAGGGACACCTTAAATAAATCCAATTCCTTGGAAGAATTTTGTAGGCTTCCTAACTTTCAATGGCTCCAATAATCTATTTGGCACATAGGGCAAGCCCTTGTTTAGCAATGTAAATCAGCCCAAGGCCTCATGCTTCTCTGCTGATAGAGTTAAGAAGACTCTTCAACCAAGATCTCTCCATGAATCCATTATCACAGCCATGAAACTAATGGATTACACACAAAGAATAAACTATCTATTATCTACTCTGTGTCAAAGAGTTTGCAATAGAGATGTACAAATAGATAGAAGTTAGGAGAATCATAACCATCCCATGCATGTGACACTAACTTCCCCAATATAAGTGAAAGTAAGGCATAAGCTCATCATCCTCATGAATGTGGGATAAACATCTCCAATGAAATAACACTTAAATAAGTTAAAGAGTAGGAAAGTAATATCCTATACCAACATCTGCACGGACAACAAATATCTTAGGAAACTCTATGAAAGCCTTTTCTGCCTTCGGAGTTGACCCACAAAAAATCCCTGAACAAATTTTCAAGCTTTTGAGGTAGCCCAACAAAAAGAACAATACATATGAATGGTAACAAAAACTTCAATACAAATTTAAAATTTACCAGACAAAGAAAAAAAGTTTGGTGATTCAATTGAATAACTTTTTCTCTACTCTGAAGATAACATAATTCTATAAATCCATATAGAAACTTGAAAAACAAAAAGAATGCCAAAAAAAAAAAAAAAATCTATAAATTATTGAAATAAAAAAGATACCTTTAAAAAAAAAATTGAGTATTTCTTCATGAGCAATTAGTGACCATAGGTGTCTATAAGTGTGTTGGCCCAAGGCGAACAAATATTTTTACATAATAAAGCTTTAGCATTAAAAAATACAAAAAATTGAGTATTTCTTCATGAGCAATTAGTGACCATAAGTGTCTAAGAGTGTGTTGGCCCAAAACGAACAAATATTTTTACATAATAAAACTTTAGCATTAAAAAATACAAAAAAATTGAATATTTCTTCATAAGCAATTAGTGACCATAAGTATCTAAGAGTGTGTTGACCCTAGACGAACAAATATTTTTACATATTAAAACTTTAGCATTAAAAAACACTTAAAACCCCATGGAATCGAACGGTCACGATTCATTACTGATGGCGGGAGTCATTCCTTGAGCAATTTGGTTTCCGCAACGCCGCCTGCGGGGGGTGAAAGAATGTGGACGTTAAGGAATATGCGGAGGAATAATATTGTACGCGTTTCACAGCCAAAGTCAAGTGGACGTGACTTGCGGGGGTTTGTATACGTGGCGGTTCAGAAAAGGTCATAGCTCGAATCGTGGTTTGTTTGCACAGTAAAACTATCTGTTTACGGTATTTAGTAAAATTTGTTATGGGAATCAACTGATACCCTACCTTCCTTCCCTTCACCGAAATGCTTTCGTGCTGTGCGCGTATTAATCTGACAGCTGCTGCTTCCCCTTTGAAACTTATCCCGCTCTACGCGCTTTCTTTTTCACTTAAATAGGCCGCTCCACATCCTTGCTATGGCTTACCTCCAAGACCACCCTCCTCTCTTTTTCTTCTCTCCCTGGGAATGGAAGAGCCGTCTGACGACGAGGCCTCGGTGAAATCCGACGATCGATCGTCGTTGAAGTCCGACGATAGCCTGGGCTCGAATCGCGTAAAGTATCTGTACAGCTATGGCGGCAAGATTCTCCCTCGCCCTTCCGACGGGAAGCTCCGTTACGGGGGCGGAGAGACCAGGGTCATGGCTGCCAGCAGGAACATCGCCGTTGCAGGTTCGAATCATTTTGGATTTTGAAAAAAGGATCTAGATAATGTGTGCAAAATTGTTTTTTGACCCGTTCTGCGTGCAGATCTTATTGCCAAAATGGGAGAGGTCTCGGGTTCGAGCCCGGTGCTCAAGTTCCAGTTGCCCGGCGAAGACCTCGACGCTTTGGTGTCCATTAAATCCGACGAGGACTTGGAAAACGTTTTAGAGGAATACGACAGGCTTCAGACGAGAAAGGCTTCGTCCAAAGTTCGGGCCTTTCTGTTCCCCAAGCCCGCCAGTCCATTATCGCCTCCGGTGGCGGCCGATTACATGGCCGCCCGGGGCGGCGGCGGTCATATGGATCCCGACTGTGAGCGTGCAATCGTCCACGAAAGGGCCAATAGCTGCTACGACGCGAGTTCGGCTCCCCGCGGGGCTTACCCCATGCCATCTAGGCTGCACGGATTCGAAAAGCATTCTTGCTCCTGCGATTCGCATACCAGGCAGCCGCCAGCACGCGAAGGGGTTTCCATTCCCGGTAGGCCTCCGCGATCGCCTGTTCATCCGGATGGACAATTCGGCAGTCCAGTCAGGTATGACAGGGTACCGATGCCGCCTCGGCAGAATTGTGCTGTCAGATCCGTATCAACGTCCTCCGTGTCCGACGGCCAGTTTCTGCACGTCGCAAACCCTAATCATTGTCAATACGCTTCCGCTTCTTCGGCGGCACAAATTCCGTTTCCGGGCAAGGCAACAAAAGTTCGAGAAGAATATCGGCACATATCACAAAACCCGTATTTCGGAGCTGGCTTAAAAGACTTCCACGTACAGCGGCAGTTCCTTGTCCAGCACTAGAGAAGAAGAAAGAAAAAGATTTATTTCTTCGTAATTTTACTTTATATGCACGACTCTGTACATATGTTAAAAGAGCTTCGACCATTTCGTATAAAAATCGTTTTTTCCACTTGTAAAAACACACAAAACAGTTTTTTATAATTTCCCCGATCTAAGCGTTAAACAACCATTTTGTATTGGCTTTTTAAATACCAATTTGTTTGAAGAGAGGCCAGGCTAGATAAAAGAATTAAGTTTTTTAGTCCCTTTTCTTTTTAAGGTGGTAAGGTTATCTGAAACAGAAGGATTTTTGAGAAATAATAATTTGTTTTTATTAAGATTATATGAAACAATAAAGATTTTGAAAGTTTTTTGAAAAGGTCAAGAGGATTTTGATAGGTTTTTTTTTTTGGTTGGCAACGTTATGAAGATTTCTATAATTTTTGTTGCCAAAGTTATATGAAACAATCAATTTGTTAATCACAATCGGAAGGAGAATATTTAAAATATCAAAATTGTTTGGAAATTTTATAAGGGTCGTGTCGATTAGTCAATTGTAATAGCTTTTGGAACAATTAATTGAAAAAATAAAAAATTGTATTATCATGTATTTGTATTTAGAGTTTTCACTTAACAACTATTCAAAATAAAATCAATTTGCTTAATTCAATTAGTAATCCAAGAACAAACACAGTCTCTTTAGGAAAGGGAAGGACAATGGAACAATTAATTAACATGTGAAAAAATAAAAAATTGTCACCAATTATCATCGTATTTGTATTTAGAGTTTTCACTTAAAAACTATTCACAAATAAAATCAATTTGGTTAAGTCATAATATAAATTTTGGTTATATATAATTTACCAAATAAATCTTGTTCACAAAAAATTGACTGAAAACTCTTCCTTTTTTATCTTAAAAAAATGCAATGGGTCTATCAATAGAAAAAGATATTAAATTAATTGTATTTAGAAAAATTTAATTATATATATATATATATAAGAGTAATATTTTGTTTTTTTTAATTAAAATATATCGGTTTTTTTTTAATTTGTTCTAATTTGGCTTTTATTTAATTTAAATCTAAAATAATTAAAGTTAATATTTAGCTATATATAATATATACTTGGATATATATATAAATATATGCACCTGTATATATAGTTTGTTTCCTTTATGTATCCATCTTCAAAATCACCCTTGAAGACCAACCACCACAAAATCCGTGGTGCAAAACCTGTTATCCAAATTAGCCACACACATTACAAATTAGAAATAAACCTGAACTTGCATATGTGCACCTTTAATTAAAAAAAACAAAATATTACTCTTAACGTAAATATTATTATCAAATATAGGTTTTTATTTTTATAGAAAATATACCTAAAGTATATAAGGGAGCACATAAATCAACTCTCAATCCTTTCATGTTAAAACTGCTTGGAAGCAACTCAATGAATGGATGAAAAATAAGAATAATAGTAGAAAAAATGCAAGTGAAAATCAAACCAAAGCATTCAATAATACAACATCATATACCCTGATCTTCCATCTCACGTTCCATTTCCGAAATCCTTATCATATTCGGATGACAATGGAGAAAAATTTTTCAATTGCTTCATTGATTTCAAGAAATTATTTGACATGGTTTCTAAAAGACAACTTATGGGACCATAATAGAGCAAACGTAGTTCCAAAAGAAATATAAGGTAATAGGCCAACATCTATATGAGCAGGTTAGATCCAAGATCAAAATACAATGAATAGGATTATCTACAGCCGATAGCTTCAGTAGCAACACACGTCGGATTAAACAAAAATCTCTATTGCCCCGAGTCACTCGACGTCTGCACATAGCCGACGTCGGTCCCTATATGGACAACGACACGATTTTTCTGCCGACGTCATTGTTTTTCTTGTGAGACCTGACTTTTTCCCGCGAGAATGGACACAAAAATTATGCTCTGCTCAGAATTCTTCTGCACCATGTGCTGAACTATGTCCGTCACTTTCTCCTTGAAAACCAAGGCTTTCTGTTCTTGTACTAACATCGAATTCCTCAAATAACCTACCTTCTTCTTTGCATACAGCAACCACGATCCATGCCTTTCAAATTTAAAGCATACTCTTTGACTTAAGAACCAGCATCTTAGGTCTCTTTGACCAAGCCCATCAAGCCAGATCGGGATGCTAAGCTGAAGTAGATAACCTAGAAAGAGAATTAAGATAGATTTGTATACTTTCTGTACCTCTAGCTACGACAAATACCCTTATAATCTTCCAATATCCGCTGTGAGAGTTACTGTGCAACCCTCTTCACCCAAACTTCTAACAGAAATCAGATTCCGCTTCAGAACTGGGACGTGCATGACCTCCTTTAACACCCATGTGTTATCTATCTGCATCAGCTTCACTTTGCCTTTGCCAACAATAAGGCTTACCATCCCCTACACAAATTAAAATCTCCCTGGACATACTCATGAAAAAATTCTCTATGTGGAGATGCATGAAAAGAGGCACCAGAATCTAATACAAGATTCTACTTTAAAAATAACATACCAGAGCATTTGTGCAACGTAATGCAACATCTGCTTCTTCTTCATGTTCTTCATGCTGATCTGTACCCATCTGCAATCTCTCTTTAAGTGCCCTCTTTCCACATTTAAGCAGGTTATTCTGCCATACCTAGACTTGGATCTCTTGCCCATCTTCGACCTTGATCTCCCACGCTCTATCTTCTCTCTTGGCCTTCCTCTTCCTTCAACACTCAAAGCATCTCCAGATGATTCACCTGTGTTTTTCCTGCGTATCTCTTCGTTCAAGATCACACTCACAATATCATCCACTTTTAAGACTTTTGAAGGAGACACAGTATTAGAAACTGCCATTACCAAACCTTCCCAACTTTCAGGTAATGAACACAAGATTAAGAGATCTTATTTTCATCAAATAAATATTGACTGAACTTAAGTTACTAAACCAGGAAAACTAAGATGGCTATGAACAGATCCTCCTTCCAACATTTGAAATTAAGTATAAATGCTTCATAAGAAATACCTTATTCGAAGCTGAGGGTTTTTCATACAAATTTGCCAAAGATTTCATCAACTCCACCGTTGTCTTACACTGTGATAAGCTGGAAATCACAGATGATTCAAGACTCAATCTAACATATCCCAGAGCCTTCCGATCAAAAACCTCCCATTCTTCATCTTTCATATCCAAGGGTTTGCTAGCAACCCCACCCAACGGTAAGTACAAATCTTTTTGATACAGATAGTCCTCAATCTGCATCCTCCATAATTGGTAGTTCTTGCCATTAAACTTTTCCATTCGTAGTTGACTGCTTTCTGTCATTGCTCAACTCCCACTCAAACAGAAACCCTGTGAGTAACCTGTAATCAAAACACACTACCCAGATCTACACCAATCTGTTAGTATCCCAACCTAAAGCTCTGATACCACTTGATGGGAGAATGGAAGATAAATCCAAGAACAAACAAGATGTTCTAATTCCACCTGTTAGGATCTTGCTCCTCAGAAAGAGCACTATTTGATTCAAATATAAGCAATTGAATTGCGAAAATGGACCAGATAACACAATAACTAGAGTCCACCAATAGCACAGTTATGTGATACAATACACTATCTTCTATATGAAAAGAATACAACAAATATTACTCTTTGACCTTACAGAAATTAGAAAAAATCCTCAAGATAATTCATTTGACCCACAGTCTCCTACACAAAAAACGGTCCCAACAACCAACTCACACACAGAATTGGTGGGACCTCACCAACCAGTCAACACTAGTACACCAAGCACTCTATAGACTTCAAGCTGATCTCTCTTGAACCTGCAACCTGCAATTCAAAGACCAAACTTACATGTAGATCCCCAATCTTGCACAACCTTTAAGGGGAATCTTACAACTAAGGAACTCTTCCTTTCTATATCATGAATACGAGTACATGCCAATGGGTCTATAAATAGATCCCTAACTCAAACAATAACTTAGCTCTTAATTTAGGACAATGTGTCATCGCAGTGAAGAGAATCTAAGGTCTCAACATGCAAACTCTTCGTTCATACTAACTGTCCGTGAAAAGCAAGTTCTGGAACACACAGACCGACGTCGGTCCCTGCTTGTCTGGTTCTGTCGAATCGGAAGACTTCCAGCCGTCGTCGGTTGCCTTCTACTGGTCTACTAGTCGACGTCGGTCCTGCCGCTGACGCCGATTCTCCTGGTATTCTCACGACCATTGTTCCACAGTTTGGGCCAAGGGTTGAAGCATAAGCTCCACAACCTAAAGTATAATATAAATTTTGGTTATATATAATTTATAAATAAATCTTGTTCACAAAAAATTACTGAAAATTTTTACTTAAAAAAATCTTAATCCCATAAAAACGAGATTAAATAATTGTATTTTGAAAAATCTAAATTATATATAATATATATATATATATATATATATATATATATATTTAAGTTTTAGATTTAAATAAAAGCCAAATTAAAACAAATTAATTAAAATAAAAATATTTTAATAAAATGCAACTAGAAAAACAAAATATTACTCTAACGTAAATATTATTATCAAATATATTTTTATTTTTATAGAAAATATACCTAAAGTATATAAGGGAGCATTAAATCAACTCTCAATCCTTTCATGTTAAAACTGCTTGGAAGCAACCCAATGAATGGGATGAAAAATAAGAAAATAGAGCAAAAATGCAAGTGATAATCAAACCAAAGCATTCAATAATAAATCATTGCATCACTTTCATCGGATGACAATGGAGAAAAATTATGTGATCAAGAAATTATTTGAAATTAAAAGACAAGTTATGGGACTAAATGGAGAAACATGGAGTTTCAAAAGAAATAAAGGTAATAGGCCAACATCTATATGAGCAGGTTAGATGATCAAAATTAGGATTATCAAGCTTCAATAGCAACATAGGGATTAAACAAAAATCTCCAAAATTTGATCTATATAAATAAATCAAATGAAGAATGAAGAGTCCTCATAGCTACTTAGTGATAAAAATTCTTCTGCAGAAAATATTATTTTGATTGCAACAATAGTAAAAATCCTAAAATATCATTTAAAAGTCTTAGCTCTCTTTTGCAAAGAGGTTGGGATGCAAGTGAGCACAAGCAAAACTAAGATTTTGATCTTCTTGTGCCAAAAAGAAAATAAGTTTATAATCTTCATATTTGAGGGGGAGCCTACCTAAGATATTCTTAGAATACGAGTACCCAAGACTTGATTTCACTAATAAGCGCAGTTAGGAAATGTGCATAGTGAAGAGAATCTAAGGAGGGTGGAAAGTGTTATACTCTCTTAAAAACAAGTGCTAGATGTTGATTTGTGGGAATGGAAGACCACCAAGATGTACATTATCACTCACTCTATTTGATGTCCATTATCACTCACTCTATTTGATCTCTATATAAGCAAATGGAATAGTGGACAGATAAATTATGGTGGAGTCCACATAGCTAGTTATGTGATAAAAATCCTTCTATATGCAGATAATATTATTTTGATTGCAACAATAGCAAAAATCCTAAGATATCATTTGAAAGTCCTAGGTATCTTTGAACAAAGAGATGCAAGTCAACACTAGCAAAACTAAGATTTTGATCTTCTTGTGCCAAAAAGAAAATAAGTATATAATCTCCATATTTAAGGGGGAGTCTACCTAAGATATTCTCAAAATACGAGTACCCAAGGCTTGATTTCACTAATAAGCTCAGTTAGGAAATGTGCATAATGAAAAGAATCTAAGGAGGGTGTAAAGTGTTATAATCTCTTAAAAACAAGTGCAAAGATGTTCATTTGTGGGAATGGAAGACCACTAGGATGTCCATTATCACTCACTCTATTTGATCTCTATATAAACAAATTGAAAGAATGGACATATAAATTGTGGTGGAGTCCACATAGCTAGTTATGTGATAAAAATCCTTCTATATGAAGATAATATTATTTTGATTTCAACAATATCAAAAATCCTAAGATATCATTTGAAAGTCTTAGGTCTCTTTTGCAAAGAGGTCAGGATGCAAGTCAACACTAGCAAAACTAAGATTTTGATCTTCTAATGCCAAAAAGAAAATAAGTATATAATCTTCATATTTGAGGGGGAGCCTACTTAAGATATTATCATAATACAAGTACCCAAGGCTTGATTTCACTAATAAGCTTAGTTAGGAAATGTCATAGTGAAGAAAATCTAAGGAGGGTGGAAAGTGTTATACTCTTTTAAAAACAAGTGCATAATGTTGATTTGTGGGAATGGAAGACCACCAAGATGTCCAATATCACTCACTCTATTTGATCTCTATATAAACAAACTAGAAGAATGGACATATAAATTATGGCGGAGTCCACATAGCTAGTTATTGATAAAAATCCTTTATATGCAAATAATCAATTTTGATTGCAACAATAGCAAAAATCCTAAGATATCATTTGAAAGTCTTAGGTATGTTTTGCAAAGGGGTCGATTGCAAGTCAACACTAGAAAAACTAAGACCTTTTGATCTTCTTATGCCAAAAATAAAATAAGTATGTAATCTTCACATTCCTACCTAAGATATTCTTAGAATATGAGTACCCAAGGCTTATTTCACTAATAACAGTTAGGAAATGTGTAGTTAAGAGAATCTAAGGAGGGTGTAAATGTTATACTCTTTAAAAACAAGTGCAGAGATGATTTGTGGGAATGGAAGACCACCAGGGTCTTGTTTAGGCTACTAGTACTTTTAATGGTATTCTACGAATGTGAAGTTTGGGCCAACGACATGTCAGGTCTAAAGTGTAGACATTTTGAGAGAATTGAGAAAATTTTAATCATAAGTAACTTCAAGACTAAAAAATAATCCCATACAAGATAATCCTTGAAGAAACATCTATTTTCCAATAGAACATTAACTATGATAGATATTTAAGCTACATAAATAAATTAGAGGTCATGAAGGGGGATAGATGGCCAAAGGCAATTAATAAAAGAAGTGTTGAATAAAAGAAAGAGGGTTCGGATGAAACAAAACAAACTATAAATGGATATGTGAGATATTAACATAGATGAATGCCCAACCACCAATCAAGAGATAAAATTTGTATGATGAAAAGTTTTAAATTAAGCATGTGGAAAAAGTAATCTGGGAGGAAAAAGCAATATTACATGACCAAGTTCAACCTCACTTATGAGAATGACCAAAAAAATCACATAAGGGAAAAATCAAATGGAGAATGAAGATGCTCATAGCTCACTTGAGAACTGGATCACACCAACTCAAATGTGAGATGGGTAGGTGGAAGATCCCAAAGGAAAAATGGTAAGAGAGGATATATATTTCTTGCACATCAAGGATGGTTGAAGTAAATTTTAAAATTTATTTAATTAATGGCCCAAGACAAAATGTTAAACCAAAAATGGTTCTATCAAGGCCAAGGTTTTCAGTGTCATCACTCTAGGAGTAGGTGGAGTTCCTTTCCTTATTCTTGATGACCTTTACCTTCTTGTAGAAGAAGTGTGTTTGATTGTTTTAGACACAATGATGGTAACGACTAGTGTGCTCTTCTTCAAGGAATTTTCTTCACCTAGCTCTTTTAATTTCCTTCATTTGGTCAGCTCAAGGTTTTGAAAAAAAGAAATAAATTGATGGGTGGGAACCCATACCTAACATAATAGATTTTCCAGGGATATATGGCTGGTGGGACAAGCCTAAAAGTCTCTTTCTTTTACCTCCTCTGACTGCCATGTTCATTGTTGCTGCCTAATGGCCTCAATCTTTATGTTTGTTTTATTTTGGCTTTTATCATTTTTTTGATTGAACCAAACTTACTGTTGTTACTTTAAGAGTAGGTTAATTTCCTCTCCCCGTTCTCGATGACTTTCACCTCTTTGTGGAGGTGACATGTTTGATCCTTTCAAACATAATGGTGATAGTGATTGATGTGCTCCTTCCTAGAGAATTTTCTTTCCCTGGCTATTGTAGCTTTCCCCTTTTGGTCAGCTCAGGTTCTAAAGCAAAGCAACAAACTGATGGGTGGGAATACATACCTAACACAATAGATCTTCCAAGGACCAATTACTGGGAGGACAAGCCCAATTGTCCCCCTCTTCTACCTCCTACAACTACCATGTTCATTGTTGCTACCCAATGGCCTTGGTCCTTGTGTTTGTTTGCCTTGGTTTTTATCAATTTTTTTATTGAACCGCACTTATTATAATTTTTATTAGTATACAATCTTAATTTTGGTGTTGTGATGTAATTTTGTCCTCTCAGGGCTTTTTTTATCTCGATGTGATGTGTAATATAGGGTGTGATTTCTTCCACCCATTTTTTTGTATGATCAATGTTGTACTATATTGTTATTATTAATAGAAGTGTGCTTTTCAATTAAAAAAATAAGTTTAGATCACTTTTTTCTCCTGAAAATGTATTCTAAATTTGACACAATGATAATAAAGACATCACTATTCAATAATAAATTTTTGAAAATAATGAGAATCACTAATTAATATGAAACTCTTCAATCGATAAAAATATACAACAAATTCAAAATAAGAACTTCAAAATTGATATATTTAAAAAAAATTCAACTAAATAAATTTAATATATCTATGTTAATTATATTAATAAAAGGACCATTTTACATTTCTATTATAGCATTACTTATATTGATATAAAGAAGGCCCACTTCCATTATAAGATTATCGTTGACACAAAAATCATAATATATTGCATTTATATATTTATGTGGATTAAAGCCTTTTACAAATTAGATTTAAGAGGACCTTGGTTATGTTTTTTGTTCTCAAAATCTCATAGATCATTTTGATCATGTGGATGTTATTAGCCCTGAAGGGAGGGACTATTAGTTTTCATTAAACATTAATAGTTGATTATTGTTCGTTGTTTTAGCCAACCAAATATTTCTATTTTCTGTGCATAGAAATATGCAATACTTTCCTTAAGTTAACATGCAAGCTTTTTAAACATTAAAATTTAATATTATTTATACTGTACATTGATTGGTGGTTTTTTTTCATGTTATGGAAGGCTTTGCATGGTTTGAGGCAAGTTTTATTATTTGACCACCATTTTGTAGAGGAATGATCCACCTGCCACCTTCTCGTGCTAGCTGGTGCATGTGTTGGCCATTTTCACTGCAATCTCCAATGCACAAGTATTTTGTATTTAATTTTTACTACTATGAATTCATTCAATCATGCTATCAGAAGGTGCTTAGCTATTGCTCATTTACAATCCCTAGCCATGTATGGCTTTGCTATGGCACCAACACAGAGACTTTATGGTATGCAAAGACATGTGCTTAGTTTGTACACAGGATTTTTATGAACAATTAGAGGTTATTCATTTGTGCTTGAGCTTAGAGGAGACAAGTCTGCTTCAGAAGGTATTTAGATTGCCTATGGGATTATTGTTAATTTTCAATATTGTCAAAAAAAATTTGGCTCTTATTTCTATGGGGTTGATTTGATAATTAATCCACAAATGTCTAATCTTAGAATGGTCATAACGAGGCTTTGGGTACTCATATCCAATCCTGCAGTCTAAATCCAACTCCTCGTATGTTATTGTTGCTCTTGAGAAGAAGAATCCAAGTAAAAAAATGTTATTTCAAGCAATATATTTTTCTTGTGTTCTTTTCATGATTTCACTTTTGCTCCTATCAATGTATTTTTTTGCAACCCTTGTTTTGAAGTTGATGGGGTAGAGTGATGAAATATTTGAACTTGCAGGCACACTTGCATTTTGGTTCATTCCTCGACACAAAGGATATGTCTTCTCAGGTCAACAATGCAGTTATTGCATGGTTGTCTAGAGCTATCTTCCTATTCCATTTATTCTTAAGTTGGCACGTCATTTAACAACTAAAAATGGGGATTGTGGAAGAAATAACATTGAACTTGTCTGAATGGCTACCTCTTAATTGTCTTATTTCTCTATGTTATCTATGGAGCCTTCCCGCTTACATAGAGAGGATTTTATAGAGAGGCATTCATGAATCTTTGAGCCTTTCATCAATTTGGCTGTGACTTCAGGCGTAATGCTAGTGTAAGTATCATCAATTTTCCTTTTGGTGTCGATTTACGTTTATAATTATAATTTAATAAGTTTAAGTTCAAGTTTTGCCTAGTCAACATTGGCAACCTACCTCTTATTAAATCACTAAGTAATTTGTTAACCTTATGAATAGCTTGGAGATATGGTATTAAAAAGTATTAATCCCCCTTACTAGACACCTAAAAATTGCCCAAATTACCATGGGTTCTCTTGTTATATGGTATATAGTGACATTTCCCCCTATATTTTATAAGCGATAATTTTCCAAATTCTAGAAACCACATGCTAAGCCTTTTTCATATGTTTCTTGTATAGCATGAACATCAATGAAATTGAGACCATAAATGATTTGTAAGACGTGAATTTAATGTAATCATAATGCTCATAGTAGTGGATCTCAGGCCATAATCATGACAATGGCCATCTCAGAAGGAATCATTTAATATGTTAGTTGCACCTCTTTGGACACCAATTGATAGAGTAATGACATGACAAATTTAGAAAATTAATGTTGCACTATTGGTTACTCACAACACAACTCCTCACCTATTTTCTAATTTTTATGATGTGATGGAAATGCCAATAATGTTTGTATCAAATTCCAAGATAGGATTGTCAATAGGAAATAGATTTATAACAAGAACAAATATTTCTTCATTGTGATAAACAGACATAATCCTCACCAAGCCCTGACATTTGGTGGTACAACATGCATCTATTTGCATATCATATTGCTTCTTTTCTATGATCATTTTTTTTTTGAAATTTAGAAAATAATTATCTTCAACTTCTTTTATATAAATATTTGGATTGGTAGGTGGTAGAACATAAATCTATTTGCTTGACTCGAATTGCATAATCATTTGCATCTTCTTTTGGAAAGTTGGATGAACACTGTCTATGAATATACAGTGCAAACAGAATATTATCTAGAATGGACATAGGCTTTTCCATCATGATAGGATGTGGCATAGGCATTGCACCATTCAAAGGTTCAGACCACAAAAGAGCACCTATGCATTTTTCACAGTAGACTAGTCACTTGAAAAGAATTCTATCTGGTTTGAGCATTGTCCTAGTGCTAGTGTTTCTACTTAGCATTGACTCACCTTTGTGAAATGCTTCCCCAAGCTTGTGCATCTATGGTACATTATGGTCCAGTTCCTTCTTTCTACACTCATTTCCTAACAATGAGTATATGGATTTGGCAAAACAATGTACTCAATCATCTGTAATTGAATTCAATCTAAAATTTAAGAATTGTTTGAAAAATCAATATTGAATTTTTTGACATAATTGACCCACATGTTGTTTAACTTATTTGTTTTCATTGCCCTACATGGTGTTTAACTTATTTGTCTTATATTTATCTTCTATTCAAAATCATGCTTTTAACTTTCAGCGAACCTTCCCCATAGGGACTTGGCACTTCGTGCCCCTTGTTAAAATATTCACTCTATCATATTCATGAGTCCTTCATCTCTTATCATTTCAAAGGAGCAAGGAATTATGGTATAAGGTTAGATAAAACATTTTTTTTTAATCACTAGAAAATTGGGCCATGAATATCAACTAATTCTATGATTAATAAATATATCGATAAATTCTAATAAAAATATTTAATTAAATAAAATGGTTATTTTCTTAAATAAATATTACATAAAAATTGGACCATAAATGCAACAAAAATATAATATTGTGTACCTTTATGTGACTAATATAAACTATAAATGATGGCAATATTTTTAAAATCGTGATTGAAATATTTTTATATCAGTATTCACTCCTAAGTTTCAACATATGGGAATTATAAAAAATAATACGTTAATTCCTTCATATTTCATCTGAGATGATCAAGTCTCTTAATTTTCATGATTAGTTGTGTTCACTAGTAGTTGCCCCCATGGTGCAAGAAAAGCCAGAGATTAGATAAAAGTAGTTCCCCTAGACAATAGTGGTTTTTGTATCTGACATTGTTGATATTATTGATTTAATAATAATAAACTAACAAGAATCTGAAGTTCATTGACCTGACCAAGGAAAACAATAAATTGGAGTACCCAAATAGTAGACTTTTATTGTCTCGCCTTTATTAAAAAAAATTGTGATAACCTTTTAACATGAATATAAGAATCATCACTCATTTAAACAAAGCAAGGGTTTTGAGCCTCACATTTAACCATGTCTGCCGCATACTATTTAAAGGCTACGTTTATAAAAAAAAAGAGAATTAGGAAAATGGGGGAAATAAATTTGGTCGTCAAAGTGAGTGTCCCAAATTAATAAAAAATGAAAATAAAATATAACATATGTTATAAATAAAATACACATATGGTAAGGGGTAAGGTTAGTGGCCAGAAACAAGCAATTTCTTTGTCCAATTTTGGGCAGGCAGACAATGAGAAGAAAACAACCAGTCAACAAGAAATCAATTTCATAATAAAATAAATAAGGAAGTTTGTATTCTTTAAATATCAGTGTAGCAAAAACTTACATGATTCGAAACATATCTAAAGGATAAATTGATTTGTTAGTTCACTAATTTAGTATTTCTGCATGATTCAAAACATATCTATTTTCCTTAAATATAATAATATGTCTAACTAACCAGTTAGAAAAACACAACAAACTTCAAATTGATTTCAATCTAGCTTTGGCATCACAATGTAAACACAGTGCATAAGAGAATAAACATGAAAATGATTGCATCACATAAATTTGTCTTGTGATTCATGTGCTCCATTTGAATGACAATGATCATAGTTTTGAGTTTTGTTGTCTTCATATAAAGCCTTCCCTTGAGAGGTGCACGGGGTCTTACCATCTAGCCGGTGGTACTCCACATCTTCACGGAGAATTCAATTTCATTGGGTCTATGTTGGAGACAGTGGGACAATCGTTAAACAATAGAAAATAACCAATCAAAGATGCCACCACCCTACAAAGACCCCTTTACAAAGGGTGTAGGTGATGTAAATCCAAACATTCACCCCAAATTAAGGTTCGTCCATGATATAGGCCCTTTGATGTATGGCAATAAATACAATATAATATAGGGTACCTGATATTATAGAGTTATTAAATATTGTAATGATAATTTTAAATAAATATTAAATATCTCAACTAATGACTCCTCTATCACAACATTCACATTGTAACATGAATGATGTACCCATGTGGCATGCACTTTTCAAAATCTTTGGTACTCACTTGAAATGCAACGAAAGCAACAAGATAGACTTTAAAGCCTCAATTTATTTCCCCCACATTAATAGAATTGCACTGTTGATTCATTTCACACATTAGATGTGGAGTCCTTTTGTAATCAAATAGAAACTAGTCAATAAAATATGCCACCACCTTGAAAGCTACAAACCCCTTTGTAATGGGTGTAACTCATGTGAATCCAACAACTGCTTTGAAGTCAGGGCGTGTGTATGATATGGGCCCTCTGGTGTAAAATATCACCTAAAATACCTTGTCAATGCCCCTCATCATCACTACCCAACTCACTTTATTGGTCACCATTACAAATTAGATACAAATGTTATTATGATTGTGTGACAAGAGTTAATAGAATTAGACCCACGGGGCTATCAAATATGGTGTTGGATTGAGAATGTGACCTTGAATAAATAAATATAAACTTTTAATATTAAAAGAAAACTTTGGAACATTTTTAAGATGCTTTTTTGGAAATGCTATTAAATCAATGCATGGAAGGTGTTATTTTTGACATTGGCTAGTTTCACATAGAGATAAGTGTCATCCCAAGCCATGAGCTCTTCTTGTCTAACCTCCACACTATTTATGCAAGAAATGCATGTGAGACATGGGTTTTTTTAAAGAATGAGTTGTATCGCTCCATAATGATATCATTATATTGGAAATT
This sequence comes from Torreya grandis, assembly GCA_037957365.1. Lineage (NCBI taxonomy): Eukaryota > Viridiplantae > Streptophyta > Pinopsida > Cupressales > Taxaceae > Torreya > Torreya grandis. The sequence continues at coordinate 743,496 of JARHVA010000592.1, forward strand.
CTCTTCCAAACCTTTACCATTCCTCCCCTCTTTTGCTCTCAATGACATCAACGCATGGTAGAATATCTATAGGGAGATATTGGAGATGTTTTTGGTTGGACGTTGTGTAATTCTACTAACAAAGAGTCCATGATATTTATGTGTAAGCATTGAATATATGAATGACTCTATGCATTTAATATAAATTTTCTAAGTCTATTTGATTAAATGAATAGTTGTTCAGAATTGGGTTTTCATAAAATATTTGACATCACATTATAATCAAGATTTATTGTATACAGCCACAAGAAAGACCATGTTTGGCTAGGCCTACATCACAGCTATAATCTTGGGGACCTTCATATGGCCTTGTTGCACCTGTAAATTCATGGGAGACATTGGAGGTACCTTGATAGACATGTATGTAAAATATGGAAGCATACACAAGGTACAAGAACTATTTAACATGTCTGAAATAAATTTGGTCTAATGGAATGCTCTAATTGTAAGATATGCACAAAATGGATTTTTCAAGGTTTCTCTCAAACTCTTTGAACAATAAACGTCAGGCCCAAGAAGAAGTGAAGATCACTCCAACCTCTATGGATAACTTCTAGTTGAAGTAGAATTTCATGGTGAGCGTAGACATCACTACAATACCTGTAGTTGTAGATAGAGTTGTGTATTTATCCTATTGGAATGGAAAAATTTGCATAATTTGCCAATGACTCTGTTGTATGGGAATGCGATTTACAATAGATGACAGGAATAAATGACACTAGATTTGGGAGAAATTTAAATGGTTCTATAGCTTGTAAGGTGGTGGCATCTTTGAATGGCATTTTTTTATTGCCAAGGGTAGATGAGGATGCCATGAGTGTTGATTTGATTACAAAAGGGATCCACGCCTAATGTGTGGCTTGGATCAATAATACAATGCCATTTGATGTAGGGATAAGATATTGAGGTCTTAGAGCCAATCTTATAGCTTTTATTTTTCCATGCTAAAAATTTCATTAATAGATGTGACATGTCACTAAACTTACAACATGTATCTTCCTAGGGTTCATCTAGTCTATCATTTTAAATACTCGGTCATTGCCCATCACCATCACCACCCAACTCACTAAGAATATTTCACCGCTTCCATGTTCTGTATGGTTTTGCCTTCCCCACCATTTCAAGTGAGGTACAACTACTGATTTACAATCTATCCCTTTGGAAAACCTCTTTCACTCATGGGATATTGTCTATGTCTTCCAAGGTCAAATCAGGATAATGTGTCACACATGGATTCTAAAACATAGTTCCATATTTTTTCGTAAAAAGCCTCCCAATAGCCATGCAAGTAGTATCATTACAACATCATCAAATATATGAAAGAGTGTCTCTCCTGATTTATTATATTAGATGCATTGACACTCTTAAGAAAAATTGTGCCAATGTCAAATGACACAAGGAAGTGTCTTTATATATATATATATATATATATATATATATATATATATATATATATATATATATATATATATATATATATATATATATATATGGTAAGTTCTTATGAGTGAAGTGGGTGAGGAGTACTAAAGAGTGAAATCAGGGCTTAAAACATACGTAAACACCAAACTCAAACCCCAAGAAGAAAGGCAAGGCAATAAATAACATTAAAGTGGTGAAATATTTCAACGTACATTGACAGTAATGGTGAGTAGTAATGACATGGTATTTTGGGTGATACCATATGCCAAGGGGGCCATATTGTACACCAAACCTAAATTCACGGTAGTGGTTGCATTTACATGAGCTGCATCACTCATTATAAAGGGTTCCATAGCTTGTAGGGTGGTAACACTTTGATTTTCCATTTTCTATTGTTGAGGGTGGACAAGCATGTCATGAGAGCTAGTTTGATTACAATAGGACTCTATGTCTGGTGTGCGACTCGAATCAATGATGCAATATCGATAATGCGGTGACAAGACATTGAGATCCCAAAGTCTATCTTGTTGCTTCCATTCGTCCTTGTTCCCAATATATTAACACTTCAAAATAAAAAATTACATCCCTTTTGGTGTTACTTGCACCATCCATCTCCTTATCGATGCAATTATTTTTTACACACCTTACAAAAATTAGATTTCATTGTCTTAGCATTTTTATTTGTAAATGTAGTAGGTCGTGATGGTAAGAATAGGACGAAATTGTACAACTATGAAACTAATTAGACAAAGAATGGAAAAGTTTTTTTAATGAAACACTCCTCCATATAATATATTATAATTATAACATAATATAATATAATAAATTATATTATTATAATATAATTATATAATACTAATTAAATATATAATATTACAATATATTATATTATTTACTCATCATTTCACGGTCAGGTCTCGGCTGAATTATTAACGTCTGTCTTCCTTGCCATTTGTGAAATTAGGAGGAGGTTGCACTTACCCTGCTAACCGAATTGAAATCTAGAGAGAAGAACTAACATTGCATATTATTATTGATGATGCTGTTACTTGGAGAGATCTGCAAGACTAACATTGCCAAGCTTAATTGTTAGCCTTATGAAACAAATCTATGTGCAGGCTGAGATAGACGTATATATTACATGGAAATGCCTTCTGTGAAAACTCATAACATCTACGTGTCGCCATCTAATAGGTTCAAAAAGCATATTCGGATTCTTGTCTTTCACGAGACGAATCTTGGGGCTTCATCCCTCCGTAATAAGCATCTGACTTAAATAAAGAGATGAAAGTCATAAAGTACATCCCATCCATATATATGTGTGTGTGTGTGTGTGTGTGTGTGTGTGTGTGTGTGTGTGTGTGTGTGTGTGTGTTTGGTAAGATTTGTTTTAATATCTAATCGACTAAAAATTATAAATAAATAATATATTTTTGTGTGAGTTTGATAGAATGGAAATCTTTTAATTTTTGATTCTAAGTTAAAGGATTGATGAATAAAAAAAATATATTAATAAATTTAATAATATATGTCTTAAAAACTTACATGCTCAATTTATATATATATATATAATTTATTTATGTTTGTTGCATATATTAGTTACTTTATTTATTAGAATTTTTTTCAAATTTTACTTTTATTTACATTCAGAATATTTTTTTTTGTAGATACTTAAAAATGTTTTAAATATTTATTAGTCATTGAATTGTATTATTTGTGTATTTGTCAAGTAGTGGTCCAAATTAACAGTTATCAGCATGCTTTGTCGATTTTTGATGGACTTTGACCCTTCTCTCAACCACCTCTAGTTGTCATATGCTCTCTCTTCTAATCTCTTGCTATTCTAAGCTTCTTCTACAAAGTGTTATCTAACATTTTAAATAATATGTAATGTTAGTGTATTGTCTTAAGAACTTTGAGTGGCCCCTTATGACTAGAGTGCACTTGCTTTTTTTGGCCCAAATTTTTCGGCTTGTCACTGTTTGATGCTAGTTTGTGTGCCGATAGGGTCATCATTTGAATTCAATTTGTCTATAATTACACAGACATTATACTTCATACAATAATACATAATGTAACTATCATTCACATGAATTTATAACATAATTGCAAGAGTTCTACATGAAATCATACATTCATTAGAGCATTTATTGAAGTACACAAGTTTATATTTAAACACACACCACTAGACATTGGGTTGCATTGCATTAGGATCTTATGGCCTTATATGATTATGGCCTTATATTGAAGTTAATGCAACCACAATTTTAAAATAAATAGTAAAAACATAGTAAAAAAATATAATAAAAATTATATCTAGATCACAGTTAAGAAGGCCATGCTACATAAAGGTATTCATCTATCAAGGCGTGATTGAATGATGGACTTAGTTACAATTACATGTGATTTGTGAGTAGGAAAGTATCTTAGCATGTTATGGTCTAATATGTTAGTAACTTTAACACATGTTGCTCTCAATGCAACAAGTTATGAATATTGAGTTTATGAAACACCATTGTATTAGAGAATACATTACTAGGATATACTCTTCGAAGCAATGAAATTATTTTATCTTTCTAGCATACTAGAGTAGATACAACATGATAAAACAATTGCATAAGGATATATAAGATTAATATAGTCCAAGAGCATTAATTTAGATCATCCTCATGGCTGAAAAAAAACATAAAATAAAAAATTTAACTAGCAATGAACTAATAAAAATAGCCAAAATGATGAAACAAACACACATGGACAAAATCTTGGGATTTCAAGAATGCAGTAGTGGACTAGAAGTGATGATGGATCTTTGTGTGAAATATAGAAGTGATGATGAATCTTTGTGTGAAATCTAAAACCCTAATTTTCAAATAACAAACTTGGCACTTGGCAGCCTATAGCCAAATTTATCTTGGTATAGATTTGGCCACCAAATCTACCATGCTTCTAATATTGTTAAATATGTTATGTTACATCAAATTTTCACTATGCTAAGTTACAGATTCTTAATTTTTTTTATGAGGGTGCATTATCTAATGTTGCATAGTTATGTGTCTTCGCTTTACCGAATTCACATGAATGATGTATAATTTGATCTCTTCTTTATTTGATGACCTAGTTTGCCAAAAATGCTCAAAAAAATTAACAAAAAGGTTATGGTTTAGGAAACCAAAAGGTAGTTGTAGTTACACATCCTACATGTTGGAATCATACCTAATGTAGTTATTTGTGCCTTGTAAATAGAATTTCAAGAAATGGCTTTATCTCCTCTTCCATAGATGTGAAATGTAGCTACATGAACATTCACCTAAACTATCTTTTGGTACAATTGGATGAGGTCACAATAGTTTGAATAAGGTTAAATTATCCAGGTGGAATACTCTATCACAAGTTTATTAATAAGTATGATAATGGAAGCTCTAACTTGAAGGGTTAGAGAGGATTTTAAGCATTCACTAAACACTTAGACAATACTTGATTGATACTTGAAAAATGACTTGGTATATATAGGGATCTCTAAGACATAACATGTACTAAGGCCAACCCTAGAAAAGAATGATAAGCTAAAGTCACAACATGGAAATTAGGCCAAAGAGAAAGGGCCCACAAAGATACACATGATGGATTTGGTGGGTCATTAGATCCACCCTAGGATATATTTTACATATCTATGAATCAGCCCCAGGTGAAATCAATGCATAGAATGTGTAAAGTAGCTTAGAAAATGTAAACATTAGGAAAAAATCGAAAGACAGATAAATTTGGTGATTGTTGAAGACATATAAAAGGCTCAAATTCCATAGAGATAAAGTAGTGTGAGGTAGAAAATGTCCTAAACATGGCCAAATATACACATGTGGACTAAGTGGGCAAAAATTGGTAAGAAACACTATGGAAAAGGGTCTTGTACAAAAACTAGGTGTCTACACAATTCCTATACCTTAATGTGCACATGTGAGTGAATGCAATCATGCTTCAAATTATAAAAATCATAAATTGAATCACATACCTTGACTTATCTAGGGAAGGATGGATGAATTGAGTGATGTTTGAGATGGTATCCATCCCCACCCATTTTTTTTGTTTATAAAATCTGACATACCTAAAAATATTGGCTAATTGTAACAAGAAGTGAGTATCATATGAATGTGAAATATAGTAACTTGAAAAACAAAAAATTAAAAATGAAGATAGGAATGACTACACCTAGTGGTATTCGAACCATACTGCCACAACTTGAAAACAAAATCTCTATTCTGATTATAAATTTTTAGACATGTCCTGACATAGCTAGTACTTCTCAAGGAGTTCTAATAAACCAATGCACTTATTGATCAAGGAAGGAGAAATTGGACCGTTTTAGTTTCTCTCATTTCACTCAAATTCACTCAAACTTTGAAATGCTTGCTCAATCTTGGAATATATGCTTCATTTTAAAACTTTTTACTCCATCATGAAAATATTTACTCATTCTTGTTTTTTTTTTTAATATTTGGATATATTCTCCACTTTTGATGAAATGGACTGATAAACTTGTGTTGCAATCACTCATCTAAAATACAAGAGTTAAATACACCATGTGTTAAAAAAAAACATAGTTGAAGCTTGGTAAAATCTATTAAAAATATGTATGTAACCATCATAAAATATTGTCATGTAAAATTCTTAGAAAATTTGTATAAAACATGTGTAACCATCATAAAATATTGTCATATTATCAAGAGTAGGATATGCATCCTCATATGATGATAAAATAGATGTGGGCAATCGATATGCCCCAATGAAAGCTCCATATGTTAAGCCAGATAAAATAATAAACTTAAGGAGATATGGAAAGGTATAATTACCTTAATTTCAAAAGAAATATAGGGTAAAATAAAAATCCACCAATGCCACAGATGTGCCCCTAGTAGGGATAGATAAAGTAATGAGAAATTTACAAAAGAGCGTGTGTCATAGATGCATGATAAAGACCATGGCATCCTAGGCCATAAACTTATTAATACTAAAAATAGTAATGTGGATGGTAAAGACCATGGCACCAAATATAGCATATGCATGATATGAATCATGGAAACAATCATATAATATTACATAGCATAAATTACACAAAAGTATACATCTACATATAGGAAATTGTCACACAAGGACAAATGAATCATATGACACAATGACATAAAAATGACAACTTGAAGATCCTATATTGACAATGACTAGAAAATATATGGTCATAAAACATGATTAAGCACACACAATCATACACATTCAAACAAGTAAGCACACAAAGGTAAACAACACACAATTTAACCAACATAACAACCATATGTAACTACAATATATAGATATCCATGAAAACATGCAAGATGTAGGTATTAGCAAGATATAATATAATTGTGTATAAATAATTCAATATAATAAATTGAAAACCAACATTATATCACCGTAAAATCTAATGTATATAGATGCCACTAAGGTAGGGCATGCCACCAATGTGATCATGCCCCCTTGGTGTGGGAAATGAAGTATTCACATAGAATCTAAAAGTCCATAACCATATGTAACCTATATATCCTGCATCTCATCAACTCAATGAATACCATGAGAAGCATGTGTATAACATGTATATGCAAAACCTCTAGCATAGGCATATGAACATAATATGTATCCATTGATAAATAAATAAAAATATTTGTATATTTTCTAATGTTTTTGATTTTTGGAAAGAAGTAAAAGAAGAAGGCCAAGGGGAGTTAGGGTAAATTTTAGTGGCGAAGATTCATTAATTCATGAAATATTTAATTTTAGGTGATTTTGGAGGGCTAGTACATAAAATCGGGTTGCCTAAAAATTCAGAATATAAGTTCTTTTTATGGGTTGGCTCACCCAATGTTTATAATAATTTCATACTTAGGAATATATATCACCATTACTTCAAATAATAAATAGTCCCCTGTCACTTATATATACATACATACGTACATATATGCATACATACATACATATATAATTCCATTAGTAACCATCCAATTTTCATTTTTGTTACTGATCAAATATCTTGCATTTGGACCAGGGATGCAACTGACTGACTACATCACACTAGCAACCATATAACACATGCAACCATATGGTTTCATCTCACATGCAATTGTCTAGCCCTATCACATTGCACACATCCATCCTACACACAACCATCATGCACGTAGATGTAACACACATATCCATTTGGATACATCACTCACATAACCATTCAACTACATAATTTCTTAGTATTTTTATTTGGTAAAATGGCATCTGGTGATAATGGTAAAAGGACAGTTCAATTCTTAATAAAAATGAACATATTATCTTATTTTAGAAATTTAGAAAAAGCATCCATGTAATTGACATGCTCTCGGGATATAAGTACTTATTAATTAACAAAAAAAATTATTTATTTGTATAAAATTTGATTTTAACTTTCAAGAATAATATAGAAACCCTTTTACATGCAGAAATCCCCACTAATAATGGTATTTCAAAAGAAAATAAAATCACAATAACATGTCACCACTCGAATCATTTATTGATGATGACATGCCACCACTCGAAGTCACATCTCTGGATGAAAATTATGACATGCTTCCACTTGAGGAGATTTGTAATGATGAAATTTAACTACCAAAAGAGATTTCTAGTTCTCATTAAACACTAACTTCTGCTGAAAATTCTACTCAAAAATCTCTATGAAGGAAGAGAAGTAGATGGATAATTGGAGGCCTTTTAAGGTTGACTGGGTAGTAAAATATCCCTTTATTAAACCCATAGAGATATAAAATGGTAATGATACTCCCATATAATGTATATATACACTATATAGTTAGAAACTAAGAAAGGAACACATAATGCAACTTAAGTTGGACAAAATTGAGAAATATTATGGCAAAATATACATGTTAGTAAAACACAAAGATGGATAGACAACAAGACCACAGATGGAAAAATGTATAAGAATGCATGCATGTTATATATCCACACGAGCACAAAAATGATCAAAAACATCAAAAACATCACAATTAAAAAAAGGGAATAATCAAAACTCAATTTACAAAAGTTATGCAAATCCAATCTAAAGGCCAAATATATACAGTTCTCTATTGTATACCACATTTTTAAAAAGTGCAAATTTATTTATGATTTTTTATATCATAAGATTTTGTTTCAACATAATGGGTTTCTTAACATTCCACAATCACATTGGTCAAATAACACTACTTGGAAAATGGAAAAATGTCTAGCAATGGTTAAGAGGGAGGATTTGACATAAAAAGTTAAAACTTCACTGTTTATCTCACTATACATTGATGAGGTCACAATAATTGACAACATATCATGGGTTTTCATGCATGTTTATACTTTTAAGAACTATTCAAAACAACCTCATTTATTAGTTGTTCATAAAATGGTAGAAAATTGTAATGATGAAAACCTTTACAAATTGGTTGTTTCTAATTTGAGAGATAAAGATGGGATGGATGATTGACGCAGGAGCATCGGATATGGGTAAAATTATTTTGAATAAATATAAGTATTTGGTTAGTTATGTCAGTAAGAATGAATAATTATTAAATTGTAAAAATGTAAAAAACATTTACACACATGTAAATGCAATATTTCACAAGGTTGGAATCCAAACGAGATAGAGATGGGGTGAGGTAGAATAGGCAAAAATTATGGAAGTTGCCTTATCTTAATTTTGTAGCTGTACATTATGAAGCAATAATATAGGTTTAATTAAAGAAAAAAAGGAAATTGTATAAGGTTTGAGTCTTGTAAATAGAAAAAATATAATAGGTTATACAGGGCATTGAAGGGAGAGTGTAGTGGGTGGAAAGAGCATGAGGAAGCCACCATTGTACTTTTGATCTATAAGTTTTGGAATCTAGAGGATAAAAAAAATATCATGTATATTTCTTGAGATATTTAATTTATGATTCCAGCATTGGTAATTTTATTGTTCTAGATAAATTTCCTAGTATGCAAGTCTCTTATTATGTGATATTGTTACATAATTGTTTTGGTTGAAATATGATTTACTTATGGAGTAATAATTCTTAATTTGTTGGTGGAATATTAATAAAATATTATTTTGATGTTGATGGAAATTTGTATTGGAAAATAAGTGCGCAGGAAGTAAATGGTTTGAGACAAGAGACAAGTAAGACAAATAAAAGAATTTGTTTAAGAGATTCTATAAAGTGGAGAAGGTATGCGCCTAGTTTAAGATATATTTATATATTTTGTGAAAGTGATTTATAATGTTTAAGTTTTCATTAGTCAAGATTTAAATTTGGCAGTGAAGGAAATATTTATAACTAATTTAATTATGAAACACTCAATGCATGTGAAATTTGAGTGAGTTGGGAAAATTAAATTATAATTTTGTGATGTGCAAAATAAAAAATGTAAGAAATGAATGCATGAACTTGTAGCTAGTATTGGTAGACAATGAGCTACCAAGGATTGTGTGGCAATTAAAAGGCAATTGATATATTTCTAGGAAAATGTAGGTTTGATATAAATGCACAATGAAGTTAGAATAAAGAGAAGGATATAAATTGACTTGGTATAACTCCATGTTGAAGTCGTTATTTCTTGTTAATTTCAAGATAAGTGGAAAATTCTATTTTTAAGGTGAGTTGTAGTGAATGATTAATGGCAATGTAAAATTGTAAGTGAATTTGATTCTATTTTGAAAGCATACAATTTTGGCATGCATTGTTAAATATGAATCAAATCTTAAAGAGCACAATAAGAAAAAAGATAGACAATTTTGGGAAAATGAAATTATAATTTTGTGATGTGCAAAATAATGAATGTAAGAAATGAATGCATGAACTTGTAGCTAGTATTGGTAGACAATGAGATACCAAGGATTCCGTGGCAATTAAAAGGCAATTGATATATTTCTAAGAAAATGTAGGTTTGATACAAATGCACAATGAAGTTAGAATAAAGAGAAGGATATAAATTGACTTGGTATAACTCCATGTTGAAGTCGTTATTTCTTGTTAATTTCGAGATAAGTGGAAGATGTTATTTTTAAGGTGAGTTATAGTGAATGATTAATGACAATGTAAAATTGTAAGTGAATTTGATTCTATTTTGAAATCATACAATCTTGGCATACATTTTTAAATATGAATTAAATTTTGAAGAGCACAATAAGAAAAAAGATAGACAATTTTGGTGAATAAAGATGGACAAAGAATATTTTTATACAAATTCTATGTTGAATGTAAAAGTGAATAAATAGATAGTTGGTAATTGGGTCATAAGTATACAAGTAGGTTGCAAAAGGGCATAGCTAGGTGTAATAAGTTTAAGACTGACTGCAGATTGCTTAGATTGAAAGAAGGGGATGAGCGTAATTTGCATGATAAGTAACCTCCACCATGCATGTCCATTTCATATTTGGTGAATAACTAAATCTATACATGTTTTAACCATGGTAATAAGTGTTAGAAGAATTAATAAACTTTGTAAAACATTGATGCACAACTATTTTTAATGCTCAACAAGGTATTTGGATTTGTGATGAATTGTTTCTAGTGTTAATGAATGAGGAATCTGTGTTAGGCCAGATTGTCAATATATTTGTGTATGTAGTCAAGTAATTCCATGTGGGAACCTTTTTTACATAGCATGTATGTCCTATTCATCTTACAAACCTTTAATTACTCCTTTATTCATGCTTTAAAGAAAGTTGCACCTTATTCATGGAAAAAGAGGGAAGAAAGATTAAAAGGAAAGCTTTAAAGAAAGAAAAAAGGAAATTCATACAAGAAGAGAGTAAAAGAAAAGGGTAGTTTGAAAAAAAGGAGGACCACATCCATGAAAAAAGGAAGAAAGGAGGAAAAGTAGAGCAACATGTTGAGGAGAAGGAGGACTAAAACAAGTAAAAATGTCTAGATAGCGCCTTACCATTTCAAAAGGTTAACCAAGTAGGTGGCATCTTAAATTTTGTGTGAACCTCGTAATCCATGTATGAAAAATATGAGATTATTGTTAGATGAAATCATGGAATAATATATGGTTGTATGATTGTTAGATTACTTCCTATTAACATTGGCTTAAATCTCACTACTTATTCGTATAATTAAGTTGAATGTATAGTAAACTATATATAAAAAGTATAGTGAACTATACACATATGATATGTATTTATGTTCAATGATCTGCATAAATTAGGGTGACTTATTAGTTTCAACAACTAGATTAGAGATGTGTGTGTGTGTGTGTGTGTGTGTGTGTGTGTGTGTGTGTGTGTGTGTGTGTGTGTGTGTGTGTGTGTGTGTGTGTGTGTGTGTGTGTGTGTGTGTAGAATGAATAGACTTATACAATGAATTTTGTTAAATATTGTACCTTACTAAATACATATAATGATATAGTGAAAAGGTAGGCGTAATGATTTGAGATATATTTGAATATAGAATCGTTGATGCTTTATTCAATACATGCAACACTTAATATTACATAAATTGTATTATAGTTATAACAACTTCATATTTATATATCAAATTCAATTAGATAATGGAGAATGTAGTGTTTAATATATTTTTAGTATTTAAAAATTGTATTATTATTGCATTATATCTGAGGGAATATATAATATATAATATAGATAGGTAGCAGTGACCCATATATATAGTAAATCGCTACTCATAATATACTAATAAATTAAAGCTATATACTATATTGTAATTTGCTTATTATGGATCTAATAGCTGAAATAATTGTTAAGAGAATATGTTTTGGTTATATAGTATACCCCCCATATATTATATAATTTACTAATATACTAAAGTAAATTATTGCTCATAATATACTAGTAAATCGCTACTTAGAATATGTTTAATTGTTGCTCATGGATTATGGTATACTCATGGATGATAGATGGGGAAACAAAACATGGTATATTTATTATATACTAATAAATTGATCCATAGGATATAGGCATGTAATTTATTATGGTATGCTCATGGTAAATTTAAGTGGCTATCTTATATCCTAATATATACTCTTAAACATTAATACTCATTATATGGGTAGATATGTGCATCACGAATAATATGTAGAATTATACTCTTTATCAATAGTAATTTAGGCTAACATAGTAATCTTAGGGATGGGGTTATGAGTTATTGGTGTGTGTGTGTGTACTATATGACTTAGATATCTTGGTCATCGTTATGAATCTGTAATCTATATATATAAATAGTGGTAAGTTATGTACTATACCATGAAATGAACATGATTTAATATTTAACATATAAAAAATAACTCATAATCCATAAAATTTATATATGAGTTTTATATAAATCATGAATGGTAACATATATTCAATATTTCATCTCACTAATAGTATGTATATATATATATATATATATATATATATATATATATATATATATATATATATATATATATATATATATAATATTATTAGTGAGATGAAATATTGAATATATGTTACCATTCATGATTTATATAAAACTCATATATAAATTTTATGGATTATGAGTTATTTTTTATATGTTAAATATTAAATCATGTTCATTTCATGTTCATTTCATGGTATAGTGATTTATATAAAACTCATAATATTACCACTATTAATTACCTAAGTACCTAACCAAGGGATGGGGTTGTTTGAACAAGTATTTTATCATAAATTTAGGCTAACATGCTTTAATCAGGGGTCCATGTAATAGCTTTGGCTAAATCATCTATATATACAATGATATTATATATAAATGTCTATTGCAACCATAGTTATAATAACCCACATATTTTTTACTCACACATGGACAGGTGATATATCTATTTGAAGATTTAGGTATTCTTATAATACTGTAATAAATAATAGAGTACCAGGTCGTGTGCCGATGTCTATAGTTCTATTGATTACTAAAACTATAATTTTAGAGCTTCTCATGTGGAGTTAATGAATGAAAATAACTTATGGACCAATTTTAGAATGTGTCAAGTGCCTTTTTAGCATTTGGAAAGGGGTGCATTATGTTAATCTTTTCCATACTAAACATATTATTAATCATCATGAATAAAAATATATTCTAATCTGTGTTAGACAAATTGATGAATTATGAATATAATCATTCAGCAGATTGAGATATGATTGCATATCTTTTATATTTTGTGAATAGGGAAGTTTTAATGATTGTAGAAATCATATGAAGTTCTTGTTGAGAAATATAATGACCTTTGAAATAGTTTTATATATCGTTTATGTTCTTATATATGTACATATTATGTTGTATAAATACTCATATATAGAAAACATATCTGTATACGGACTTTAGTATTCATACAAAAATATAATATATAGGTATATTGGAGCATAAACCTATATCTAGAGCTAAATGGTTGGTTAAAATAAATTTTACGTATTATGAGAAACAGGAAAACTACAATGATATGAATATTATCTCTTGAAATGTAATAAATTGTTGAATCATGTTCATATGAGGTATAACTTGATTATGAGTGATCTGACTTTTAAAAATATATATATATATATATAATGAAAACAAGTGAACTATTCATATTATGAGTAAATTAATATGTACAAGTGTTTAAACATATATAGAATATATTAGTGAATTGTGATGTGTGTCATAAGTTATAGTAGTATGTAGTGTAAACATAGGATACCTAGATGGTATAAATTGTACTTACTTGTCTATTATTTAGGACTATGAGGCATTTGATTCTTAAAATTATAAGACTAGTTATTCATAGTTGTGTAGTTGTGCTCATGAACAATGAACTATGGTATTATGGGATATCATAGAGTGTATTATATTTGAAAACTAAAATCTAAATGTATGTTATACCTAGAGGGCACAAACTATAATGGTATTATGCATTTAATTAATCTTGTGCTTAACATGCTTTGTAATTTTTAATAGAAAGTAATATGTATGAATTTATTGGTTATATATATGTTAAACAAATCTTGCATTGTTTTTACTGAGTAAGTAGTAAGATAGATTTCACTAGCTTACTAGCATCATAAATGCCAAATGAAGGTAATTTGATCAAGTGGTGTGTATAAAATTGACTGATCTGATAGATTAATAACTATTTTAAAACTTTGGCCGAGTAATGTTATTGAAACAATGTAATTTTATATTTATGATTTACATGTTTGTGTGATATCTTGTTAGAACAAGTTTCTTTATGATACATCACATGTTTTTTTTAGAAATTATACAACACACATGTACTCTCTTATCTCTTTAGATTCCTGCACCATCACTATCTACTCATCCATGAAGGTAGGGCCATTCCCTAATGGTAATTACGTAGGGGATCGATGGTCCATGATTGGTGTGTAAAAGTGCTTGGATGATAATTTCCCTCCCCATAACAGTACTTATTTGGAGATGACACTTGAGATTGCTAGAGATACTGAAGTTTAAAAACTCATGCTTCGTGAAACTTTGTATCTTGTATCTTATAAATTATATTGTATTTATTATTATTAAGATATTATTCTAATAAAATGTAATTATTACTTGTACATTGATAATAGTGGTTGTATGGTTGTACCAATCATGGCTAGACATTTATAATTACTTTCCATATTTGGTTATGATGTGTTTCATAGGTTGTTAGTGATCAATGACTGTTAGATGTCACATGTTTATTTATAGTTGACATGCTTATAGCATTATATCTAGATCACTAATTATATTCTTGTGGTGAATTATAATGAAATAATACATGGATTAATTTTTTTAAAAAATTATATTTTTCTATATCAAACTCAGTGGGGTTATAACATGTAGTATCATAGTTGTGGCTCAAACTCTTGGACCTAATGAGTCCACTAACAGTTTTGTATCCTTCTAGTTACCAAAAAGGAGAATGGTGAAAGTTAGAGTATTTGAAGAGGGTCTTCCAAATGTCAATGACAATAACCCTTCATTTGATCCTAACCTATTTATTGCTAAGCAAGTAGCAAAGTTAGATCAGATTCTCACGACCATGAATGAAACCATAGACCAAATTCTAGTCTTGGAATAGAAATTTCATGGCTATGAATATAAAGAACACTATGATAAACTTAAAGAGAATCCTACTTTGCAAGAAAATCCTCAAAATGTGAGAGTACAAGTAGTGTTGTACTAGTTAAGTGAAGTGTATTTTGGACTTGTAGTGTCTCAGTGAAAAATAATGCTAAACCATGATTGGAGTTGAGAGATTTAGATCCTTAGGTATGGCTTGATGACTATTATAGGTAATAGACATATATGATTCTTGGAATTATGTTTACCTATGAAATGTTGTGTGGTGCATTGAGTATGTACCCTTAGGAGTATTTATACCCTCTTAAAGTTGTTAAAGGGTTGGTTTATCAAGTGTCTCAATGGTGATGATTGCTTACGATGTTTGGATAGGTGAATGAATATCCTAGTTCATGATTCATGAACAAGAGATTAATACCATATTTTGAACACTTAGATCGAACATCTCAAGAGTAATTACATCATTACTAGATAATCAAGTCACCTCCATCACTTGTGTTTCATATTGTGAGTGTTTAAAAAGCATGGGATGCTTCTCACTCAAGTATATGTGCATTAGTTTTGTGTCTTATATACACTAACCATAGAAGTGGGAATCCTAAAAGATCCCTTATGGTTTTTCACCACCTACTATGGTGTTAATTTTCTTGTAGTAGAGTGTATATGTCTTGGTTGAGAATTCCTATGTGTTGAGAGTTTGTTCATGGATTGGCACCCCTATGTTTATGTGGATTAGGAAGAGGTGTCATCTCACATAATTATAATAGAGGTGAGTTGTTACTCTCTCACCCTAATTTTGACATTATTATAAGCCCACTGAGTATATTCATATTTTCATGATGTTGATTTAGTGTTCCCTTTAGCAGAAAACTTATTTTTGAAATGTTGTTTTGACAATATTCCATGGAGTTCATGGAACAATGTCTTATACTTTTTGTTGGTATAAAAGTTTTAGGAATGGAATGGATTGATGTATCTATGAGGTTAGTATTTTTCATTCTGATTGTGGAAACATGTTATGATACTACACTTAGAGGTTTGTTAAGTGTGTAGTGATTATGGCAATTTGGGTTGTAGTGTTTTACTTATACCATCTGAGGGCATTTAAGAATTTTGTTGTTGAGATGTTAGTTCATTACTTTCCACTTGTTTTTTTAGAAGTATACTTTCTAGTGATACTTTATCTAAACTTGGGAATGTTGACCACGTGGAATGGTTAACCTTGGATTTATATTGGTTTTGGATTAAGATTTATAAGTTGATTATAATTTTTATGTTATTCTTTACCCTTGATTAGATTGGTATTATTCTCATCTTGCTTAAAACATGTTGTTTTGATGAGACATTTATATACCTTTCACCTAAAGAAAGTATGAAATAGGATGTATAGAACATCTTGTTAGTCTAAGGGGTTGAGATAAACTTATAACTTATTGTGTAACTAACCAAGCAAGTAGGGAGGCATTATCTCACTTGTTCCTTTATAAATTTATAAGGATGGAGTGATCCTTGGACTTTGTATGTTATGTTAATTTTAATATTATTTTCTCTTAACTATGAATATAACCAAGATGGGTTAAGTTGTTAAATATGATAATAATTATGTTTGCTTAATGGAAATTTAATGCAATTATGGAATGATTGGATGATTTTTTTGTGATGTATGTTAATACATCTTAAATTATTTAGCATATAACATTGCTTTCTAGGATCTACTAGTATGGAACTGTAATTCATTAAGCCTTATGCATATTTTGGAGATCATTGGGTCATGAAGATTGAAGGGACAATTGGTGAATTATGAATATGAGTATTAAGAGATGGGAATGGATCCTACTTAGTTTCATATTTACTCAGTAGTTACTGAGTTTAGATCTAATAAGAAAAACTTGTCAAATCTAGGATTTGACAAGTGAGACTTGTCAAATTCAATCATATGGCCATACACATGGATACTATGGAATGTTTATCCCTTATTTTTATATACATTGAAAATGTAGTATTTTTAATTCCTATTCATCATCATACTTTTTAAGAGCTACGTGGAGTAACAACAGTATTGACATGTTATACTTATTAGGAGCTATGCAAAGTAGTGATGGCATTAAATTTTACACATCATTATTTCCAAGTTCCATAAATACTTTTCTCTAAAATGAGAAAAATACTCTCTAGGATAGAGAGATGTGCAAAGGGACTGGGAGGCTTTATAAAACTCTCCATAGCCATTTGTTTTTGGATTTTATGATGATTTCATGTGCTTTTAGTTGAATCCTCAATTTGTGAAGTCAATGAAACTTTCACCAAGATATGTGGGACCATTCAAGGTATCAAAAGTGGTTAGTCTTGTAGTATATAGGCTTGTCTTTCTAGTTCTAGACCATAGGGTGGTCATGATAGAATCAATCAAAGTACGTGACAATCACAAATTTTATTTGCATAATAGAGAGATGTCATAGTAAATTTTCTTATAGGACCAATACTCTAATAATAGTATTATTATGAGGATTGTGATGAGTTCTACAAGCGAATTTTAAATTTATTGCTTGATTTGATACTTTATACTATGTTATCTTTCTATTGAATAATGTTTTTAATTCATAACTTATGTTTGAATAAGTGTCATTTGGGACGATGACTAGCTTTAGGAGAGAAGAATTTTACATCATGATTCCTCACTAAGAAAACTTACTCGATTATTTGTAGATTTTCTATAGTTGACAACTTGATTTGATTATTACTATCTAAGTTTTAAGTGATATGATGTTATGAGGTAGTTGTATGTTGCTTAGAATTTATGATTTCATTGCTATAAGTTAGCTTCAATATATATTATTTATATTTTTATCATGTTAATTTTTTATTTTAACATTATTTTATGATATATATGTCATGATGTTATGGACTAACTACCTACTTATTGTGAGTTGGACATAGGAAAGATTCATCCCTCAGAAGATGATGAAAGGAGAGCATCATCGAAGAGGGTGATGTAGATGGAGTTGTTGAGGGGATGATAGAGGAATAGCTAGAACCTTGCACACACCACATTAGTTAGTACACACTAGATGCATAGTAGAATTGTAAATGTTAGTATATTTCTGATGATTAGTTGTATTTGGAATTACTTATGCATGGTTAGAGTTAGTGCATTTTTGATGTTGTTTGCATTTTGATGATTGAGTATGCATGTTAGTTTATGCATGGTTAGAGTTAGTGCATTTTTGATGTTGTTTGCATTTAGATAAATGTTTTTGCATTTTGATGATTGAGTATGCATGTTAGTTTATGCAAAACTAACCTTGTAAGATTTTTGTTTTGGTTGATATAAGTTTGGATTGGATTAATAACAAGGGCAATACCATTATTTGATTAAATAATATTAATGACTTGTTAATATTAATTCATATTATTATTGATCAGTAAATACATTCTAAATAATGTATAAATAAGGAAAAGTGGGAAAAAGAGAATGAATAGATAAAATAATTATTTTGATTTTTATAAATAAGTAATTAAAAATAAATAAATAAAATCAAAATCAAAATTGGAATAAGATGAGAAAGTAGAAAGGTTTAAATTTAGGGGGGAAAAGGAAGAAAAGGGGGGAAACTTTAAAGAAAGTTGCACCTTATTCATGGAAAAAGGAGGAAGAAAGATTAAAAGTAAAGCTTTAAATAAAATAAAAAGGAAATTTATACAGGAAGAGAATAAAAGAAAAGCACAGCTTGGAAAAAAGGAGTGCCACATCCATGAAAAAAGAGGAAGAGTAGAGCAGCACGTTGAGGAGAAGGAGAAGGACTAAAACAAGTAAAAATTGTTCAAATAACACCTTACCAGTTCATAAGGTTAACCAAGTAGGTGGCATCTTAAATTTTGTGTGAATTTCATAATTTGTGTATGAAAAATTTGGGATTATTGTTAAATAAAACTATGGAATAATATATGGCTGTATGATTGCTAGATTGCTTCCTGTTAACATTGCCTTAAATCTCACTACTTATTTATTGGTATAATTAAGTTGAATGTACATCAAACTGTATATAAAACGTATAGTGAATTATACACATATAATATCTATTTATATTCAGCGATCTGCATAAAGTAGGGTGACTTATTACTTGCAGTGACTAGATTAAATATATATACAATGATGGATCTCTAGTGTGAATAGACATATACATTGATTTTTGTTAAATAATGTATGCATCCATACTAAATACATACAATGATATAGTGAATAGGCAGGTGTAGTGATTTGAGATTTATTTGAATATAGAATCATTGATGTTTTAATCAATACATGCAACACTTAATATTATGGAAACTATAGTATAATTATAGCGACTTCATATTTATATATCAAATTCAATTAGATAATGGAGAATGTAGCACTTAATATATTATTAGTATTTAAAAACTATATTATTATTGCATTATATCTGAGGGAATATACAATATATAATATAGATAGGTAGTAGTGACCCATATATACAGTAAATCGCTACTCATAATATACTTATAAATCGAAGCTATTTACTATACTGTAAATCACTTATTATGGATCTAATAGCTGAAATAATTGTTAAGAGAATATGTTTCAGTTATATAGTATATCCCCCATATACTATATAATATACTCATAATTTACTAATATACTAAAGTAAATTTCTACTCATAATATACTAGTAAATTGCGACTCAAAATATGTTTAATTATCACTCATAGACTATGGTATACTCATGGATGATAGATGGGGGAAATAAAAGATGGTATATTCATTATATACTAATAAATTGATCCATAGGATATAGGCATGGAATTTAATATCATATGCTCATGGTCAATTTAAGCAGCAATCTTATATCCTAATATATATTCTTATAAGATCGATACTCATTATATGGGTTGATATGTGCATAATGAATAATATACAGAATTATACTCTTTATAAATAGTGATTTAGGTTAACATAGTCATCTCAGGGATGGGGTTATATCAATTTAAGCAGCAATCTTATATCCTAATATATATTCTTATAAGATTATATACTAATTATATGGGTTGATATGTGCATAATGAATAATATGCAGAATTATACTCTTTATAAATAGTGATTTAGGTTAACATAGTCATCTCAGGGATGGGTATATATATATATATATATATATATATATATATATATATATATATATATATATATATATATATATATATATATATATATATATATATATATATATATATAATACATGACATGGAGATCCTGGTCATCGTTATGAATCTAAGATCTCTATGTCATGTTATATATATATATATATATATATATATATATAGAGAGAGAGAGAGACAGACACACACACACACTTACTATTAGTGAGAAGAAATATGAAACACCCTTATACAAGCTAATAACAAGATGAAATATGGAATATATGTTACCATTCATGATTTATATAAAACTCATATATAAATTTCATGGGTTATGAGTAATTTTTTATATGTTAAATATTAACTCATGATCATTTCATGGTATAGTGCATAACTTACCACTATTAAGTACCTAACCAAGGGATGGGGTTGTTTGAATAGGTATTTTATCACAAATTTAGGCCAACATGATTTAACCAGGGGTCCATGTAATAACTTCACCTAAATCCTCTCTATATATACAATGATATTATATATAGATGTATGTTGTGCCCATAGATATAATAGCCCACATATTGTTTACTTACACATGGACATGTAATATATCTATCTGAAGATTTAGGCATTCTTATAAGAATGTACTAAATAATGGAGTACCAGGTCATGTGCCTATGTCTATAGTTATATTGATTATTAAAACTATAATGTTGGAACTTCTCATGTGGAGTTAATGAATGTAAAAAACTCATGGACCAATTTCAGCATGTTTCAAGTGCCTTTTTAGCATTTGGAAAGAGGTACATTATGCTAATCTTTTCCATATTAAACACATATTAATCATCAGGAGTAAAAATATATTTTAATGTGTCAGACAAATTAATGAGTTATGAATATAATCATTCAACAGATTGAGATTGAATGGGGAAGTTTTAATGATTGTAGAAATCATATGAAGTTCTTATTGAGAAATATAATGACCATTGACATAGTTTTATATATCAATTGTGTGATTATATACTTACATATTATTTTGTATAAATACTCATATATAGAAAACATATTTGTATACGGACTTTAGTATTCATACAAAAATATAATATATAGGTGTATTGGATCATAAACCTATATCTAGAGCTAAATGGTTGGTTGAAATAAATCTTAAGGATTTTGAGAAATAGGAAAACTACAACCATATGAATATTATCTCTTGAAACGTAATAAATTGTTGAATCATGTTCATATGAGGTATAAATTGATTATGAGTGATCTGACTCTTAGAAATATCATGACTGACTGTTAATACACACACACACACACACACACACACACACACACACACACACACAATAATGAATAATGATGAACCATTCATATTATAATTAAATTAATATATACAAGCGTTTGGACATATATAGCATATATTAGTGTATCATGATGTGTGCCTATAAGTTATAGTAGTCTGGCTTTTAAATATAATAGCTATCAGGATAGTATAAACTATACTTGCTTACCTATTATTTAGGATTATGAGGCATTTGATTTTTGAAATTATAAGACTAGTTATTTGTAATTGTGTAGTTGTGCTCATAAACAATGAACTATGATATTATGGGATGTCATAGAGTGTATTATGTTTAAAAACTATAATCTAAATGTACATTATACCCAGATGGTATAAATTGTAATTGTTATATCTATATTCATTCATATATTTGATGGTATAAATATTTGTGTTTAGCATATTTTATGACAGCTAGTAGGAAGTATTATATTGTGCCTACAAAAATTAGAACATGTATCCTTATATATATTATGTCCAGTTAGTATAAGCTACACTTGTTTGCTTATTATTTATGTAATAAATGATATTGTAGAGATTCATTCATATGTTTGATGAACTAAATGTATGCATTTGATTATTTATATGTTTAACATGTTTTGTGATTGCTAATAGGAAATAATTTGTATGAATATATTGGTTTTATATATGTTAACCAAATCTTGCATTGTTGTTACTAAATAAGTAGTGAGACAAACTTCACTAACTTATTAGCATCACAAATTCCAGATGAAGGTAATTCGATCAAGTAATATGTATGAAATTGATTGATCTTAGAGATTAATAACTATTTGAAAACATTGGCTGGGTAATGTTATTGAAACATTATCATTTCTAGTGTATGATTTACATGTTTATGTGATATCTTGTTAAAATAGGTTTGTTTATGATACACCATATATATTTTTTAGAAATCGTACAACACACGGGTATTAGCTTATCTTTCTAGATTCTCACACCATCACTATCTACTCATCCATGAAGGGAGGGCCATTTTTTGATGGAAATTATGTGGGAGATCGATGGTCCATGGTTGGTGTGGAAAAGAACTCGGATGATGCTCTTCTTACTCCATAATGATACTTATTTGGAGATGATAATGAGATTGCTCAGAGATATAGGAGTTTAGAAACTCATACTTTATGGAGCTTTGTATCTTGTACATTATATTGTATTTATTATTATTGAGACATTATTTTGATAAAATATAATTATTACTTGTTGCATATTAACATTAGTGGTTGTATGGTTGTACCATCCATGGCTGGACATTTGTAATTACTTTCATATTTAGTTATGACGTGTTTCATATGATGTTAGTGATCAGTGATTATTAGATGTCACATGATTATTTATAGTTAACATTCTTAGAGTGTTATATCTAGATCAATAATTAGATTCTTGTTGTGAATTCTAATGAAAGAATACATTGATTAAAAAAATCATGTTTTTTTATATCAAACCAAGTGGGGTTGTAACAAATAGATTCATGGAAGACTTAAGTAAATGATAGGCATCTCCCTTTTTGCATCAAAGGGGGGAATGTTGACTATGATGCTAATGCCATAACTTAATAATTGATGTAAGAATTATATTTCTTTTTGTTTTATTATTTTATGATGATTATGTAATTCCCATATTATTTATTATGTCAAATTTGGACACATTTTAGAAACTTTCTAAAAAATAACTAGAAGTGTCAATTAGAGTGTAGTTTAGTGAATGTGTACTTAACTGAGCTTGAATCCTTATCAATTCATCCCCAAGAAGTAGGGCACACTTTTTAGAGTTGAGTTAATTGAAATTAAATTTATTTTAGTCAATTTTCTATTTTTTAAGGGTTTTGGGCACCTATCTTGATGAGATTACATGAGTTGCTTACTTGTTAAGAAATGTTTCTTATATGTTGGTCTTGTCTTCTCAATAAGTCAACCTTATTTTCTTAAATCTGATTTCAGTTATCTTAGAGTCTATTTTTATTTTGCTTAATGTTTAATTAAAGGTATTAATTTAGATTTCACTTTATAGACGTAATTTGTCATATAATTTATCTTGTAATAGACTTGTTTTAACTTTATTTAGTAATAAAAAATGTGTAAAATTAAGTGTGGTGTAATATTTATTATTAAAAAACCTTGTTGCATGTGTTAAACTCTTATTTTATTGTATGTATTCAGTAAGGAAGACCAAAAAGCATGTGCTTTCTATTTTGAATTTACTCAATGCACTTTTTGGTCAATAATCTCATTTACAACAAAATTAGATTAACAATTAGTACTTATAAGTAACTTTCTCTATCCTTCACTAAACTAAATTCGATTACTTAATATCCAAGAACTTATTGATGAAAACTAAATTTAAGTGGATGGAACCAACATTAATTTAAATTAATTGATAACTCCACCAAATTAGAATTTGTAATTTTTACTAACTATCTTCCAAACCATAGTATTTAACAAAAAAATAAGGTATTGTTCATATGATAAATATAAAATATCAAATAGAACAACCAAAATATCATAATTTTCATCTACATGATGAATTTATTGATGTGGTTAGTGTTTTTAAAAGGAAGATGGAGCCTCGTCCAATTCTATTTTATGATAATGAAATACAAAAAGATGGATTTTACAATCAACCATTATTGATATGAGCTTACATAGGTGTGCATACACAAGAAAAGAATGGATTTTTTTGGATAAAATGAGCCACACCTAAAACATAACAAGGATCCTACCAAAACCCCCCAATCATAACAATGTCAATAACACAAAAACATATTCAAGGGAGGTCCTATATTTGAATACTAGTTATTCAATGGAAACTAACATGGTATCAGATCTATAGTATGAGCCTCAATAAAAGTGGAGTTTTGTATAAAATAAACCACACATAAAATGTAATAAGGAGACTATGAAAAGGACCCAAGTAATAAAAGGGTTGATAACTCAAATTATAGAGAACCCAATGATGCAGAGCATCACAAGGTAGAAAGTGTGTAAATATGTCTTAGAGGTTAGTTTTTACCAATTTTGGTCTTTTGAGGGTGTTATAGGTCTTATAGGAACCATTATGAGGTAGTAGAGTCTTTAGGAGTCTTGAATTTGAGTGTTTGTGGCCCCTTTTGATTTTTCCTACCAAATTGCATAATTTGAAATTTTGAATTATTAAACAAAGCTTTGAGAGGTGTTTTGAGTCTTAGGAGAAATATAAGGGTTGGTAAATGTTAGTGAGGATCTTATTAGATCATATTAATTTTTTTGATGTGTTTAAATGCACAATTCATAAAAATAACCATGTAATCCAAGAATGGCATATGTGTAATTGCCCTCCATACATGGAATTAGCAAGAAATGAGTTTTTTATTTATTTGGTGTAATAAAGGTTGATATGCTTGAGAGTGAGAGGGTGTGAGTGGTGGTATAGTATATAATAGGATAAATTTGAGGAGGAAAAGGTAGGATAGTAAAGGAATAGAAGAGAGACCAAGATTTTAAGAAGAACCCTGTCTGCCTTTCAAATTATGTATATTGTTATTGTATGTGGATAAGATCAATCAATAAAAGAATACCTCGAGTTTATAGTAATTATTGGTAAGTGTTCCCTCTTATGATTATTTTTTTCCTTGAATATTTAATTAATTATGATGAACAACCTATAGGTTCAAATTCAAAACTTAGTTTAGACAAATTTGAGAAAGTTTTGTTTTGCACAGTCATGTTGACAAGGTCTCTTGAGATAATATAGTGTTTGTTTGGAGTTTCATTGAAGAGGTTCAGGTATTAATAATATAATAAAGTCTTTATTTAATGGTTATTATCTTTTTTATGCTCAGGGTAATCCTTTTAGTAGTATAATATTGAATTCAAAACTTCTACATAACCCATTTGAGGAAATTTTCTATTTACACTATCCTTCAAGAAAAGTAAATGGACTTGGTTGATGATTGTTGATAGGTTATTGTGTTATCTGAAGCATGACTATAGTAATTAGATTTTTTTTATTATAATCACACTTTTTAAGTCTTATAAGACCATATAGAAGTGTAAGAGACCCTAAACACTATCACACAGTCCTAGAAAGAACCTAAAACTTTGTGTATATGCATTTTATGAGTATATTATGATTGATCAAGGTAAAATAATTATTGGAGAGGATTAATCATATTGGGTCATAACTATCATAATATTTATGATATTTTGAAGTTGTCTAAAAATATTAAATTTCTTTTTTTATTCCCTCTCAGCCTACATAGGCCTGTGGTAAGGTTAGCCTAGGGTTTGTATATAAAAACTAGCAAAAATCTTTATTCTACTAGACAAAATCCTAAAAATTTATAATAAGTTGTATTTTAATTATTTATAGAGTACTCAATAGTTTACAGACTGTACCAATCCATATTGTATAGTTATCATCACTATGTGCTTGTATGAGGGCTAAATAGACCTAGTTAAGAGAAGGGGGTGTTGAGTTAAGGGTTATACCTTAGGAGTTGAGAATTGAAACTTTAGGTGAAGTTGAATGAGGATAAAGGGTACCTCAAAAGGTGATTGGTTTGCATGGAGGATATATATTTTTTTCTAACCAACTAGATTTATGCCTAAACAAGGTTACTATAGAAAGACACCTAAAGAAGGAAAGGGCTGATTATTAGAGAATTATTGTTTAAAAATCATGTTATTTGATTGGATATGGAAAGAGGTTAAAATATTAATTTTGGTGATCATATGATCCATAGTGAGAAGGTAAGAACCATTGGATAATGCTTTAGGCTTTTAGGCCTATATACATATATCAAAGAAAGAGAGAGATAAATTTTAGGCCAGAATGTATAATGGAGTCTTGAAAAGGGTGTATGAAAGGATGATGAAGTTATTGATAAGTACAGGTAGAAATATGATGAATTATAGTCCTTCAAGATAAGAATTTTATGCATGAAATAAGACTAATGAGTCTAAGTAAAGCAAGAGTGAGGAATGGTGTCAAGAAAACAAAGTATCTATGTGACAAGAAGAAGGCATTAAGGTTAGAGATTAGAGTTTATTTAAGAGATAAAATCAAAGAATTAGATCTATAAGGATGAAAGAGGTATGTGTAGGCATAGGCACTCCATCAAACAGTATCAAATCAGGTAAGCTCTTGGTATAGTTTATGATTTTGAATATGATAGGTTACTTTTTGAGGTTATTTAAAGTTGTTGTGTGAGATTTTTAGATATTGCATGAAACTAAGTTACAGGAGTAAAATAAGAGAGATTTGAGAAGTTTGTGGAAATCAACCCTGAGAAGATATCTAACAAAATCTTGAGAGAGAGAGAACATAGACTCCAAGCGAGAGTCATAGTTCCAAGGTGAAAAAGACTTGGACAAGAGGGTTCCAAGGTGAAAAATACTTGGAAAAATGAAGATTAAGGTAGAGAAGGCAAAAGAGAAGAAGGGCTTGGTTGAGTTAGACTACCACCATGAGAGAAAGAGGAATGAAGACCCAAAGAGAAAGGGATTAAATGTTGAAGAGGATATGAATGAGATAGACAAAATTTTGGATAGGATAAAGTTCTTGGTGGAGCTCATGCAAGAAGAAGAGAGCCAATGGTATGGCTGGGTTATGAAGAAGAAAAGGGTTAAGTGGAATATAAGGCTACTCATGGAGAGAAGGAATAATGTCATTAGGGAAAATGAATAGAAGAAGTTGTTATGTAGGTAACTCAAGGAGGAGATGAAGAAGCTAATTAGAGATGAACATGAGAAAGGTGAGTAACACCTTGTGAAGAAGGAGATGGTCATGGAGACAAAGCAACATAAGAAGGAGAAAATGGAGGCAAGCAAGCCTCAAGTTTTTGAATATAAATATTTATTGTCATGTGTGTATGTAGGTAAAATAATGAAAGAGGAAGAAGTCCATATTGTAGACATCAAATTTGACAACATAAAGAAGAACCACCATGAACAACATGCTTATGATGAATAATAAGATAATTAGATAGTAGCATATAGAGGTACAGTGATTTGTTATCCTGAAAAAGGATAATTTCTTGGAGAAGAGGATCTTCAAGAAGAAGAATGCCTCATGGAAGGCATAACAGAGAGAGTAGAATAAAGGAAAAGTTGAAAAATTTAAAGGGTTTCAAGGTTTAGTTTTCAATGATATTTTTTTATGATGAATATGCTGATATGTCAACTAATGTAGATATCTTGTATAAGGAAACAATGGAATTGATGGATAGGTTTATGAAAGGCAAAGATGAACTTGAAGCACCTCATGAAGTGCTTGGAAAACTAGATATACAACATAAAAAGGAGTCTAATTTAACTCTCATGAAGGATGAAGCCCAAAAATAAGTTGGTGTAAAAAATTAGAAGAAAAGGAAGATAAAAATAGCCTATGATAGAGTATACAAAGGAAAAATAAAGAATTTGGCAGTAGATTATGCAAGATTCAGATTGTTTAGACCTCATATGAGATGAGGCAACCATTTTAGTAGCTGAAGATGATCCATTAGAGTTCATTAGTCAAGGTGGAGAGAGAATAAAATTTATCATAAATATACTAGAGGTATAAATTTAAGATTAAAGATAGAAGAATTCAAAGCCAGTGAACATGTTACCCATTAGAACATTTCAAGGAGATAAACCTGCAAGTTATACAAAGGTAGTCAATTAGAATCAAGTCATAAATTACAACAAAGAAGATGAACAAGGTGATTTAAACAAAGTAGCCAGCACACACACACACACACACACACACACACACACACACACACACACACACACACACACACACACACACACACACACTCACACTCACACTCACACACACACACACACACACACACACATCAATGCCCATGAATACATACAAAATAACACATATACAAGGCATCCTAGTCATATATAGATTAAAGTCATCTGTATACTATCCTGAGGCTCATGACTAACTCTGGCCCTCTAGAGGTGTATCTCTCCTAGGAGCCTGTATGGATCTGTTTGATAATCAAGTGCATGAATAAAACCTAATACATCAAATATCTACATAAGTGAGTACTCTTTGACTAGATATAAATACATGTGCATATAAATCCTAGTGATATTGATCCTCTTTAGTGGTTCTCATCATCCTGTTTCCCACTTGAGCCACCCCTTATACTACCAATACATCCAAATAACTATATCACTCAACTTGTAATGTTTGTGCCTTTTCATATCTCATGGTCAGTTTTATAATTAACCTCTCCATCTTTGGAGGTTAGTGCTATTTTCAATTGCATAATCTCTCATCACTAGTAATTAGTGTTGTTGTCAACTGAGTAACCTCTATAGTCAAAGAGGAAATCTATCTATGCACCTATGTTAGCTCTATAGACATCTCCCATTGAGAAGGCTCAGCCTCATCACCCATACCTTTACCTATCTTGACCACCATCACTGATGGATATGGGCATAATTTATACTAGATAGTCACTCTAATTATCATCATATTAACTAGTCCTAGCCTAACATAAGAGCTCTCTATCATAATCCTTTCCCAAATTCTTCCTCCACCCTACCCTCCCTCACCATCCCAATCTCTATTTCATCTTGAAGACCCCACTATACTCCTAATACTTATTTATCTCAGTTAGATCCCATACACTTGAATTATTATTAGCATCCTCTCCACTAAGGTATGATATGACATTACCAATCATGTCAGTCATGCTAAGCATGTTTATGAACACCATGCATCATAGTCATCCATGACCCCCAAATATGATATTGTTGTTTGATATTCCCATTGCACATAATCCACTACATCAAAATTAGCCATAGCTACTACCTAATCAACCCCTAGACCCCACTATCTTTACTCCCTTGTCACCCTAGAAAACCTAAGGGACCTATATAAAATCATGCTATTGACTTAACTATCTCTACACTCTATCAATATTATATCTATTGGTGATCATATCCTACCACCTGATAATATATCAATCAATCAACATATAGCCCATGTAATCGACATCCTCCACCCATTAGAAGTACACCTATCTATAAGGAATTCAAGTCACAACATTAGGAGTCAATGTGTCTAAAGCTCATCTATAAAAATTTAGGTCATCTAAATTACCTCACTAATCACCAATAACAATATCCCATCCATATACCATCAACTCCTCTAGACTCCTCTACTAGCGTGTACCCATAAGTCTATCAATAACTAGGTACTTCTATAACCAAATCTATAGTAAGGTAGAATCCCCAATGCTTTGTTTAGTCTGATATGCAACTAGATGAATATATCTATAT
The DNA here is from genome assembly GCA_037957365.1 of Torreya grandis. Lineage (NCBI taxonomy): Eukaryota > Viridiplantae > Streptophyta > Pinopsida > Cupressales > Taxaceae > Torreya > Torreya grandis. The sequence goes on from JARHVA010000592.1 coordinate 773,819, forward strand.
ATATGGGCCAATAACATGCCCCAAGAAAATACAACCTCATCCTCCATCATATCTACTATCATGTCCCCCATCATGATCTGGAAGAATTGATCACACTTATTAGGTAACAAGATGCTGCTAAAAATGCCCATCAAAGTAAGGGGTAACTTATCAATGATCTCATACTCAATGAAATCATCTAAATCTAACCACCATTAGTATAAACCAAAACCAATGTGACTAATGACCCATTATAAAGTCACCATCCAATGTGTCAATCTCCAATACAATCTCTAGCCTTAGATCAAAATCCTTAGAATACATTAGATGTCCTACATGGTCAAAATCATCTCTCCCATGGGAAGATGAAAGGAACTCATCTTTGAGTGTCATATTTTCACTAAATTAGTCATTAATGCTTGATATACATGAACCCCACCACCTCTAATAAGCCAAAATCCTATGCAAACAACTCAGGTAGCCTCTTTATCACCTCTGAGTGTTGTTCTCATGAAGTGATCACTAATAGAGACTCTTGCATCCATAAGTGCCAATTCTATTTAGATAATCATCTTATAAAACATGGATAGCTATCATCTAAACTAACATCACCTACTCTTCCTATTAATCCAAGTCATCATCGCCAACTCATTCCCTTAATGAAATATTACATCAAAGTCACTACCTAGGGAACAATACTACCATTTTTGAGCATAGATTCATTGATAGCTTAATGATGGATTTGAAACTCAAATTTAGGGAAAATCTAATATTTACACATGCAAATACAACACCATAGTTCATTAATCCACTAATCGATAGTGGCAACTTTGATCTAGACACTTTTGCAAAGCTATTAGGCATTTTCATGAAGCCGCTATTCATACTAAAACCCAATAAATTTGTCAAAATTACTATGATATTGATGCAAAGCTACTATTGACTTGAGAAAAATCATAATTTATGATGGTAAAATTTCTAAAAATAAATTTAATCTTCATCACAACTTTGTTCTTCATGGACTTTGATCCCTAATTAATGCTATTAAATGAAAAAAATTACAAAAGTCAAATTGATCATGAGTTCTCCATGATTTTTTGCTCTCTGGTGTTCTTAGGCTCTCTCTCCTCAATGGTAGTGGTGTGGTACATGATCCATCTCTATCATAAAATTCAATGTAAATCACAACACAAAATTGATAGGGGTAGGATGAAAATGAAATGTTTTTTTACCTCACCACACTACTATTTAAACCACACACTTTAAAACATTTAACCACCCTAAGGCCTATTTTGGCCCGTAACACTGTTTCTCATCCAATCATCACCCATCATCCCTATTTTTCATTAATATTCCAATCAAATCACCTATCTATTCAAATTCAATCATCAAATTCATAATCTTATGATGCCCAATAAATATTATGACTAACCATCATTCCTAACATCTCTTGTAATCATCTTGATTAGATTCCTAAGGACATCCCTATGGCATTATCATCATCATCATCATCATCATCTTGACGTATATCATTATGTAATTCCATCTAGGGATAACTACATCGGTATAAGGTCCATTTGGACTATGTCGGCAATGCTCACTCACATAGGGTGTCTAAGGTCAGCTTGACCACAATCATATTTGTTCATCATCATTTATCCCTCTCATAATCACTCAAAATCCTCTTTAATCATTTAAAATCACTCATCAATCATTGTATCCTATAAAATCCTTAATCAACATGATCCATCATCATGAATCCATGCAATCATTATAATCCTTGAGCTATAGTCAATCAATCACATCCAGAATTTCCACTTTTTCTCCCATGCATACATCATTACTTTGGAGAATTCAAGTGTGCATCTTATCACCTTGATATATTTCATTCCCAATCCATCAATCTATCATCCAATCTAATCTTGAAGCTCTCCTCGGTATGTGTCCTTGCTTAGGATACATTCAAATTTCATATCTTCACTCATACTTCAAAGTTCACACCTTCCCCCTTCATATGTCATTAATTGCGAAACATTCAAGGTCATAAATTTATCCATATCACTCACTCACATATTCCTTTGATATGGTTATCATCAATCCAAATCTTGATCATGTTGTAGCTCATCGATTTCCATCCTTGCATCATATCATATCACGTCCATCATATCAATTGTATATGGTACATATATTGCATCTAACACATCTATCATGTATATCACATCCATCCTAACCATTATTTATTTTATCCACACAACCCACCCATCATTTTATTTTGATAAATCATCCATCTCCATCCTCTCCACATAACCCTTTGAGGGGGCATCACCCAATCTAACTAGAATACTAACTCATGCAACCTTTTTCATCTTCGTAAAAACCATTAATCCATTTAATTTTTAGTTCTCTTTCAAAGAGGGGGGAAATGTATACATATAAAATCACTACTTATATTAATTATATCATTATTAGCATCATCACACATTAACATCATACTAAAATTATCCTAACATCACTATAACATCATTATTTATGTTTACTTCATCATATTAACCTTACCCTATCATCCCATTATTCTTAGTACTAATTAGTCATCCTCTTATCTTCTCATTTATCCATTAATAAATTCCTCACAATTTTTAAGGAATTTTATATTCCTCACCACCTACCCTCATTTCCCCAACTAACACTCCTACAAGTCACATCACTAATATAAATATAACCTTCATTGATTATCCTAACCTCCATCTAGAATCCTCTAATCCACCTTGAGCCCCTTACCACCCTCTCTAGAGTCCTCCATGGAATTTTTAACTCCATAATCCAACTAATTGACCTTCACACTAATTCTTAGCCATTGATATCCATCCTCCATGGCATAAATATAACCCTTCATTCTTCTAAGTGGCTCTATATATTGGAAGCTACACTCCCATGTAAATCCATCTTTGAATATTTAAATATTTAAATACAATAGTGCCACACCTTATCCAAAAAATCAAGTCATCCATAGCTACATGTTATCCAAATCTTGAGACAAAAAGAGCAATCAAAATTCTACATCAAGTAATCATCCTTTAATCACTTGGGGTAATTCAAAACATCAAATAAGGATGCCTTAGAATGAAAATTTATGGTATAAAATTGGCTTGTTTTTTGCTTCATTTAATTTGCACTTGATTTTATTTTTCTTATCTCCAATATGAGTTGTTGTAATTTAGATTATATTAGGAGCTTCAAATTTGAATTTAATATTTTTTAATATACCTTTAATTTAATTGCACATAGTTGTAAGCTAATATCATTGAGTTGTTTTTATATTATTGTATCAATAGATGCACAACTAGGTGTATGATTATCATTGATATGGATACATGTAGGAATCAATGCCTTATGATTAAAACTAATTGTAATTGATATATTATTTTTACTTTTATTATGCCAAAGACCAATGGATGATATATTAAAATGAGATCATGGAGGCACATTACTCATTGGATTGATAGTAAGAGGTACCATAAAAGCATTAGGTTGTATAGGAATATAAGGTCTTACCTCAGGAAGGGTTATAACACTAGGTGGATACACATAAGGATCAATATTACCATGAGGATAACTATCTTTACCACCTAATGTATATAAAGAGACTTCAAGAGGTACAATAGTTTCATCTAATGGATATATAGGAGTAGTTTCATATAAAGCTTCTTTATTCCTATTTTTTAGTGTATTTTTTCTGTTACTATAAAAATAATATCATCAATTTCCTATGGGTATTTTCAATATAGGCACCAAAATCACTTTCACCCATGTCCTCATTTTTTATATCAATAGAAATATGAGATTTGTATTATTTTAAGCATCATTTATATCCTAACTAACATGTTCATCATCAAAAGTAGAATTATAGGAATGTATTTATACACCAAGATAATTGAATTGAAAATTCAAATTTATATCATCATCAATCATGGAAGGAGGAACATCACTAGAGTAACCATTTTAGTTATTTGAGTATCAAACATTGGTAATTAGGTCAAATCACAAGTAATACCACTCAATCTAACACTACATATAGTAAGAGGTGTATCTATAACTTTCTTACGCATAATATATAATCATGGACATAAATAAAGTGAAGCTAATATAACAAGCATAAATAAGTTATAAATATCAAAAATATATTTTAAAATAGAGGATCAAACCCTATAAAACCTTAAAAGATGTATTTTGTCAAAGAATCAATACACCAATTTATAAAATATGGATGTAATCCTCAATTATAAATAGGTAATTAGAATATAGGGTTTTATGACAACATGTGAAATAAGATGAAACTCTGAAATCATATCCATAAAATTATAAAATAGTCATGAAAACCAAAGGGAAAACATTAGATGGTTAGGCATTCAAAGAGTTGGGGAGTTCACCAATTTGTTTTATATTTTTAGTGTAGTAGGGTAAATAACTCTTATATAACATGATAAAGTTATTTAATAAAGAGATATAAGATAAATACATTCCAATAACAAAATCCAGATCATCCTCATTTCTATAAAAATAAAAAATGCATGAACTATACTATTGAACATGCAATGAACTAAGAAATATAATGAAAGTGATGAAACAAAGACTCCTGGGTAGAATTTTGGAATCCTAAGAATGTAGTAGTGGTTTGGAAGTGATGGTGAAACTCTGTGTAAAACATAGAACATTGTTTGTCAAATAAAATTCTAATGCTTTTCATATTGCTATCGAATTTGTCCTGGTATAGATTCACTACTGAATCTACCCTATTTCTATTGATGTCAAGTTTTTTTTTATTATGCTAACCTTTTAGTGCACTTATTTTTGGATTCTAAATTTTATTCTATAGGTATGTTGTTTAATGTTGCATTGTCATGTGTCTTTTTTCCCTAAATACGTTGGGAAAATGTCTAATTTAATATATTATTTTTATTCTTGACCTAGTTTGCCACAAATGTTCAAAATAAGAAATAAAATGGTTATGGGTCAAACAACCACAAGGGAGTTTAAACTACATATCCCACATGTTAGAATCACATCTAATTTACCTATTTGTGCCATATAAATGAAATGTTGAGTAAGGGGGTTGTCTCCTCTTCCCTAGATATGAAATGCAACTATATGAACATTTACATAAATCATCTTTTATACAAGTGGATCATGTCACAATAGATTGCATAAGGTTGAATTATCAAAGTGGAATAATTTTTCACAAGTGTATTAATAAATATGGAAATTAAGGTTCTAAATTGAAGGTAGGAAAGGATTAATCTTTCGACCAACACCTAGACAATACTTGAAAATTTATTAGGATAACTTGGTATATATTTGGTACTCTAAATACATAAAATGTGCCAAGGACAACCATGTAAAATTATGATATGTTAAATTTATGGATCAAAAAATTAGGCCAACGTGGATGGACCCACAAAACTAGATAGGACATATTCAACAAATCAATAAATTCACCCTATGACAAATTCAATGAACCACCAAATCATTCCTAATAGAAACAAATGCCCAAAATGTGGAAAGAAGTTCAAAAAATGTGTAAGTTTAGAAAAAAAATTCAAAGATATATATTTTTTGATTGTTGAAGACTCAAAATCCAAAGAGAGTAATGTGAAGTATAAAATGTCCTAAAAATATCCAAATATACACAAGTAGATCAAGTATTATAAAATGGTGAAAAAAATTATGAAAAATGGTCTTAGACAAAAATTAAGTATCTACAAAATCCATATGAAACATACATTAGTTACTTGTATAATAAATATATGATATTTAAAACAAGAATGACCTACATCACATAGAACCTTAACCAAAAGAAAACATAAATGTTAATGTTTGCATATCCAACAATTATTATATTCCATGATTATCTTAAAGAGTTTTAAAAATTATAAAATGATGACATTGACACACCAAAATGGTGTCATCCTACTTCTCTAACTCCAACAAGCCCACTTATGAACATGAAACATAAGAATTTGCTCCCAAGTTAAAGCATAATATATATCCCAATTTTTAGCATTAAGAGGTCACATAAGAAGTTACACACACTACCAATCTCCCTCACAAAAATATTGAGTTTGGTTGGCTGATATTAATTTAAAAAATGTGTTTTATATTGTATATAAAAAGATAATGTGTATCCACATTTTCCCACAAAAAAAAAAAAAAAAATTGTTAAGAATTTTTTTATGATTTATTTTAATTATTTTTAAATATTTTTCAGTCACTCAATAGGACACAATATTAATATTCGAATCTCCTTCTAAGGTATATGGAGGTTGAGGACCTATAATTCAACCCTCTAGGATTACATAAAACCACACTTTAAAGAAGGGAATATTTTTTAATCTTCTAAATATAATTCTAGTCATAGATATTATTATTTTACTTGTACAACTCAAGGAGTAGTAAAATATTTTTAACCCTAATTAAACCCTCTATGAGTACATAAAACCACAATTCCAAGAAAGGAATATATTTTAATATTCCAAAATATAATTCAGGTCACATAGCTTATTACATTCTTTATATAAAAAGTGAAGGAGCATAATAATATTTTTAACAAGTGAAAAATATTTTTATGCTCCTTAACATTGTTTTACAAGGACACAAATAAGATTTTTGACTAGATTTATAGTTTACATGATTGAAATATAATTCATTCTTAAGAGTGTGCTTTCAAGTGTTCATGGAGGATTGAATTATGAATCCCTAATCTTAATCTACCTTAGCATGACCATATTCATATGTTTCATGTTTTATAGACAAACACATTGGATCTATAATAATAACATACCGTTAAAGTATGTTGATCTCCTTATAGTGAGTCAATTGTTTAACAATTCATATGCCCAAAATAGGCTGGACAGTGAAGTGACATGAATGCAATTATTACAAGAAATTTTTGGATGTTGATATTGGTAGTATAAAATAGATTTGGACTTATAATTTCAAACTAATGGATGTTGATGTTTGATGTTTTTAATTTTAAGTAGTTATCTTCTAATGATAAAATGTTTATTTGTAAGCTTTAATTTGAATTTATTTTTAAGTTTTCACATGCGATAATTATTTCATTTGAGTTTTAAGTAATTTTAAATTATATATGTTGTTAATGTTGTACACTATTTTATAATTTGGAGACAAATGGAAATAAACCTAGTAGGCTAACCACTTACAAAATGTACACTAATAGATATTTTTAGAGGAATTCCCCAAATAAAAAATTGATAGTAAAAATATTAAAACATTTTATTTATGATGTTGATACATTTTAGGATTTATTTTGACACATTTATATTTCTTTGCTATGGTAATATGGGTACAAAGGTTATTTGATGGTTGTGGTAGGTATGGGCCACCATGGTTAGAAACATATACCTATTCCTCTATTAACTTAACAAGAGTTTCATGGAGGCTAAATCACATGCTTGTAATATTCCCACAAAATATATGAACAAATCATGGAATGTTAATATTATTGGGTATGCATAAAATTATTTTTTTGGTTTATTTTCGGTCAAGGTTTCATGTGTTATACATCATCATTTATTTAGCCATGATTTGTATACCATGTTTTCTTGTCACCCCAAAAAAAAATTATATATTTATATTAATAAAAATAAGAAATTATATTTTACATATGAAAATAACATTCCAAAAAGAAAAAAAGAAAAAAAAGAAAATAAATAAATGCAAAAAGTGTTGCAGATAAATCCTAAGGGCCCATGAATGTCTTTAAACACCAGGAAATATCAAAAACAAAAGTATAGTGAAAATCATACACAAATGACACTATGATCCATGAAAACCTAAATATTCAAGGCCAACCAGGTTGCCTTGTCATAAAGACCAAAGGTTCCAAACCCAATAAAAATGATTAGAAGTCAAGGCACATATGAGGTGGTTAATTTTACTTCACATTATTCACTATATGTGAATAAAGTGGGGTTTATCAGTCATCCTCCAAACCAAAAAGGTGGATGTACCTTCCAAATCAAGTTTTAAGATCATCATGTAGGGCCCTTCTAAGAAAGCACACGTAAAAACTCATAGAGCCATGCAAGAAACTACAGAGGCTATTGAGATTCATATATAATGGGGTGCTTGAGATTTCATTTCAAAATAGAATAAACCCTCCTATCTCCTAGCATACATATCCAAATCAACCAGAGTTGACAACTGTAAACCCACCAAAATGCAACAACGTGAGATGAAACATCCATGGGAGAAAAATTAAATGTATCTCTTGTACCCCAAACAAGGAAACAAACCCCATATAGTAGTTTGTGCACCAAATTCTAGACTCAAAAACCATGAATTCTTATAAGAAAAAAAACTTATCACCCTCAACTAAGTGTGCAAGACTATTAACCAATAATAATAATAGCCCAATAAAAATTCAAAAAAAAGGATTTTGAAAGGGAGGTTGTGTCTTTGCTTGTTGTCAAATATACAGGAGAAACTAGAGAAAAGGAAGGGACATGAGAGGGTTAAGGAGGTAGGGGTTTAAACCTAGTGGTCAACTCTTATGCACTCTCAAACCCTATCTCCTTAGCCATCCAATCCCTATGCCAAGGGGAGACATTAGACCAAAATGTATTTTTCATGTCTAGAGCCACATGCTTTCTAAGATTAGAAGATATGAGTGAGCACAACACAAGCTTCCTTTCATCTTACCATGATACTATATCCACCCATATCAATTCAATAATTACCTCCAATGCTTCTTCTAAAATCCTATTAAAATAATCCTATGTAACATGTTCATCTTCAAATGTCTTCTTCATCTCCTCAGCCAGTGAGAAAATCAAACCCTATTCCTCAATTTAAGCACTGTAATCACTCACTCCAAGATTTTCCACCATAGTCAATTTCCAAGCCCTAATTATCCTTGTCATCATCTCCTAGTTATAAACACTATCCATTTTTCATGTGTTTATATCATGTTTTTAGTGCATAAATGCATTAATTTAAAGTGAAATCTTAAGGGCATGCTTGCATATAAGGGCCTCTAAAATGCACTATATTAATTGATGTGGAATCCCACATGGTACCCACTCAATGAATGAAATAAGGAAACATTATGAGGTTATACATAACTAATGTGTAATAATTATCCATCAATACTTCACACTCCATAGTTCATTAATTGAAATTAAGTGCAATCTTTCTTATATGGCTCCCTATTTCTTACAATAGACAAAACCACCAATTAATCCCTACTTACATTCCTAATAACTAGGATGTAAAAAATAGGATGCACATACATAAGAAAGAGTAATCCTAACTACTAAAACAAACTACATCCCTTAAAATGAGGAATTATCTCTATCCTCCCAAACAACTAGGAGAGAATCTAGGAAAATGGTTAGTGAGAGTGAAAAAAAATACTTCTCACTTTTTACAATACTCACATTGTGAAATTAAACTATAGGCTAAATTATATCCTATACTTCTTTATCATTCCTTCCACCCATAGAAGCATTGGAATCTAATTATTTGAATAATGAAGGAAATGTTAGTGTTATGAAAACCATATGTATTGATGTGGAAGCAAAACTTGTATTCTCATAAGGTATGAAGTAAGTGACCCATGATGGGTCTAGAAAGTCATGTTAAAAAATCAATGGGTCTAATGAAAGCTGAGAATCTAGAATAATATTGGTGGAATCTATAATGACGTTGATCCAATTATTGTTTCTACTTCATTGGAGTCTTCAAAAGGATCAAAACAACTTTAGATTAGATAGATTATAAAATTTATATGAAAGAGTTGACCTTAACTTTCTCTTTATGAATGTGTTTGGTTCTAATAAGAGGTAAGAAGATAGATAACTCATTTGGATCCACTATCTAAAAACTAAAATAGTCTCAATTGAATAATGTCTTATTAAGGATTATAATGCTTATAGATAAGCATGCTCAATGTTGGTCAAGCTCAAATGCCACATAATTGGAAGAGGTAGAGAAACACCCAAGCCAAGATCTTGATTGGTAGGTTTGGTGTAGCCATATAATACATACTAAGTCATCCTGATAAGAACAAATTTTCATAAGTGAGGCCATTATAAAAAATAGTTCAACTGATAGAGTATTTATTGCAACCTAAAATTACCACCATAAAGTGTACAATGTGCCTCCTTCAATAGAAACTAATGGTGATAATGAGGTACACAAAGTTTATAAAACTTATTCAATAACCCTTACTAATGAAAAAATCTTGAAAAGGAACCAACATGGAAGAGGCTGGATGGTGAAGACTTGTGAAAATATTCCCAAAGGTTAGATCAATGGAGAACTAAGAAGACCATGTACAAAATCCTAAGTGCAAAGTGATGTCAAAAATCAAGGTGTAAGATGTAGGAGGGATATTAAAAAAAATTGTAACTTTTTTAGTTGTCCCTGATGGTAATGTATCATCAATTGAAATATATTTTTTGTATAAGACCCACTCTACATGCCTTTCTTTAATGTTGTTGGGTAATTTAATAAAGTGCAAAGGAAAACTATCCTTATATAAAATTGGTTCCTTCCCTAGAAGATAATGTGTCCAAGTGTGGATGGATTATACCAAATTAGATGATTCCTTATAATATGATGGCATAGAGATATGTTCAAAATGATATGCCACTATATGGGCATGTTGTTACAATATTGTGTCAAGTACATGGGGTACTTTACGAATCATATGATTAATTGTCCTAATTGGAGGAAGTTTTTTAAAATCCAAAATAAATAATAGAATTGATTACATAAATGGAATAATACTTGAATTTATAAAATAAACTCTTACATTTTTTATTTTTGGGTAGGTTATATTAACACCAATTCATTTTCTAGATTTACTACTTTATTTGCTTCCTTACAACTCAAGACAAGATTTTGATGTATATTATTCTGTTGGTATACTATGATTGATTAAATAAGATTTATCATATTTGTGTAGTTTTTTTTAAATAATCATAGTGGGATTTCATATCATACTAATAGGGTCTCACAAGCAACAAACCAAAACAATCCATAGAGGTCCCATCACAAGTGAACTTATCCACAAATTTGGGACCAAACACAAATGACACTTTATAAGTGTTAGTGATATGCTAATGAATAACTATCCTTTTATCCAAGTGGATATGAATGATGATGTAACTCCATCATCATGTGTAGTTTTTCAACAAGACTCTTTGCAATCAATTTCATCTGTGAGACATTATCAATAATACAATCAACTAAAAAGTCATGTGTGAGATGAGATCTTGTGACAAAAAAATTGTCATGACTCTCTTGTGCATTGGAGTAATGATTTAATTTGAATTTATTCAACTAAACCTTAAGCTCATCATATGTTGTTTCATCTCACATAGATTTTATAGAAAAGGAATGCCTTTCCTCATTGATAGGACATATAATTAGATTATTCTTATTTTATAACTAGAACAATTTTGATTGGTCAAGTCCCCTTCTCTTAAAATTATTATAATAATAATTATTTCACTTATGAGAATGTGAAGAGCTAGAAAAATAAGGATAAGAAAAATTCATAGGAGAAAAATACTTGTGATCTTGTGAGTGTTGCAGTCTTGGTGATGCAGAGGTTGGTCTAGTTTCCAATGAAACTGATGAAAGAGACTGAGTAGATATGTGTTTAGAAATATATTTATTATTGATTTTTTTATTAGTTGAATGTTTCATCAAAACTCTCCATTGGAGTGTATTTTAACTCTCTAAATAAATGATCCAAAATCCTACTTTTGAATTTGAGTAATATGGTGGTTTTATCATCCTACATTATGAACATAATGCATAAATGATTAGATTAGAAGATGTTGTCCTAAACATACATATTATAACCCTAATGTAATTTGATCCATTTAATCCACATTTTTTCCTTATTATGAAGACGATACATTTTTTTTTTTAAATTCTTCTCTCAATGCATCCCAAGTGGCTATTGGATTCAAATTAGCACTTCATTTCATGATCATGAGCTTGGAAAACTTGATAGTTTAAACTTAGCAAAGGGAACATGATCATGTGATAGCATGTCACTATATCTAAACCAATCACCTATGTCCATGATCCAACTAGCTATGACCTCAAATTTGTGTGAGCATTTATAGATCATGGCTTCATAATTTTCCATATTACATAGAGCAAAGGCTTGGTGGTTGTATAGGTTCTCAATTACAGTAATTGTGATCTCATTGAATTCTTCAACCAATCTTGAGACCACATTGGCTAGTTCAGCCATATGATCTTGAACTATGTAATTCATCATTGATATTATGAATGCCAAGAATAGGTATCAAATAGGACACAAAAAAATAGTTAAAAGAGAAGTCAAGGTGTTGAGCTCTACCAATTACTCACCATGTGAAAATACAATTATAATGTTTTATAAACCCCATTGGAATTTTTTTCTCTTTTATATATTTATTTAAAATCATTAAATAACCAAAATTAAAATTAATTCTCTTGATAGCATAAAATTTAATGATTACATTACTTCTTTGTTTATTATACATGAAAATTAATTAAAAAATATCAGAGTAGAGATCCTCTAGGGGGAATGCTTTCACAAAATGGTTCTTGTCATTACTTTTATATAGCTATTTAAAACACATAACAAATAATTTCGTAATAACATATTCTTAATTGAAACCCCTAAAAAATGAAATTTATAATACCTATATGTGCATAGTTAGAATAACAAAAATAATGAATTCCAAAATTCTTTATGCTTTTATAACTATGGGGTAACCTTAGAAATAAAATTATTCATGCTCATTTTCCAAAATTCTCATTCTTGTCACCTAATTGTAATTTGTTTTTGACCCTTTTATAGTTCTCAAAACTCCATGATATTACATATTATTTCAAATATCTCAGTTTTTTGTATTGAAAAAAAAACTCCAAACAAAGTTCTAGGTCAAAAGATATTTAAGAAACATGAACATGTACTAAGCACTATTTTAATGGTGGATTTGAATATATATATATATATATATATATATATATATATATATATATATATATATATATATATATATATATATATATATATATATATACTCTCTGAGTTTTCAAAGTTCCACTAAGTTTTATTTCAAAAACTTCAACATATACCAACTAAAATGGAATGATAAGATTAAAATGATGTTTTTCTTGGTTAAATAAACATTTTGAAACTTGTAAAATTTGATTAAACCTGACAAACTCTACAGTCCTATAACTTGGGCTTTAGGTGTCCTTGCAGGAAAAAATATGTATGTATGCCCACTATTCATGGCTCTCTAAACATGATGGTGCTATACATTCTGATCCAACATGTGCTAAAAATAAATTTTAAGAAATAAGCAAGAAAAAAATCTAGATCCAAATGCTAATTGAAAATTTTCTCCAATACTAGTGATATGAAATCACACAGGAGATCCACTCAACGAATGAAATAAATAAGTAATATGAGCATCTACGTAATTTATGTGCAATAAATTATCCTTAAATAGTTTACATTCTAAAATTAATTAATTATAAAGAAGAGTTAAAAACCTTGTTATAGAAATCCCTATATCCCACAATCAAGGAAACCATCGACTAATCCTTACATTCATAATCACTAAAATATGATCCCTAAAAAATAGGATACACATACATACAAAAGAGTAATCCTTACTAATATAACAAACTATATATCTTGAAATGAGGGATTACCTCTCTCCTCCCAAACAACTAGGATTTTTTTTAGGAAGATGGTTAGTGAGAATGAAAAACAATTATTTCTCACTTATTACAATGCTCACATGGTGAAATCAAAATATAAGCTAAATTATATAATATGCTTCCTTATCAATAGTTTTATATTCATATGATACTATAGGCAAATTTTAATAATGATCTTCTCTAGTTTTATTAAAGAGGACATTTATAGAATTATGTTACCTAAATCCCACATGCTTCTCCTTGTACTTTTCAAGACACACAATTTAATGCTTTCTTAAAGTCTACCTTGGGTTATTACAAACATTAAATTGAATGACTATTAGAGTTGTTAGTAATTTTTTTAGTATATGGTGAAAATTACAATGGAACCAACTTATGATCCATACTTATCAGTGACTGGTAATTTATTATTAAAAATATTTACATTTTGGATACATATATTTATTTATTTTATGATTTTTGAGGCATCTTATTTACAATATTGATACTTGTGAGGTTTTGTGTTGACACCTGGTTATTTTATTTACTATGATATTATGAATACATGAGTTAGCTGATGGTTGGGGTGGGTATGAACCAACATGGTTGGGTACATAATTTCATTCCCATATTTTTCTTATCACAAATTGATGTACAAAATATGTTATCCATATGTGGTTTCATAGAATGCAATGATTGAAGGATATGCAATCAACAACTTCAATAAGAATGTCCTCAAACTATTTCAGCAAATCATTAACTACAATAGTCTTTGGGTATCCACAATTTTTTTATTTTGGTTTGTTTTTGTTAAGGTTTTATGTGTTCTAAATAATTATTTCTATCGGCATGCTTTACATATCTAGTAATCATTGCATTCAATGCAATGACATATGAATATTTTAGTCTGTGAAACAATTCTTACATAGTTGAGGGTTGTTTCCAAAATGCTTTATCAAGTCAACATGTTTTACTTTCCCTTTCATATGATCCTCTTTTTAAATGTCAATGTAATATATCATTTTTATTTGCACACAACAATGAGGATCCCATTGTTATTTTACATTTTCACTATCTTTTTTTTAATATTTTCAAACTCTTTGGATTGATGAATAATTTGGAAACAACTCATATCTAGATGGACTACAACAATGGTTATATGGTCATTATTGTTGGATTATGACATTTATATGTGTTTTATGTCACGTGTTACAAGGTTCTTAGAATTGATTTCTTGGATATTTAAAAAATTAATTTTGTAATTTAAACAATTGATTTAAGTAAGAGATTGAAGTATTTTCCTTCAAATCAGTTTGCAAAGTTTGAGATTATCAATTTTTCATAAATTCGATGTGTTTTTTAATGGGAAAGTGGATTTTACATTAACATGCACTACACATAACCGTAAAAATGTATGCAATTTAGATCAAAACAAGTTTCACTCAATAAAATAATAGACAAAAACTTAATTATAATAATGAATATTCTATAATGATTGAAACATGTAAAGCTATGGTTATGCTAAGAATTTTTTATTGTTGAAAATATCTTGAGTCTCAATTGAAATTAGGTGGAAATAGGTCCAACAACAAAGGTGGTAAAAACATAGAATTATTCGACGACTTGAGAACTTTGAAATTTTGACTAGGAGTGGATTGATACACTCCTATTTAGGCCAAGAATGTGCTACCATGATCTTAGTCATTATTTCCTTTCTTGAAGTAAAATTGAGTGCTTTTCTCCAGTGGGTTTAGGTTCCAAAAATATTTTTTGATTTTTCAAATTTTTTTGAATATCTCTCAGAAATTGGTCTGCTTATTTTAAAACCTAATCAACTCATAAAACCTTAAAATATGGTATAGTCATTGAGGGACATATCTAAATTATACACATTCTTAGACAAGTTGGAAGCTGAAACTCAATGCCATTCAATAAGTAATTGTGGATGCAATCTCTAATCCATATTTGACATTTCACTACCATGGAAAAATGCCAATGATGTAATATGAAGATGCCAAATTAAATTTTTCCCTAAGCACTTAATATTTTACTATTCAATAAAATATATACTTATGTTGATTAATTTTGATCTTTTCTCAAAAAATTGATCACATTATTTAGTTTCCTATATGCACTAATGCACCCCTATATATATAAACTTATTGAATTCAAATTAGGACCCTATTAACATGCAAACCAACACACAATTTGTAAGAAAAGTTGAAAAAACAAATTAAAAACCTAAGGAACAAAATAGAAGGGATAAAGGGAACCACACAAAAGAGGGACCATGAGCTTGGTGTTATGCACTTGGTCAACCAAGAGTGTACTCCTACACTCCTAGCCAAAATCTAAAAAAAAACATAAAAAATAAAGGGAAGATAAATAAATTTAAGAAAGAGAGAAAATTATAGAAAGTGGAATAAAATAAGACCAAGAAACATGATACACATTATAATAAGAGCTTAATATGAATTGATAATTGATTAAAAAAAGGTACCAAAAAGCAATACAAACTAATGTATAAAACTACCCCTAGATCAAACTTATGTGTCTATATAATTCCCCACTTTTATGTGTGTACATGTGTACATATCAAATGAAAACAAACAATTTTACCTAGGAAGGCTATGAGAATATGTTATGACTAAAAATAGTAATAATTACAAAAGTCATTATATAAATGATATTGACTTTAAATTAAAAAGGATAGAGAGGTTATTTCCACTGTGAAATCTTGTGAATGTTTTGGAACAAACCTTCACACTCTTGTGTTTTATATATGGAAACTTGTGTAGCTATCATAGACACCAAAATTTGGTACAATATACTTTACCATAACATATTTTACCTATTTTTCACATTTTATGCACTTGTCTATATTTGGCTATTTATAGGACAATTCTTACCCTTCCTTACTCTCTCTTTGACCATTTTCCTTATATATGTCTTCAATAATCATCCTTTTCAATTTTTGAGCCTTGTTGACATATATTATAAGTTTATTTAAACCTTCTTGATCATTTATTGATCATGGGATGGATTCATCTAACACATGTATGCTACCAAATATTCCCTTACAAATTTGACATATTCCCGAATTTGTCCCCTTTATTTTTGTGGTTCCTTCCACATTGGCCTAATTTCTCATGCCTTTTATTTTTCATATCACTAATTTTTGTGGTTGGAAATCGTGCATGTCATGTCCTAAGGATTCGTATATATATAAATTGTTTCTACTCATTTTATAAAATATCAATAAAGTATAAATGCTAAAAACATCTCTTCTACTTGTCTCCAAATAAAATTAGTGCCTTCAATTGTCATATTTATTGTTACACTTTTTATTGATACTTCCATATTATTAAAGGTATTATGACATCATCCACTTTTACAAAAATAGGGATAGGTAGATGTTTGCATAGTTAGATAATAACTTCTAAGGAAGAGGAGGTTGAAACCTAATGAGCTATCAAAATGATCTAGTTTAAGCACTTAATATCTTTCCTTGAGCCTTCCATTTCCAATATTTTATTTATGTCTTATATATTCTTCCTATCAATAGCACTAAATGAACATGATGCATTATGGACTATCTTTACTATATTGGTTTATTTATAATATCATGTGTAAAAATTTCTTGAGAAAACAAGACTAGCCTATAACATCTAGGTAGTGAAAACATGTAGCATCTAGATAGTGACAATCTATAGAAATCTCCATAGTGATAACCCATATCAAATGGATAGTGATGGCTCATAGTAAATTTGGTATTATTATATTGAATCTATTAGACATAGACAACTCATAATGACTAGGTGAATTTAACTTGTAAAAGATGGAGCATTGCAACTAGTATTGACTAATATTATAGCAACTTGAAGGTTACCATGACTAACTTTAACAATTATTAAATAGTTGTTATATCCTATATCAATTGTAACAATATCTTTGGCTATTGTTAAGTAGCTGAGGAAGTTGAGGAATGGATCTTAAAATATAGTAAATTGAACAAATTATGGTTGGAGGTGTTGACAATGGTTTCTCCCTAATGGAAAATATCCCTTGCCATCACAACCATGCAGTAGAACATATTTTGTTTTGTCTTCTTCTCTCAATAATTTGTTGGTAGCATTATCATAGTTAGGATGATCCAAAATTAATTTATTGAATATATTATGTATTCTTAGTTTAGATATTTTTCTTATTGAACAATAAAGGTGCCTATTTATGTATATAATATATAATTTGCACAGGCCATCAATAATAAAGAAATCAGTGATCTAATAGTAGATGTTTTATTGAGTTAATATTTTAAACCTTTGTTGTAGTAATATTTAATTGCTACAAGATTATAAATACAAGCAGTGATTTGACGTAAAAGCATTTTACATCCAAGGGAAGTGTAACATGAAATTTGAGCCCAATAGATTAAATTATGTAATCCAACCAACTCAAATATCAAACTATATAATAGGAAGGATTTATAAAACAAATCAAAAAACTTATTGAATTCCTTGTTTCATGTTACCTCCTTCCAAGATTTGCATTTCGATGATGGATATACTTTGACTAAAAATTTGGACAATATGATGTCTTGATGTTGAATGTTTGATGAAGGATGCTTGGATGATTTCTCATTTGCTATTTGTACATGAAGGATTTAGGATTTTGGTAGTTGGTGGATTAGATTGGCATGATGATGCTATGAAAATTCTAGTTCCTTTGTCATTTCCCAATCATGGTCTTTTATAGGAAAAATGGAGGGAAATTTGAAGAATTTTCAATTATTAGATGTCTCTAGTTTGGAGACTTATAGAGACTTGGAGGAGCTTCTCCAATGCTAGAGGCTTATCCATAGGTTTAGGGGATAATGAGGGGGATTATATAGGAATTAATAAGTATTAGGGCTCATAGGGATCTAGGTATAGCTATGATGGTAGGGTAGCTAGGGTGGTAGGTGAATAAATTTGAATTTTAAATGGGCTAGTGGGTTTAGGGGGTAGGTTAGTAGATAATAGGTCTTATTAGGGGTTTAATAAGAGAATGAATTGGTTTTTTAAAATGATGTAAATTTAGGCTTATGGGATATAGGAATGGAATGGGGACTATTAGGCTGATAGTTATTTTATCTAGGAAATATGGGATTTAAACTAAATTAGTGGAAATTAATATAATTAGCAATGTGAGCATAATTCAGTGCATAAATTTTTCCCCTCTTTGAAAGGGAATTATGAGTGGAATGAAGTGGAAGGAGTAATGGTCTTTAAAATAAAAACCACTTCATAGATGAAAGTTAGTAGATGATATTAGTGGATATGATGCTCCCTCAAGGGGACATTCGAGGAAGAATGAGTTGGATGGTCACTCAAAATAAGAAATGATGGGATGGGATGAGATGACTAGATGAGGGGATGGGATGCTATATGTGACATAGATGATGAAGAATATGGAAGATTTGACTTGAGAAATGGGCTACAAATTGATAATGATGCCCCTGGAAATAACACGTGTACATATAATAGAGATGATGGGTATCATAGTTGTAGATGCATCTCAAGGGAGAATAAACTGTAATAAGAGGCTGATAGGATTAATAGGCCACAAGATTTAGAGATATCCTAAAAAAGGATGAATGTAAGGGAGAGATTTTAGCCAGGATAAGAATGATTTTATAAGATTAATGATGGGTGTAGCTCAAAGCTAAATTGATCTACATCATGTTTCTGATGTTAGAGAATAATTGATATGATCAAGTGACCAAAAGGATTGGTATGTTGCACCTAGAAAAGACACATGCAAGGGAGTGGGAGAGGAGATAGTGTTTGAGTTATCCTTGGGCACTGAAAGTGTCCAAGTGCTACCTACATAGTCTAAAAATACCTCAAGCAAGTGTAGTTTTGACTAGAGGATGATGACAATGATTTATTAGAGGATGACTATGATGATGATTAATGATTACAAAGTGATGAATATTAGGGTTTTTTAGTGATCGAAGGATATGATTTGGATGATGAGAGGAAGATAATAAGGACAAAATATGGTATGTTAGTTGGATGAGTTGAGAGGACTGGATTAGTAAAGGGGATAAGGATGATTAGATGATTAGGTAAATGATGAGGGTGTGAGTGATCAAGCCATCACAAATGTCATAAAGCTCATCACAGTCTTAGTAATATGATATATATAGCACTTGATAATAGACCCCATGATATGAATGTGACCAAGAGGGCATTTGTGCCAAGTGAATGGGCAAGTGTCAATATATGCATCTTTGAGGGCACTTATGGTGTCCTCAAGCATCCTCATTCATTGCCAAATGGATAAAAAAAGACAGGATTTAAATAAAATAATAGACAAATAAGATATATACATGATAAAAGATAATCAAACAAGACAAACAGAACGAACAAATAACACACACAAGTATCTACATGCAGTGTCACAATGTCTTATCTAATAATGGAATGAGTGATTAGGTAATGGGTTGGGTGATCATGATGTAATTATGGAATTAGGATAGGCATGGATTAGGGATAAACTAATGACAATGATGAGGATTGACTAGTGATTTGGATAAAGGTATGGACTTGGACAAGAGACTAGGATTAATATAAAGACGTGGATGAGGATATGAATGTGAAGATGACTAAGGATTATCAAAAGACAAAACCTTGCAAGATTCCAATCTATCCAAAGGAGGAATGATGGGATCAAATGCTTGTCACACTAGCAAGGAAATAATTTGATGGGTACTGGGTGTGAAGAAGTAATGATAGGATAGTGATGAGATCAAGTACCTTTCATACTAGAAAAAAGTGATGTGATGGGTGCTAGATATGAAAAAGCATTGATAGGAAGTGATGGGTGCCAAATTAAAGTCTTTTATAAGGTGATGTATGTTGATAAGACCTAGCCAATAGGATGAGATGGAAGATATCAAGGGATGGGTGACCACTCTGATTTGGTCTCAAGATGAAATGTGATATCCAAAAGATGGAACAATATGAGAAAGATGGAGATGGATACGACTAAGGAATTAGGTATAAGACAAGACAAAATGGGCTTATTTTTGGCTTTTCAAATTTTTAGGTTTTTTGATATGTTTCAAATTTTAGGGATTTTTGGGATATGTATATACATTGTACAAACAAGGTTACTATCAAATGGAATACCAAGCTTAGAAACCAAGATGAGGATGGATGGGATGACAAATGATGATGATGATGATGATGATGATGATGATGATGATGATGATGATGATGATGATGATGATGATGATGATGATGATGGTGACCAAGGACAAATGGACTAGGGATAGCCAATGACCATATTATGAAGGAACTAAATAGTTATTGACCTGAATGTCTATTGGAGGATATGCCAAGATGTTTTGAGGACATTTTACAAGACACCTTCCACTTCTTTATGAAGGTCAAGATGGGAAGGAACAAGAGATAGGATGCATGATATGATGGTGGATAATGGGTCGAGGGATATAGACAAGGTGGAATGGGATGTGACAAGTGGGAAGGATAGATGAGGATATGAAATGGATGGATTTTTCCCCAAGTGTTGAGGAACAATGTGGATAATAGGTTATTCTACCATGACGTTGGAAACTAGTTTTTATCATGGTACTTTCCCAAGGTGCCAAAAGACTAGTTTTCACCATCGGATGAATGATATATATTTGATTTTATATGATTTTTAAATTTATTAGGTATCTTGATTTATTGGAGGTGGTGTGATATGCAATATTGTTAATACTAGATGTGATCTTTTAGCCAACACCTATTCTAGAGAAAGGTGATGCTAGGACCATGTGATAGTGATCTTTATTACATCTTGATTTGACATCTAAAAATTTTAACCAGGTATAATCATGTCCCCTATGAGGGACAATACTGCCAAGGGGTGTGAGATATCATACAGATGGGGCTATACCATTATTGTGATAATGAGATATGGGATGTGAAGGAGGAATATGATCAAGATGAGTGAATTGATGAGATGAGGAATGGAATTGGGTTTTAATATTTACATACACTATTGTAAATGGTGGAGGGAATTCTTTAGATTGGTGCTAGGAGACTACGGGATCCAAGACCTTTTGATTTGTTGATTCTTTGATCCAAACATTAAGAGGATGGTTGGCCATATGATGTTTGATTTTATTACCTCTTGGTGCCAATTTTTGAACTTCACCAAAGGGGATTGATTTTTGAATTAATACATAATGATTATTTTGACTTTGATATGCCCCTAGTGCCAAAGTTTGGGCTTCACTAGGGGAAGACATTTTTTTATTAGGTCAATGATTTGATTTTGATTTATGGGATTAAATATTATTTGATTATGATTAAAATTTCAAATATGGTCTTGGACATTCATATTTGTGGCACGTGATGTTAAATGGAGAGGGGAATCCAATGGTGCATGGTTATGTTTATCCCCTTCATGGAGTGGGATACGAGAATTATGGAGGTGAGGCAGAGGATTACTTGGATGGGATGGATTAAAGGGATAATGGGTATAAAATTACTTGTAAATGTCACTAGGAGACCTAGCCTCAATTTTGGAGAAAGTGTCCTCAATAATCTCCAAAGGATCACTAATACATGCCTCTGAGGTAAGATCAAATCCACTCTAAAAATTAAATAAAGCATTCAAGAACTTGTTTATGATGTCCTCGTCCTAAGTGGGATCTTCAAAAGAGTAGGAATTATCACCATCTATTGTAATATCAATAAGGGATGATGATTCTGATGAGGAATCTAATTCAGATGCTAGTGTGAAACCCGATCTAGATGCAGATAAAACTTGTTCTGACTCCAATGCTAACTTTTATTTATATGATGTAATATTGTGAGTAAAGGAGTGATTATCCATGATTGGCCCCTCAATGGGGAGTATTTTATGTGATGGGTGAGAGTGAGATGATGGAGTAATAATGGATGAAGCAAAGATAGGTCCATGAAATGGATTATAAGATATAGAAGGATGAGTTTTATGGGAAGTAAACTTGTTTTGAATGGATGGGTGGTCGAAGACAGGGGGATCATGGAGGATGGGTAGGATTTCTTGATCTTGGCTTGGAAGGAGAAGGGTTTGATTATGATCAAGAATGGAATCTTGGCATTCCTCTTCTTATTCACCTAAGGATAGGTATTCATTTGATTCATTCTCAATTACTTTGTCACCATGATTAATAAGTTCTTGGACATAATCTCATAAATTTTTACATCATTTAAGGGAATTACCCAAAGTTTGATGATATAGAAAATATTAGTTTAATTTATACCAAGAGAGCTTAGGCTTCTTAGGATCAAGATATATAATGGGTGGATATAACATCATTTTAGCAGTAACTAGTTATTAGAAAAGGGCTTCCAAGGTTATAGGAAGAGATGTATAAGGGCCCACTTTGCTCTTATATGTGAAATTATTTGACTAGTTAGATGGATGTGTAGGAGGTGATGTAGCCAAGAGTGGATTCCCTTTTTTATTATGGGAAGGGGCAAATGATTAGTGAAAATGAGTGGATGAGGGATTGGAAGGGAATTTTCATGTAGGGGTTTGTGTTGGGGGTACAATGAGTGAAAGGGGATCAATGCCTTCAAGAAGTGGGACACCCATTAAAATTAAATTCAAGAGGATGTCATCCTTGTTGGTAGTTATGTATTGGTCTATGAGAGAGGGGTCCAATCGCATGGTGGAGGGTGATAAAGGTGATGTATTATGATTAGTAGATAGAGGATTTGATTGTGGATAGGTACAAATTAGGTCTAAGTGGTTTTGATAAAGCTAGTGGATGGTGGAGGGGGATGGGATAAGAGTTTCTATTGGACTTGTTTTTGAGGTGATTTAAGGCTCATGGGGTCAAAATCATTAGGAAAGTGAGCACCCATATACCATAGCCACAAAAGGAATTCATCTTTATTCTCTATGATATATTGATTGATTAGGGTGACCACATCAAGGAAGAATAAGACTAATTTCATGGGGATAAAGGATGGTGATTTGGGTAAAATGGGATAAAGGTCTAAGGGTAGGCAAGCACCTAACTCTAATGCCTATAAAAGGACTTCATCCTTATTAGATAGGATGTATTGGTCTACAAGAACTGGGTCTAAATCCATGGATGATGGGTGATAAAGGATGGGGGATGATAGGGGGTTGATGAGCGTAGACTAAGAATTAGAGATGGCTTCTTGAACCAAGTAGGTCCAAAGGATTGAGCGAGTGTGATAGATTATGATGAGGATGAAATAGATAAATAGATTAAATATTATGATCAAATTTTAGATAAATAGTGTAGTAAGTGTGAACAACCTATCAACAATGTCTAGTTATCAAGATAACAAAAGGAATGGGGATATGATGGGTGCCTAAATTCAAAACTAGAAAAAATATGATATGATGGGTGTTAGTAATGGATAAGGCAAGATAATTTGGACTAGAGACAATTGATAGTTGATGGGTTTTTCTAGATTAAGACTGACATGGTGATAATATGCTAACAAGCTTATTGATTATGATATGAGATTTGACCAAGTGGATTAGGATGATATTATGGTGATAAGATGATAGGATGATATGATGATAGAATGATAAGATTAACTCAATACCTTAGACTAATTTTCTTAAGGTAAAATGGTAGGTGATTAAGTGATGAAGGTGATAGAATAATGGGATAAGGACAAATATGATGATAGGTGATGTGGAAATGATTGAGGAGGGATAAGATGAGTGAAATGTGGATGTTTTAGACTTGTATGTGACATGAAGAGCCAACTAAGATAAGATTATACCAGGATAAACTAGATGGGTGATGAAGACAAGGCTAAGGATAACATGGCCTTGATGTAAATGATATGTGATGAGTATATGGGTGGGGGTATGTCGAATGAGGAGAGAGGATAGGATAGGATATGTATAAGATGTACAAGAGAAGATAAATATGTGAAAGAGGGTAAGACTATGATATGATACAAGATGGGATGGGGATGACTAGGATTATGAATGAGGTGGACTTAGGATAGAGATGTGGATGGCAAGAAAAGATGGGATTAGGATACGTGATGGGTTATAATCAAATATGTAAGGGAGTGATGTCAATAAATTGATATGGGAATAATTAAGACTATGGTGTGATTGATGGATAAGGAAAGGCCAAATTGAGGTGTGATTGATTATGGATGATGTGATCTTATGACCAGGTGTGACTAATATAAGATAGGAGATGGGATAATGAAAAAGATATACAAGAAAAGGGTGACAAAGATATACAAGATGATGATTAGGAAAGGATGTACAAGATGATGGTGTATGACTAGGATAAGATGAAGACAAGATAGTGTGGGATATGTAAAAAGATGTACAAAAATATGATCTATATATACAAGGGAATGATGATGAGGATGTACAAGATGAAAGGATATATGAAAGAGAATAATGAGGTAAAGATGTTGGTGATAAGGGGATGGGTGAATATGTTTAAGAAAAAATGGTAGATGGGGTAAAGTATGAAAGGATGATATGTATAAAGTGATAGTGAGATAAGTATGGACAAGATGATGATTAAGATGGGTGAGTGATGGATGAATGATAGGTGGGACTAGGATGGGATAGGATTATTAGGATGTATAAAAGAGATCAAGATATATACAAGGAGGGGAGATAAGGTTATACAATACAATGATTAGGATGTAGGTGAGGATGGGATGATGGTTAGATTAAGAGATTAAGACAAAGATATGTACAAAATGATGATGTGATAAGTATATAAAATATGGGTCCAAATTGATATGTACAAAAAGATAATGGGATAAGGATATGCAAGATGAAATGTAGGTGATGGGATAATGAAACAAGATGATGGTTAGGATTTATTAATGTAATGGACTTAAGACAAGATATGGGTGACAAGGTGTGACTTCGATATGTGAGAATGATGAGTGGGATATGGATAGATTAAGATAGGGGATGAGATAAGACAATGGTAAAAGGATATACAAAGATAATACGTGGAATGGTATGATGATGAGGATGTGTAAGATAATAATTAAGAGATGAAGACAAGATGAGAGGGGATAAGATAAATGGATGATGTCAAGGGTATGCAAGATGATAGGTTGATATGTACAAGAGGACAATAGGTTAAGGATGTACAAGAGAATAAGGTATGTTTTATGAAATGATGAGATATAGGATATACAAGATAATGATATAGGTGATGGGGATGTGGTCAATGATGAGTGGGTATGACTAGACAAGATGGGAGATGGGATAGGACCTATACAAAAATGATATGTATAATGGGATGATGACTAAGAAGTTGATTAGGATATGTATAAAAGGGAGGATGGGATAGAGGTGTACATGGTGATATAATGATGAGGATGGAATATACAAGGTGATATGTGTAAAGGAGGTATATAAGTATGGATAGGTGAAGGCTAACTTAGCTCATAAATAGTATGGGTTTAATATGACACACACCCAAATAAGCAAGCCATAACCTATGATTAGTAAACTGATGGGTGTGTAACCTGATGTCACACCATCCAATGGCTTCACAGGTGAGACTATAAGCTAGTGACCCATTATAGAACCAATCGAACCCTCTCAACCTTGCTTGTACTCGATGGCTACTTCAAAGCTGATGTTAACTCCTATACTTGTACCATTTTTATGACTGGAAGGTCTTATACTAGGCTAAATGGGCTCTCTAGGGGCATCCCTAATATAAACAAAGGTACGTTGGGGGCCAAGTTCATATAGGGTATTTTCTAATGCCTGGTTCAAAGAGTTAACTCTTCCCTTTCATGGATGACCTATATGGGGTCAACTTCTTAGCTTATGACATCTGTCCCTAATTTTTATACTCTACTAGAACATAGAGTTTGGTTAGAGCGTGGTGGTGAAATCTATGACACTAACTCCTATATACTAATCCCATGCATGGGTGTCAATTCCATGTGATGTGCTATCCTAGAGGAGAGGGGTTCAACAAACAAGCAAATGCACAACATGACTAATTAACCATTCTAATTACCTATGTGTGATTTACATGATACCACAAATTATTTACAGATCAATAACCATACACACACACACACACACACACACAAGTATATACAAGGAATGATATTTTTTACAACAAGATGAAATAGATAATTAAATTTTAATTTTTTAAAGTGCCAAATGGATTATTTGACAAATGACCTAAAAGCACATGGTTAGTAGTTTTCAATTTGGTAGCACTCAAAAAGAGGTCCTTCAAGATAAGAGCATTAGTAATTTCTGCTAATTTGCCTTTGATAATCGTAAGATGACTAGAATTAATTAAAACAATATTAAATCCCTTATGCTTGTATGATATGATCTTTATTATTAATGTGATGTAAATAAAAAATTAATGGATGTATTTACATACTATGATTGCCATAAAACCCAAATAGAAATTATGACTTATGAAGTAAGACTAAGACTTCTTAAAAAAATTAATACTATAAGACTAATTGACAATTTATTTGTATTTTTTATTTATATATATATATATTTTATTTATTTATATATTATTTATTTTATTTTATTATTTTTTACTTTAAACTAGACTATCTTTGCCTGACTATAATTATAAGACTACTTTTAACATCAAAATGTTATTGAAAATGGTATATACAAGGATTTGAAAAAAAATTACCAAGTCTTTTGCTAACACATTAATTATTAAAAAAATGATTTGTTGAAAAATATCAGATACGATTTATAACTACGAAAGTAACATGTCATATTCAATATAGAAACATTTCATAAAAGATTGTTAAAAAATAAGGCTATTTTAATTAATATGGGCATTGAAAGTTTGGATGATTTAGCAGATTGAATGTCAAAATATCATGAGGATGTTATTTTAGATTGAATATATGCTTCTCATTAGTAATTTATTTATTTATTTTTTAAAAACTTAGATCAACTTGAGAGTTGTAATATTTTTGACCCTGATAAGAAAATAATACGAGATTTATAGTCAAACTTGAATGTATAATAGAATACAACAGAATTCTATATATATTCACAATTAACAGATCCTTATAAACTTATTTGGTTTAATAAATATAAGTTGATTAATTTTCTGCACACAACTATCAAGATTTTTATTTTTTTAATTAAAGATGGAATCTATCCTAGATTATGTGCAAAATTATAATATTTACAACCTATCAAATATCAAAATGGATTGAGATAAGATATTTATAAGTGCTTTTAGTCAGATTATTAACAATCATATTTTTATCATTTTTTAGGATTGATTTTAGTGTAATTTCAAAATTTTGACTATGGGACTTGAGATATTGGTCTAATACAAAATTTATCCTAATTTGCTCAAAATTTCCTCCAACCTATAGGACATATATTACAACTGAAATATTATCATAAAAATGCCAAATTATTAAACTATCAAACCGAAATCAATTTAGTTAGAAGCAAAGTCACAAATCAGAAATGCATAGTCATAAATCAAATATTCCATTTCACATTTGTATTAAGGGACATTGCACTAATCAGAATTAAATAATTTTTCTTAACTAAAATTACTTATTACCTTATAAAAAGCTAAGTCAGACCCAAAAAAAACATAATACTAATCTTTGCATAGAAAGAATAGCTGAAAATGCCTAGAAAAACAATAGTAAACCTACCATAAATTTTTCAATATTCAATGAAATCAAGATCAATAAAATGCTTGAAAAATTTTAGAGTGAGGAGTTCACAACCCAGAAATGTTTTAATGAAATTTTGTATGAGTAAAGAGTAGTTCATCCAACTCTAGTACATTTTTATGAAAAATGAGAATTTGCTAAAAATTAGAAGTCACAAATTATCCTTTAACATGACCTACAACATTGAATAAAAACTCACTCATAAATAGCAATTGTCAGTTTCAAGAGGAGATTTGTCCCATCATGGTCGCCATTTGTAACATTAAATTTGAGACCAATAAAATAAATTATGTAATTCAACCAACTTAAATATCAAACTAAATAATAGGAAGGATTTATAAAACAAATTAGAAAACTTACCAAATTCCTTGTTTTATGTTACCTCCTTCCAGGATTTGCATTTGGATGATGGATATACTTTGACTCAAAATTTGGACAACATGATGGCTTGATGTTGAATGTTTGATGAAGGATGCTTGGATGATTGCTCACTTGCTATTTGGACATGAAGGATTTAGGATTTTACTAATTGGTGGATATTATATTGGCATGATGATGCTATGAAAATTTTAGTTCCTTTTCCATTGCCCAAGCATGGTCTTTTATAGGAAAATTTGATAAAATTTTGAAGAATTTTAAATTATTATAAGTCTAGTTTGGAGACTTATAGAGACTTGGAGGAGCTTCTCCAATTCTAGAGGATTTTCCATAGGTTTAGGGGATATGAGGGGGATTAGATAGGAATTAATAAGGATTAGGGCTCATAGGGATGTAGGAATAGCTAGGGTGGTAGGGTAGCTAGGGTGGTAGGTGAATAAATATGAATTTTAGATTGGCTAGTGGGTTTAGGGGGCAGGTTAGTAGATAATAGGTCTTATTAGGGGTTTAATGAGAGAATTAATTAGTTTTTAAAATGATGTGAAGGTTTATGGGATATAGGAATGGAATGGGAACTATTAGGCTAATAGTTATTTTAGCTAAGAAATACATAATTTAGACTATATTACTATAAATTAATGTAATTAATGGGGTAAGCATACTTTAGTGCATACAGGAAGGATTAGAACTCAAACCCAACCAATGAGGGGCCCCTCATAAGGATTTACATTGAATATTGTGACTCGTTAGAATAGTTATTGGTTTATGCCCAAGTATTTATTCTTTTGCTTTTAATTCTGCATGTCTGAGTTGAATTCATTTCTATATAATTGTGATTAGTGTGACTAATAATTAATTTCATAGAGGAAGATTCTAGCATAGTAGTTCAACTCATTTTATTTATTTTGTTCTTGAAAGTGTGATTTAATTTTATGCACTTTCAATTTATGAAATTTACTTTATTCAAATGTGTGTTACCTATTTGCAATTGATAACCCTCAATGAATGAATGAGGGTTGCACATACAATGATGACATCTTGTCAAGCTTTAAGTACCCTAGGTTGACAATTAGTGAAGGTAGTGTATTTTATAAACCAAGTTGGTGCCTTATTTGATTAATAGGGTTACACATGTAGAGATTGGTCTGCATCAATTTAATTGGTGAATATAATTTTGCTCATCATTTTGGCACCATTTATGGAGAAGGTGTTAAAACACTTATATCTTCAAATTGATAAATTATTTTGCTTTCATAACTTGCATTTCATATTTTATATACATTATATTCAATTTCCTAAAATAAGGTTAGTAAAAGAATTCAAAAAACATGTGTTTTACTTACCCTATGTAGGGTAGGGTAGGTAACTTCATAAGAGGAGAGTGATTGATTTGCATGTAATAGGATCGAGACCATTTGAGTAGATTCTTGCCTAAATGGTTGACTATTGATACAGGAATTGAATAACAACATGAAACAATCATAAGTCATAGATAAATATTAGAATATAAACCAAAGTTATTACCTAAAGAACTAAATGAGAAATTAGCAGAGGATTTCTTGTTTGAACCAGTAGAATAAACTAAGAATCAAGAGGAAGAGGATTTACATACTCCTGAAAAAAACACATTTACACCTTTTTATAGGGTTCCCATTTGGCCACACCTCACTCAAGATTATAGCATTCATATCCCTCTACCCTAACCCAAATTACCTTCCAAAAGCATATTTAAAATCCTTTTATCTCCCAAAATAAATATCAAACCTACAGAACCTACTAAAACTAATGAATAAGACAACCTCTTTGTTGAACCTACAACATGAATCTAAAGATACTCCACTCCTTTACTGCCATACAAGAGACACTCTTTTCCTTTAGAGAAGCCCAAACTTTCCATTTATTACTCACTAGGGATTACAAACATTGAAAATGAATTTTAAGGGTGGGTGATATAAGTTGTTGGTGTTCACATACTCAAAATACTCATGGAAGACCATCAAGAAGAAAACATTGTCAATGAGTCCGTAACCTTTGATTTTCCAATCAATACCCTTGAGGGAAATGCACCTATGAAAAATATCCTTCATTATGCCCTACCTAATTTTAGGGAAAAGACAAATGAGGATTTAGATACATTTCTCTTTGAGTTTGATATCTTATGTCATAGTTATGAATATAACAAAGATTCTCAAAAATTGAAGTTATTTCCATACACACTCAAATATTCAGCCCTTAGATGATTTATGGGTCTAAGGAAAGATATAGTCTCCACTTTAAGGGATATGAAAGAAAATTTTCATTCCAAATATCAAGACTACTATTGAGGAAGTAACTACAAGAGAGATGACATTTTTTGAATGTTACAAGAACAAGATGAATCGGTAAAGGATTACATGGAACAGTTTATGTTCAACCTACAAAAATCTAAGCAAACCACATTTAATTTAGATTCTCACAAACTTATATTCTTGAAGGGAGTTAAAGAAGATTACTTGGAAGAATTAGACTTAATGAGTGGTGGATATGTCTCAAAATTTCCATTTGATGAGATCACCCTTCTATGCAAAAATTACTTAATTCAAACATGAACAAAACCCATAGTATCAAGATGCTTTCTTCATCAACTACAAATGATCTCTCACAAATAGAGGCAAGTAATTTATTGTAGGATATTAATCAAGATATTATTTGTCACATGCCTACATAAAAGGATATTTTTCACATGAAGAAGAAGCAAGAAGAGCTAGAGTAGGCCTTTATGATTTATTATTTGAACTACTATAAGAATAAATTAGAATACAAATGCCATGCTATTAAAGTAAAGGTGGCCAATATAATAGAGGAAGATCTTGAAACAGTGGAGTTGCATGTGATTGGTGGAGATGGAGATCAAATTTTATACATGGCTAAATGAAGAAAATGGCCAAAAAGGCCACCCAATCAAGGTATGCCACCAATTTATGCATTTTTTAATTTTCAATTTCCAATTTTTCTTAATTGGTATGGATCTAATTATTGAATACCTATGCCACAAGAAAACTAGAATTATCCATAACCAAATATCCAAACACTAAACCATTGGAAATCATATCAAAATGAGTCTTGGTAACCTAATATTTAGAATAAACAATGGTTCTATTCATCTAACCAAAGGCAATAACCATGAATAAATAACTAGCCTTAATTAAACCAAAATACTAGATTTTCATAGTAGCTACAATAATTATAACAACAAGCCTTGATGCTTAATACTCAACCAACTCCTAGGCAACCATAATTTCCTATATAAACTATATCAAACCCTACCATGACATTAATTCAACTGACAAAACCACCAAAATAAAGTAATACAAAACTTACACATTAGACATCAATGAATTCCTTCTTTGTTTAGGATATATTATTCCACCACCCACCTCACCCGTGATAACAAAACCTCTTAAAGAGATTCCAAGCACCCACACTAATACACAACCACTTGAGCACACCACTAATCCTGAACTAAGATCAAATACACCACAATAAGGACCTATCAACTCTCCTTTTCCAAAGATAGTGAACCTCCAACACCCTAATCAAGAATCTAAATCTGATTTCCTAGGACAATTAAAAAATGTTTGTGTCAAGATTCTAATATTTCAATCTATAAAATATATGCCCATCTACACTAAAATTATTTGTAAGATATTCTTAAATAATCCTAGTTGAAAGAAGAAGGATCCCAAGACCATCCAATTATTTATAAAACTTGTAGACATCATGCTAGGAAATGTAGTTCAACTTAAGTATTATGATCAAGGAATCCCTGTAGTTAATGTCAACATTCATGGCAAGCTGATACTTAATACCTTAATTGATTTAGGATTGGACATCAATATCATGACTATGGAAATAATGCATAAAATTGGATTTAAACAAATTCATCTAACACCTACCATTATAAAAATGGTAGATATATCTACAGTAAAACTAGAAGGGATTATTTAATACTTAGTCATATCTGTTGACCAAATTTGACTTTTAGGTCAAATTAGGGCACCCCTAGTAAAAAAATTGAATTTTGAGTGTTTTATGGGCTTTAATATTTTTTCATAATATATATCATAGTCCATTTAATGTTATATTAGCCTTGGTTACTTATTTTATTAGCTAAAAAGTCTTTTGAGTCATTTTAGGGGTCAAATTTGAGCATTTAATGAGTTGTATGGGATTCTTAGGAAGTGTAAAGGTTATAAAATTTGATTTCATGTACCATGTGTCCTTATAAGACTTAATCAATTGACATAACTGAAAAGTGGCAAGTTCATTAGAAGAAAAGGCAATTTTCTTTATGAAAAAGGTGAGTTTGGCACTTGTATAGCTCATGGGAAAGTGTGCCACATGGGAGAGGATCAGAGTATTTCTATTTATTTTCCAAAATATAAAATAAATATATATTTTTTATTTTTAAGTTCCATTTTTGGCCCAAAACTATTCTGCTACTTGTTCACCCTTTTTGGCATACAAAAGTGACCTTTAGGTTTTTGCTCAATATAGACATCTGAAGAGGTTTCAAGTCAAATTATTATGGTAAGTTGTAGTAAAATAATATACCTTTATTTTAAAATAAATATTTTTAATAATAGTATCATGTGCTTCATGAACCATCCTCATGAAGGTGACTGGACATTTCTACTAGCTATTTCATGCACCTTATGGGTTTTGCTCCATTTTGGGCATTTCCATATGAACCATTTGGTGATGTTAACTCCATAATATTTTTTATACATTTTAATATTCCCTCAATTCTTATTTTAAATTTTAATTGTGTTTTGGTGAGCAACCCATCTCAAGTTGGTAGATTGGTCTTATTTGGGATAATAGGCAGTTTTTCACCATGTTCAAGATTTCATGCTTTGAAAATGGCTCCAAGGGGTTATGATAAGTCCACTATAATTTTTATAATACTATTTTTTTTCTCATTTCATCTCAATTTTTATCTCCAAATCAATCTCCATGAAAATACAATTTTTGAGTGTCATACAATTATGTGATCAAAAAGTACACTTTCATGTGCTTTCATGGAGAGTTTCAATGTTTAAATATAAGTAAAATAGATGGTTTTAAGTTTTAAAATCCTTATAATAAATTTAAACAAACATTTATGAGATATCAGTTGATTAGAAGGAAAACTCCTTCAATACATTGACAAATTCATCCTCACTGCCCATATGCAGCCCACCATGCACCTACAACGTTTATTGATGACATCATGCTATGATAGGAGTTTTGGTTTTGGTCTTAAGATATTTGATACATGATGAATGGATTTTTGAGATTTATTTTGGTTCACAACTCAATAATTATTCAAAATAATGCACATTATTCATAATTACATATATTGTTTGTAGACCTAAAAATCACCACTTACATGTGACCTGAGCAGAAAGCCTAAAATCCATATAAAAAGTTTGAAACATGGTTTAAACCCACCCCTTAAGTTATTAACATTAAAAATGATCATGGTATACTTTTATATAAGTTTGGATTGATAAAAAGGGATTAAGGTCACCTCCCAAACACAAATTGACTATGTTTAGGGTTGTTTACCCTAAAGATGCAAAATAGAGGACCTAGGCCTTTTGCAAGGATCATAAAATAGGGATATGGAGAATTTTGATACACCCAAATGGATTTATATTTAATCCTATATCAGGTACAAGACTTTTACAAATTTTAGGGGCAGAAATCAAGTGGAGGATAGTCTTTGAAAAGCCTAAAGTTGCCCATAAAACACTAATTCCAGACAATAGAATCTATAGGGTTTGAAAGTATAAATGACCTTGAAAGTTCAAAGTGTTTTAAGGAATAATATTATGTCTTGAATGGATTCATGAATTGAAAAGGCTACCAAATGTACATGTATAATTTTATCAATGATGTTGCAAGGTTTTATCAACACCTATAGGTATTTTTTGCATCATAAACATGCACCTATAGTCAATTATGTTTCACTGTCTAGGTAGTGAACAGAAAGATAGTGTTTTGAGTGTGGGAAATGAATAAAGTGAGAAAATTAAATAAAATTTTTATAAAATAATCTTAAAATATTCAAAATAAGTGTATACATTTTTTCCAATGTTTATCCATTGCAAAATGACCTACAGGTAGGGTTTCCAAGGAGCAACACAGTCAGTAACATGAGGAGTTATGTTTAAGCATTGGTAATGCATAAGAGATGGGTAAATTGAAATAATATAAGTATTAAATGACTATAATAGCTAAAATTTTTATAAATGTATTTATCATAGGTTTTGGGGAGTAAAATTCATCTATAGAGTTACCTACAGTCACCTATAGGTGACTGTAGGTAAACAGTCAGATAAGAGCTCAGTTTAGGTATGCACGGTGTATGAAGGGTTTGAGGAAGGGTTATTATAAAAATTTATTGTAATAGACCAAGAGGATATATTAAAATCTAAAAATAACCCAATTCAAGGAAGCATAGTTTAAGGAACTCTTTTCAAAAGAAAGACACAGTCAGTCTTTGACTGTTAAATGCATAGTCAATTTTTTGCATGTTCAGTCTTGGAATTTTGATGAGTTGAGAGGTATATTGACTTGAAAAAGAGATAAAATTTTGTAAATAACATCTCCATGACCTGATTAATCTCATATAACATTAAATTTTTTCTAGGAAAATAGGGGAGTGCCCTTTGTTTTGTCTCAGACAGAGGGCACTCCCTTATGAGGTCAAATTGGCAGGCTTTGGGGAAAAGGGGATGAAAAGTGACCAAGGATATGTTTGAACATGTAAATAGGGTTTTTTAAGTTATAATAAATCTAATAAAACATTATTAACACCTCAATTAAATATGGAACCAAGATAAAGGGTCTAGACCTCCAAAAGTGTAGATATACTCATGAAACATAGTTATGCCTAGAGGCCAAGCAAGAGGTCACTTTCAATTGTAGATATAAGTAAAAATTTTGATGGATTGGAACATGTATTTATAGGAAATATAGGTATTTTTCAGTTATCATCAAGAAATGAAAACCATCAAAGGGCGTTTTAGGCATTAAGGTGTCGACAAGCCTGTTAAACAAAGGTTCAACCCTAAGGCCAATTGAGGTTCCACCATCACTTATGGCATTAGGTGAGTGTTATATATGATGAGATCATGTGTATTAGGTGTAATTATATATTTTTGAGATTTTATTATGTATAATAACCTATAATAAATCTAATTATAACCCTAAGATAGTCCAAGCATGCATGAAAAGAGGAAAACAAGCTTGATAGCCTAGTTTTAGATGCTCACATGTTTTTGGAGGGTTTTCATGGAGACAAAAGGAGTCTAGGGATGTTTATGAAGGTCCTAAAATATGAATTTTTGGAATTATTTGTCAAATTCAATGTCAATTTTTTATGAACGAACCTTAAGAGTGAAAAGAGGCCTAAAACCCTTGTGAATCCCTTGCAAGGACTAGTTTGGAGAAATGGAGTTGGATATCTAATATAATGGAATAGTTTGACCATGAAACCTATTTAAATTTAGAAATTAATCACTCAAGCTACTCCCAATGATTTTTAGCTATATGTACTTGTACAAACATGGTAAAAATAGGTATTTTTGACCATTTTTTATGTTTTGAAAATTATAGGAGGATTATAAAGATGAAAAAAACTTTGGGTGAAATATTAAGGATTGTGATAAATCCCCATGTTCATTTAATTATTCATAAAAAAATCTTAAGTTTCTCAACATTAACCGTCATTTCAGCCAGTCAAAACTAGCATAATGGACAAACTAGTGAGAAGGATGGAAAACTCTAAGTGAGTTGATTTTAAAGCATGCCTGATGACTTTAAGGAAATGGAGGATATTTATAGGTGTAATTCACTCCCTCACATGTATTTTCATGGTAAAATTATTCCAATTTTGAGGCCAAATGTGTAGGGTGCATGGAAGAAGAGTTTTTTTTATAGCAGATGATGATATCTCAGTTTGGGATGATTCCAAATGACTAGACCTACAAATAATACACATAGAGGCATGATTGAGATCCTTCACCTTATTTCTAATCATTGGAACTTTTCCTAATTATTTATGAGGTGTTAAAATAGGGCCAATCATGAAGGTAGTTTTTTTTAGCCAACACAAGGAGTTTCATACCACTTTTTATGAAGTTTATGCCTTGAATTGACACTTGTCCTTCTTGACCTTGCATGGTTCATCAAATATTCTATGTTAATGCACAAGTAACTTATTCTCTTAGCTTGAAAACTGTCCTTATGACCCTTTGACTTCTCTCTTCTCCTCTCTCTCTCAAGTTCTGTAAAAACTAGCCATTTTGGCAATGTAACTCATGCTCCACTTGAGTATGGTGAAGCCATGCTCATTTGAATACCTTTTGATAAATAAGAATACTAATTTTTAACTCTTCATGACTGTTAATAAGTGTGATCTACTTAGATGATGGATCCTGCTTAGTGAAGACTATGGATTCTTTAGTATGTTATCTCATTCCTTCACCCTATTTGTAGTTAGAAAGTGTCTTCTTGTAGGGCATATGAAGTGTTCTAGGAAATTTCAAGGATTCAGTGAGTTAGTATTTTCATTAGTTCTATTAAAAGCCTCCTTTCTAGTCCTCCTAGATTTTCACATTCATCCATAACCTCATAATGTAATATTGATGTGAGAAGATGCAGCTTGAAGGAGTGTATGTTTGGTTAGTCTCTTGGTTTCAAGTATAACATGCATATGGTTTGAAGTCATCAATATATTTTTTGTATCACCTCCTTTAGGTTAGTTTTATTTTATGTTATCTCTCTCCCTTTTCACCACCCAAATTTAAATTTAGTTATAATCTAAAGTGGTACATCAAGGGAGCTCACCCTATCTTGAGATTCACCTCATCCTTAGGCTACCCACAATCCTAGAGGTGTTTTTATTGTGCCACTTGGATGAGGAGAGATTTTCCATCTCTTCAAAGGGTGAAAATCCAAGTGACAACAATTTTGGCATGTTTGGTGGGATTCTTGGTCCAAGAAGTTGAGAGATTTTTGGGTGTTGTCTCTCAACAATCAACCTTTTGAGGCATCTATCCAAGCATCAATGGTGACTCAGAAGATATATTAGTTAGTCAACCAGCCCAGGTTATCATTTAAATATTTTTAGTAACATTTTCCTTTGTGTTCTTGATTTCAGTGAAGTTTCATGGCTAATTTTGGTGTTGAGAACTATTTTACACAAGTTGGTGAGACTTTTCAAGCTTATGTCATTCCCTATCAATATGAAAAAGTTCTTAATCAGCCTTGTCATGAAGTGTATGAACCTTGTCATGAAGTTTTCCAGTCCTAAAATTAGTCTTCTCCATGTCTTGCTCATAGGCAACCTAGCCACTTCTTAAGTCAATCCATTTCCACCTTTCAGAAGACTTTTTTGGGATATGAGAGGTACATGTTGGAGCTTGATACTCTAAGAGGATGTGATCAAGAGGTTCCTAGACATATTATTCACAAGGTGAGAGATGAATTATATTTGGTCAAAAAAGAGTGGGTACCTATTGAGAGATCCAATTGGTAAAGGCTCAAAAGTGAGATGATTGATATGAGTGGCCTAGTTTCTTCCTTAGAGGATAGGCTAGGAGTTCATGAAAGGAAACCTTACCAAACCTATCAGACTTCATATCCACTTCCCCAAGTTTCTTATCAATCATATTTGATCCCTAATCATAATCCCAATCAATGATATCAAAGTCATACTTCTCCCAATCAGTTGGAAGAGAGAGTTGAGAAAAAAAACCTTTGTTTTTAAGCAAACCTTGATAGGTAAATTAAATTAACCAATATGCAGATGCAACATTCCATGTTCGCATCAAAATAAGTGGATTTCAAGCCCTAATTTCCATCTCACATTGCATCCCCACCACCTCAAAAAGAGACTCATAATCCTAACATCCTAAGCTAGAATAAGATAGTAGAGTCATGAGGAAAGAAAGAGGATAGAAGTTTGGTTGATAAGGAGTGTGAAGTTATGAATGAAGTTGATCCTTTGAAATTTCATCCCAATATTCCCTAAAAAAATTCTTGTGTTCCATGTCATCCATCATTAATTCCTTGTCCTCATGAAGACTCCTATGATCTTCAATAAATAATTTTCCAAGAGAACCTAGCTAAGCAAATTGAAGAGTTAGGGGTAAAGATGAGATTGCTAAGTCAAGGTGTGATGGAAGGTTTAGATCCAAAAGAAGATCATATGATTAAACACATCCCATAAACCCTCCCTCATGATATTCCTCATGCTAAATAAGATTTGAATGAAATAATTATCGAGTAGAAGGAACAAATCAAGTTGTTTTAGCCTAAGGTCTGCCTCCCCTTACTCAATAGCTTCTAAAAGAACCCTCTCCATTTCACTCTCAATCTGATTTTGAGTTTTATGTGCCACCTCCATCAACTAGTTCATCATGTCCTCACCCCATCAACATTTGACTTGATGGACCTATGGTATGGTAACCTAAAGAGGATTAGTTGGTTGACAAAAAATTAGAATTCTTGCTTGAAGAAAGCCTAGTTCCTTGGTAACCTCATTGGACTAAGTCACATGACTTCAAACTACCAAGTCTTGGAATCACAAAGAAGGAAATGGAAGATATTTTAGCCCTTGAGAATAAATATCATATTATGATAGTCGAGACACAATTTTAAATCCCTCAAGAGATCCAAAATGTTAAATAAGAGGTGAGTGGTGTTGAGTCTTCTTGTTTGGTTGATAATGAATAATATCTTCCTTGTGTTGAAGAAGAAGTATTGAATGAATCCTTTTTGGATTCTAAGGAAGAGGATGAAGGATTTTATCTTTTTTTTCCCATTCATGATGCTAATCAAGAGGAAGATGAGGAATTTTGGTAGAATTTAGAAAACATTTGCAATGAGTTTGAGTTTTTCAAGGCATATACTACTTCTTTAGAGTTGACTACAAGTGATGATGAGCAAGATGACATTGTCCAACATTTAATAGATGAGAAATAAAAATTTCTTAATCATCCTTTGGATGATTTGTTTGAAGTAATTGGATCATGATATACTCCTCTTCAATGAGGATAAGATCTAATCACAAATGGAAAAGGCAGCTTTGGCATTCAAGTGAGTATGCAAAGGAAAAGAAACCTTTCAAATCTATCCTTTTAAGAGGCATATGCATTTGATGATAACATTTTTGAAGTCATAAAGATGGGATATCATCCTCTTAATTATTTGGGATAAAAACATTATCTCTTAAAGGATGGAACAATCTTTTATTGGCCTCAATCTTCTAAAGAACATGAAACTACTCCTCTTGAAGCCATGCCTACTAAAGAGATATAAGTTGACCATGAAATGAAGAGTGGAAAGAAGTATGAAGTATGTGAACATGTTCAAGAGGAATACATATATATATATATATATATATATATATATATATGCATTTGATACCTATTTGAATATGATCTATTTTAGGGTAGATCAAGTGAAGTGCCAAGGAATAGGTCTAATCCACAAAGCATTCAATCCAAGGAGAAACATGCTTGGCACTATGTTTCATCTCACCATGAAGACGATTAAAGAAGTTTTACTTTTGATATTATAAAGGAGGCATGATTAGTTCCTATTTGTGCATAATATTTGGTTTTCATATTCTCCTAAGTGCCTTGAGCACATGTGTGTGTGTGTGTCTTGTTAGTTTGTTATCTTGTTTTGTGTGTTTGAGGTAATCAAGTGGTCTTGTATTGATCAAAGCTTGTGGTCAAATTTTTTCTTGTTTGTATCAGACTTAAAATTACTCCTTAATCCCAATGGAATAATAAGGCTACTAGTCTATTTAGTATAGTAGGCATACTAACCCTATGAGTCACCAATTTGTTGACCAAATTTGACTTTTAGGTCAAATTAGGGCACCCCTAGTAAAAAAATTGACTTTTATGTGTTTTAGGGGGTTTAATATTGGTCATAAGGTATATCATGGGTCATTTAATGTTATTAAATGTTATATTAGCCTTGGTCACTTATTTTATTAGCCAACAAGTCCTTTTGAGTCATTTTAGGGTTCAAAATTGAGTATTTAATGAGTTGTACAAGTTTTTTATGAAGTGTGAAGGTTATAAAACATGATATCACATCCCATGTGTACTTAGAAGTCTTAATAAATTGACATAAATTAAAAGTGGGAAGATCATCAGAAGAAAAGGCAATTTTCTTGAGGAAAAAGGTGAGTTTGGCACTTGTACGGCTCGTGGAATTTTTCCACACGGGAGAGGATCATGGTGTGTTTCTTAAGATTTATAAAGCTTAGTTACATGTTTGGTTTGATTTATAAGTGCCATTTTTATCCCAAAACCATTATGTTGCTTTTTTACCCTTCTTGGCATGTAGAAGTAACCTGCAGGTTTTTGCTCAGTATGAACATCTAAAGAGGTGTCAATTCAAATGCTTATGGTAGGTTATATTAAACTCATATAGCTTCATTTACATATAAATATTTCAAATAATGGTGGCCTGTGCTTCATGAACCATCCTCATGAAATTGACTATACTTTTTTACAAGTTTTTTCATGCATGGGTTTTGCTCCATTTTAGCCAAGTGCGTACAAACCATTTGGTGATGTTGACTCTAGAGGAGTTTTATACCTTCTCAAATTACCTCAATTCTTAGTTTCAAGTTGCATGGTGTTTGATAATGGCTCCAGGGGATTTTTATAAGTCCAATATCATGTTTCTAATGTCATTTTTGATCTCATGTCTTCTCAAGTTCTCTCTCCAAAGCAATCTCCATGAAAATGTAGTTTTTGAGTATCATACAATCATGTGACATAAAAGTAAACTTTTAGATGCTTTCATGGAGAGTTTCAATGTTGAAATGGAAGTAAAATAGTTGGTTTTAAGTTTGAACATATTTATAATCCATTTCAACACACACTGAGTAGATATTAGTTGATTGAGAAGGCAAACTCCTTCAATACATTGACAAATTCATCCTCAGTGCCCATATGCGGCCCACCATGCACCTACAGCCTTTATTGATGACATCATGCTATGATAGGAGTTTTGGTTGTGTTGTAGATATATTTAAGACATGATAAATGCATTTAGGAGGTTGAGTTTGGTTCACAACTCAAGAAGTAGTCAAAATAATGCACATTGTTCACAATTACATATATTTGTTTGCAGACCTAAAAATCATCACCTATAGGTGGCCTAAGTAGAAAGCCTAAAATACATATATAAAGGTTGAAACATGGTTGACACCCCCCCATTAATGTATTAAGATGATTAAGGATCATGGTATACTTGTATATAAGTTTGGATTGTTAAAAAGGGTTGAAGGTCACCTCCCAAACACAAATTGACTGTGTTTAGGAATGTCTACCCTAAAGATGCAAATCAGAGGACCTGGGCCTTTTGAAAGGATAATAAAATAAGGTTATGGATACTTTTAATACACCCAAATGGTTTTATCTTAAAGCCTCTAATAGGGACAAAGCCTTTACAAATTTCTAGGGGCAGAAAATAAGTGGAGGATAGTCTTTGAAAAGACTAAAGATGCCCATAAAACACTGATTCTAGACGATAAAATCTATAGGGTTTGAAAGTATAAATAACCTTGATAGTTCAAAGTGTTTTAAGGCATAATTTTATGTCTTGAATGGCTTCATGAAGTGACAAGGATACCAAATGGATATGTATAATTTTATCAATGATGTTGTAAGGTCTTATCAACACCTACATGCCTTTTTTACATCATAAACATGCACCATAGTCAACTGTGTTTGATTGTCTATGTAGTGAATAGAGAGATAGTGTTTTGAGTGTGAGAAATACATCAAGTGAGATAAGTAAGTCCAAAAGGTATCAAGTAATTATTGACCAAATTTGAACCCAAGTCAAATTTGGCTCAACACCTACTATTTTGAACTTTTAAGAAGATTCCCATGTGTCTTATAGGGTGTCATGTTGATCTATTGTCTTACCCATTCCCTTCCTAGTCCTTGTTGAAGTCCACCCTCTATGTATTAGGCTAGTCAACTAAAGTCAAAGGTTGGTCAACCTTGGTCAAAGGTAGTCAAAGGGTCAAATTATGTTGAAAATGTTTTAAGGTGCTCCTTAATATGTTTACAAGTCATAAATTGGTCGTTGGTCTTGTCTCATGTGGAAAAGGTGGCCTTTTGGTCATATTTTAGCCCATTTAATGACTTGTACAGATTTTCATGCAATAAAAATTGACACCAAGGTGAGTTTTAATGCAGATCATGTCAAGAACAATTATTTGTTAGGCAAGAAGTAGTTATGTTTAGTGGATGGTAGTTTTCCTTCAAAAATAAGAGTTTTTGGGCACTTGTATGGACTTCTTAAGTCCACTATGAGCTAAAAACATGGGAAAATTAACTCTTCACCTCCCATCATCCATTTCAATGACTAGTTTTCAATAATAATGCAAAAAAAATCATCTTCAGCTTGTTTTCCTCAGAGTTTCTTGTTTTGGATTAGTTAAGGGTTTCAGTTAGGTTGTTGATGGACATGTGGGGTATGCTGAAGAAGAGAATAAATATGCCATTAGTGAAGGATTGTCTATGGCATGAAAGGCTTTTTAATGGTGTATTGATAGGTTAGATAGATGGGAAACCCAAGAGGCTATTGAACAAAGTGTAGCTGTAAAAGAATCTATAAAAAGCTATGAAGAGCCTCAAGATGATGAGGATGATGAAAGCTATATGAAGAAGCTTTCCTTCTTGTTTCTCATCCTATCTTACCTCTCCCTCAAGAGCCCATTCAATAAATTTCACCCATCTCCATGCCCATCCATGAACATCACACTTTATCCCCAACCTGTAGACCTATATATCTCTCTTCCACCATTCTTCTCCTTGAAGAAGAACCTAATCAATCCTCAAAAGAGCCTACTAGTTCCAAGCTTCCAACTTGGGACAAAACTATGAATTCTTGGGGAAATAAATAGGTTAAAGGATAAGTCCAAGAAGATGATGAAAGTCATGAGATGGTTGTGGAAGAAAATTATGTGCCCTCAACCCAAAAAAGCCTTGTTATCCAAAAGTCATTTCAAGAGATTTATCTTTCTTCCATATCCATTCATGAGCCTCTCACTACACCTTACATTCTTTCTTCAGCTCATT
Source organism: Torreya grandis (assembly GCA_037957365.1). NCBI lineage: Eukaryota > Viridiplantae > Streptophyta > Pinopsida > Cupressales > Taxaceae > Torreya > Torreya grandis. The sequence goes on from JARHVA010000592.1 coordinate 817,800, forward strand.
TATCCATTTTCCATCCTCCCACACTATCTCTTCCTGAAGAAGAACCTCTTTTAAGGTAAGCATCAAAGGAGGAACAAATTCAATTTGCAGCAGAGAAAGAGGATGACACAAGTGATGATGAAGAATAATTCATCATTGGAACTCCACTTGGGGCTATCAAGCATAACTCACCCTTCTTGAACCAAGATAAAGAAGACTTAAATAAAGTTATAGATGCTCATAATAAGGATAGGGATATACTTGGAGTAGATCATATGACCAAGGGTGAAGATAAGGTGTTTGAAGAAGAAGTTCATGAGGAGAGGTGATCCTTGATGTGAGAGATGACAAAGAAGAATGGCTACAGTAGATTGAGTTTCTACAAGAGAAAAAAATTCAAGGTTGAAGGCAAATTATGTGAGAACATAGAGCAATAAGTCTCCATTAGAGACAATGATCAAGATTGGGAAAATTATACTAAGCTCCTTGATGAGCTTGAAGAGTTTGAAGTTGACAAACCACTTGTCCATTCTCAAGACATCATGGGGAGCCAAGAAATATAATTTGATGAGGCATCATTGGATCATGTAGCAACTAAGGAGTCTTATGAATAAGTTTAGGTAGTTGAAGTGCAAGAATAATTCATATTTATAGGTGATATGTTTGAAATTGTCTTAGCTACGTTGAAATCCATGCCAAGAAGATTGGCCAACACCATGAGAAAGATGAAGGCTTTCATGCCAATGTTCAAATGGTAACATGTCTAATGTATCCCTTCATTATATGAGGCAAGAAGATTTTTAGTCTTTCCCTTTGATGTATGAGGGAGATATTCTTTCAATATAGTGTGTGTTTATTTTGGTTTTGTTTCAGTTTGTTGTTGTGTTTCCTAAATGCTCTTGAAGCACAAGTTGTGTGTTTCCTTCCCTTTGTTTGTGTGTGTCTTTGATTTTATGTGTGGGGGTCAACCAAATTAAGGTAAGTTGAGTATGGGGTCATGTGAGTTGATTAAAGAATAATTATGGTCAGATAATAATGCAATCAAAGATTAGAAATGACAAGTGAAGGAGCATGAGAAGATAAGAAAGAATCCTAGGAAGGTTAGGGAGAATAAAGTAAGAGCAAGAGAAAGTGACAAGACAATGAGTTATTTGAAGAGACTAGTAAGTCTCATGAGTGTACTTTGAGAGGAACTGAGCATGAAGGTGTAGGTTTCAAGACAATAAATAAGGGGTCACTCCATGATCACATGGAGGAAAGAGACAAGGAAGTACAAGAACTCATAATAGAGCCAATGCAAGAGGAGGACAACCATTATCCTCACAAAGGATTTGATTAGAGGAATAATGCATGATGGGAAGAGGACAAGATCAATCCTAAGGAGATTAAAAGGAGTGAGAGAAATTTAACATGGAGAAATAAAAGAAAGGGCAGAGTTATCCCAAGAATCAGTCCAAGAAGTAAATAACAAAGGCTCATGGAACGAGAGCCACAAGAAATCAAGCTAGAGAACAAGCAAAGGAATCAAGAACAAGGTAAGAAAGTGGTCTATTCAATTGGTAATCTTGAAGCTAAGTTAATTTAAGGTATGCCTGAGTTTAGTAAGGTGAGAAGTTTACAAGTAATGTTGTTGTATGATGAACCCAAATTTGATAATGAAATGCCATTACAAGATTAACAAGGCAATGAGCTGACTCACCATGAGAAGATGGAATGTCATGAGAAGGAATCCAAAGAAGATATGGATGAGAGTTTAATAAGAATGAATTAATATAAAAGGTATAGGCAATCATTAGAGCATGATTGAGAAGCAAGACTAGCCATGAATGCAAGAACCAAGCATGACAAATGAAGAATAAAGTTATGGGTTAAGAGCAAGAGTGAATAATGAGGATTAACGACTGGAGGAAGAACATGATGGAGATAAGTCATATATGGAGAAGATAGAAGATGAAGAAAATAAGGAGTTGCAGTAGGTCTTATGCTTCATAGAGATACAGGATGAGTTGAAAAAGAAGCAAGACAAGTTAAGAAGGCAAAGACAAAGGCACCAGTTGAGGAGATACGATAAATAAAAGAGGAGAAACAACAAGATAATATCATGGGATAATAGGAGAAATAATTAGAAAGCAAGGAATAAGGAAGACAAGGAGAATTTGAGTAGGAATTCAATTTTTTCCCCACTTGGGGAGTATGATGCAGAGCATCACAAGGTAGAAAGTATGTAAATATGTCTTAGAGGTTCAATTTGAAATTTTTTGGTCTTGTGAGAGTGTTATATGTCTTATAGGAACCATTATGAGGTATTATATTCTTTATGTGTCTTTAATTTGAGTGTTTGTGGTCCCTTTTGATTTTTCCTGCCAAATTGCATAATTTGAAATTTTGAATTGTTAAACTAATCTTTGAGAAATGTTTGGAGTCTTAGAGAAATATAATTATTGGTAAATGGTGGTGAGGGTCTTATTATATCCTAGGAAGGTGGTGTGATGTGTTTAAATTTTCAATTCATAAAAATAAAAATGTAATCCAAGAATGGCATATGTGTAACTACCCTCCATACATGGAATTGGTGAAAAAGGAGGAGTTTCTTGTTTGTTTGGCATCATAAGAGCTTTATATGCTTGAGATTAAGAGTGTGTGATGGTGGTAGATTATAAAATAGTATAAATTTGAGGAGATAGAGGTAGGATACTGAAGGAAACAAAGAGAGACCAATATCTCAAGAAGAACCTTGTCTACCTTTAAATTATGTATATGGTTATTATATGTGGATGAGATCAATCAATAAAAGAGTACCTTGAGTTTAAAGTAATTATTGGGAAGTGTTCCCTATAATGATTATTGTTTTCCTTGAATATTTAATGCATTATTTTGGAGAACCTATAGGTTTAAATTCAAAACTCAGTTTAGACAAACTTGAGAAAGCCCTGTTTGGCATAGTCATGTTGACAAGGTCTCTTGAGACAATATAGTGATTATTTGGACTTTAATTGAATAGGTTAAGGTATTAATAATATAATAAATTATTTATTTAATTTTTATGATCCCTTTTATGCTTTGGGGAATCCATTTTTTAGTATAATAATTTAAAACTTCTACACAACCCATTTGAGGAAAGTATGTATTTCCATCGTCCTTCAAGACAAGTAAATGAACTTGGTTGATGATTATTGAACAGTTATTGTGTTATCTAAACCATAAATATAGTAGTTATATTTTTTTTTATGATAATCACCCTTTGGAAGGCTTATAAGACCATCTATAAGTGCAAGAGACCCTAAACACTGTCATACAATCCTAGAAAGAACCCAAAAAATTGTGTATTTGGATTTTATGAACATATTATGATTAATAAAGGTAAAAAAATTATTGGATAGGGTTAGAAATATTGGGGTAGACCTAGCCTATGGGTTAGGATCTTTTGGAGTTGTCTAAAACTCTTAAATTTCCTTTTTATTCCCTCTCGGCCTACACAGGCATGTGGTAAGCCTAACCTAGGGTTTGTATATGAAAACTAGCATAACTCTTTATTCCACCAAATAATTTTTTTTTAACTATGTAATCAGTTTTATTTAATTATTTATATATGATTTAAGAGTTTCTAGACTATACCATTCCATATTGTACAGTTCCCATCACGGTGTGATTGCATGAGAGCTAAAGAGACCTAGTTAGGAGAAGGGGTGTGAGTTAAGGGGTTTACTTTATGAGTTGAGAATTGAAAATTTAGGTAAAGTTGAATGAGGATAAAGGGTACCTAAAAATGTGATTTGTTTGCATGTAGGATCTGTATATTGTTCTAACCAACTAGATTTGTGCCTAAACAGGGTTATTAGAGAAGGAGGCCTAAAGAAGGAAAGGGTTGATTATTAGAGAATTTTTGTTTGTAAATCATGTTATTTGATTGGATATGTAAAAAGGTTTAAATATTAAATTTAATGATCATATGAGATATAGTGATAAGGTAATAACAATTGGATCATGATTTAGGCTTTTAGGCCTCTGTATATGTATCAAACAAAGAGAGAGACAAGTTTTAGGCTAGAATGTAAGATGGAGTCTTGAAAATGGTGTATGAAAGGATGATGAAGTTACTGATAAGTATAGGTAGAAATATGATTAATGATAGTCCTTGAAGAGAATAAGTCTTTGCATGAAAGGAGACTAATGAGTCTAAGTAAAGCAAGAGTAAGGAATGGTGTTAAGAATGCAAAGTATCTATATGACAAGAAGAAGTCATTAAGGTTAGAGATAAAAGTTGATAGAAGATATCAAAGTAAAGAATCAGATCCAAAATGATGAAAGAGTTATGTGTAGGTATAGGCTCCTACATCACCCAAACACACATGAGATCCTCTAGGTTTGAGTCCTATCAAGTCCATGAAAAATATCAAAATTATGATTGTCGATGGTGCAAGTATTAATGTATACACACTTTTTTTTATCAATTGTATTATAATATATCAAATATATTTAACAATTATTATGGGATATGATGGAATTGATATAACCTCACTTGGTTGTATTATTATACCTATCGTAGTGGGTCCTAAGACATTTTAACATGGTTTTATGTGGTGCCAAATAATAGACCTTCTGATGTTTTTCTTGGAAGGAGATAGTTAAATCAAATGAGAGTAATTTCGTCTACTTTAAAAAAATGTTTAAAATTTGTTCACAAGGATCAAGTTATTAAAACACATAGATATGTTTCTTATCCAAAATAATAATAATTTTAAGAAGAGGTCTTACGTAAGGAGATAACAAAGCAAAAAAATATATTATACCTCAATGAAGAAATCATAAAGTCCACGAACTTAATATCACACCCACAACGATATGCTTATCACAACCTCTTATGGCTACACAAATATAAAATATGAAAATTGATCTAATTTTTTAAACTATTATTCATATGAAGGATCATATTTCTTTGCAAGAAGGTACAATGGATACTACAAATGATACCAATGATGATGATAGTGTGTTATCTTTCTTAGACTCATGTGTATCTTGGCATACGGATTTCACTCCTAATGATACTTATGCTTCAAATCACATAGAGCATGATGATAATCACTTGAGTATGACAATATAATTGATTCATTTTTTTTAACTAATCACGTATGTTTGAAATTGAACTATCTCTATTTATTGTACACACACACACACACACACACACACACACACACACACACACACACACACACACACACACATTAGGACATGCTTATTACCTTGTTATATTCTTTTTCTTTCCTCATACCCATAATCAACATTGTCTTTTGGGAATGCATGTTCCTTCCTTAGTCTTCTTTCATGTTTTGTTACCCACTTGGATCCTCTTTTACTAGCTTTAGTCTCCATGTCACATTCCCTTACTTTTTTAACCTTCCACATTTTGAGATGCTCATATATTTGTTTTAATGTAGTATTTCTTTGATAGATTTCATGTCCCAACTATGATTAATAGGTTTCCTCTCTCTATCTCAATTTTCATTAATTGATCCGTTTCTTTTTCCTTTTTTTTTCTTCTCCTTGAATTTCAATGGTTTCATTCTTAATTTTTGTGTCCATTCCTATATTATTCTTAGGTTTCCTCTTCTTGATTTCCTCTTTATTTTTTTCTCTACTTGCCTTAGCTTGTTTTGTTCCAACCCAAAAGCTTTACTTCCTAATGAAGGTAAAACATTTATTTTTTCAACATATCTCTAGTGCAAATATTTCTGATGGAAGTTATAGGTTACTCGGGATTCTATTTTTTTATTTATTTTAGTTTTTGATTTGATTTTTGTGATTGGTTAATTTTATTTGATTGTTCCATGTCTTATGAAATTCATTTTATTTGTCTTGGTAATGATGATTGACACAAAAATTGGAATATTTTGATTATATATTAGAGTGCATAGTGTATGTTCAAGATTCACCTATTGATAAAGGTTATACTGGATCTATGGCTTATATATATGTTATTAATGAGATCATCGAGATAGATGTAAGATTTGTATCCAACATTTATATGCTCATGAATGAGGATTCATAGTAGGTTTGGAGCACATCATATGCTCACTCCATTAACATTATGGGGGAATCTCTTGGAAACATTTTAGGTTACATCTTTCTTAATTTCATTTTTCATATTGATCCCTCATGTGATTATATATCCTCTAATATAGATTTCTTGTTGAATGTGATCTTATATGGTCAGTTATTTCATATATGCTCATGTTCTTGTTATGATTACTATGTTCATACCTTTCGTGTTTGTTCCATGTTTGGTTTATAGTTACCTTGATTTCATTGCATTCACCTCTACCAACTATGTGTTTTGTGTAATTTTATTACTTGAATATGTGTGTGACATGCTTATTGTATGTTTGTGTTTTCCTTGCTTGACTATGTAGACTTTGCATGTGATATGCTTATTATATGATTGAGGTGTTTTCATTACTTGTTTGTATATAATTTGTGTTGTTTCATGCCTTAAATGTTTACTTCATGTTGATATGATTTTAATGTGCCTATTTGTTTTACTTCATGTCTTCATCACTTCAGATATCTATTGTTTGGTACGCCTCCTCTATGTATTATGTATGGTATGTTTTCTTGGTTCCTCTAATTACTCAATGTTTGTTATGTGTTATGGTGACATGATTTATATCATGCACCGTATTATTATTTTTCATGATTCATATCTTGTAGATATTTTCTTGATCTTTCCTACATCACCATGATCTCTATCACATATCTATTAGGGGAAAAGATTTATACTTGTGCTTGGCATTGATATATATGTTGCTATCGTATATTTACTAGGGCATGTTTCATTTGTGATTTAGATTACATGTTACCCATGCAAGTCATATTAATCCCTTGATTATACTCATCCCATGTGGGGCATATTACACTTGAATTTATATAATTTATCATAGGGTCATGTAAAGAAATTTATTTATAACTAACATACTTCAAAAATGATATCTTTATATGTTAGGTATTAGTGACTATATTTTATATCCTATACATGATATGTGTAATACATTTATTTTGAGATATGTGCTTCACAAATTCATTTCACATCTCAAAATGAGATCATTTATTCCACCCATCTTATCTAGACTCCACGAATCTAGACATTTCACTTTTTTTTGCTCCTTTAGATGAGGGAAATTACATGGTATGTATTCCAAGACATCTCCAACATGCGGCAATAGTTCCTACCATGGGATACATTCAATATATTTCTTAACTATACTTTTTTTATATTACAATGCATTTATTTAGCCTTGATTTTCCAAGACTTTCCTAACCTTACTAATATAAGGGTCGCTGTCATGCCTCCAACAAAACCTTGTGTATGAGTCATTTTCAATTTTCTCTTTATTGATTTCAACAAATCATTGATTAGGAACTTATCCACATGTAAATAGATTATTAGATTTTCATGATATCATTAGAGTTGTTGTGGTAATTCAGAAGTGTATAACTTTTTATCCACCCTCTACTTTGTTATGTATGCACACATACATGTCAAAATGGGGCATTATGTAGACACCTAAAATTGGTTCGAGGGTATTTATTACTTATAAAATTATATTACTATAGGGTATGAATATGTTTTTATATTAGTGGTCCACATTATGATCTTATTGGCATGTTTTCCCCATGTTTCTAGTTGTTCCTTGTCATGTCCCCCTTCCTTTTCTTTCTATTTCCTCTTTGTTTCCTCCTCTCATATTTCCTTGTGTTTATGTGGATTTTCCTAGAAATGTATTAGTGTAAGTTTCTTGGGTTGAACCCCTATGACCAAGTTTTGGGCCCTATTTTTTAGCCATTCTTGCTCATTTTGTGTTAGCTTGTCTGCCAATATGGACCTATTTGAATTTGAGAAGTTTATAAATATACGAGTGTATTATTTCATTTAAGACATATTGTGAATAAGTAAGAATAATAAATTAAAGGATTTAGAGAAAGCATTCAAGAGTATAAGGAAATATGAAGATCAATAACATTTATGACTACGTTCTATAATAAATCAAGCATTCATTTTAACGTTGAAATTCATAATAGATTAAACATTGCATCACATTGGATTGCCTAGATGAATTGCATTATACGTGGCATTTTTTTAATTGTGAATTGTTGAGTTCCTTGATAAGTAGTTGGCACTTAAAAATCATGCTAACGCTAAGATTAGGCCCTGAAATAATATTGTCATCATCATTTGCAAGTCCAAGTACCATATTAGGGTTTCAAAGAAGAAGGCTAATTTTTTAGAGATTTGTGCAAAGTTTCAAAAAGGAAAGTGAAGTTTTTGGAGCTTGGACTGGATAAACATAATCATCAAATAAGTTTCTACATGTCTATTATCTATGAGAAATATGGAGTTTACAATTCTAGGTACCTAAAATGTTGAGTGTACAATTCTTGCAAGGTACTCAAAGTGCTAAGAGTTTTTTGAGTTCTCATTATCTTACCTTTAAAATATTAATCCTAATATTATCTTATAACGACTATTTTGATATTTATAAGAAACTAAGAGATTCCTCTAAACTACTCTTATATCAATAATTACATTAAAAATAAAATAATAATTAAATCTATTTTTACTATCATACATCTAATCGAAAACTTAATTACATATTTACTAATGGCTATTATCTTATTTATCTATTTTCTATTTTTATTATATTATTTCATACGCTAAAGAAAGGGCCAATGACCAACGAAGAAGGTGAATTAATTTTTTTTTGTATTGAAATGTATGCAAATTACATAAAGAATTAAGTGCTCATAAGAGCACCTAAAAGGGAGAGACTGATGGCAGCATTAAAAAGCCATAAAGCAAGAATAATACCGTGCTGGCAACAAATAGAGTCATAAAAAATAGTCAAAATTATGATACAAAAATACATTATGTCATCATTATGTTTGTTGATCTAGGCAGGAACAACCATAGGAGAGGTCTGTAAACTGTCATGCAATAGATTATTCAATTTTTGTGCAATATAAATCTTCTTGTTATTTAGCAGTTAGTTCACTTGATATTTAATTTGTTGAATCTAGAGAGCCACCGTTGTATTCTTCTTTGTTTCCCCTTGACATTGAGAGAAATAAGAAGCAAGACAAAAAAGTATATTAGAGTAAAACCTTAGAATTACAAAACCTTGATGATCATTATGATAAAAAACTGCTTTGCATTTGTTCTTCTAGATGTGCATCAAAATAACATGTCTAACACCATCAACGATAACATTATCATGTAATCCAACACCTAGTAGAGCCTCTTTCCATTTAAGCTTATGTCCAAAAATAGCAGGTAAGTCACAAAACACTAAATTCCATTGTTTTTTCACACACGGGCATCCCTAGAAGATATGTCTCATACTTTTATGTTGATGACAAAAGGGACAGTTGACAAGTTGGATCATAATACCTTTTAACATGTCCTAAATGGGAAGTTTGCAATGTAGTATCTTCCAAGCCATCAACTGAGCATCAGAATCAACTTTTGGTTTCCAAATTTGAGCAGTGAGTTTTATCCAATATCTTTCACTGAACTTACAATTCTATTTGTTATTCAAATGGGGATTTAAATGCAATTCAGGAAGCAATTGTATATATATCTTATTTAAATCTTATTTAAAAAAAAGAAAAGGATAAGAAGCCAACCATAACCAGTCTTTGAAAAAATTACATTGGACAAGAGTACATAGCTTCATAGATAATTCTAGAGACACCAAAGACTGTAAAACAATCAAATATGGTTTATACTTTTTTCTCAAGCCAAAACGAGTTTTAACAGTCTGCTATGGTAACCAACTCAAAGTAGCAAAATCCCAAAGATATCTAAAACAACAAATTCCCTTTTTAAATAGAAATTAAGTCTATTTAGGATAACTTAAGGCAAGGGCCTAGCCCTGATAATGAATATGTTTGTTCCACTAAATAGAAGAAGTGAAAAAGTTGAACCCATATTGCAAAGAAGCATCCCTCCATTTTAAGAAGTGACACGTATATTGCCAAGCCTTCGAAGTAGATTGTAAGGGTGGTGAAGCTTTCACAGAGATGAATGAAGCATGGACAATTTTGTCCAGCCAACCCTCTGACTATCATTTGCCTTTCACTATAGCAAAGTTAATTCTATTTCGTATAAAAATGTTCTATGGTTCGTCACCTTTGACAACTCTAACAATCCATTTGGCCACTAAACAAACCCCTTGTGTTTTTAAATCTATTAACCCCAAACCACCTTTATATTTAGGCTAAATACAATGTGTCCATGATGTGGATATAAAACCAACATTACCATCCCATTTAGCCCAGAGAAATCGTCGAATAATTTTAATTAAGTCCTCATAACCTTTTTTTGAAGGCATCTAACAAGATGAATAATACACGTGTGGTAAGATTTTTTTAAATATAACATTTCATAAAGTGACATTCTTAAAGAATTAATAGGCATGAATATAAAGTCAAAATGAAATTTTGATTTAAAATTATTTTAATTATATATATGAGACCTAATAATAATAATTAGTGGGATCATCGATGAGATGGGGGTGTATTGGTAAAATAACTTGATTGTTATATGCACCACCTAGGGTCAAATCTTGGAGGTATTGGAAGGTCGGTTGTGGTCGTATTGGTGGTATTTTTCAGTTGTGGCAGTAATGTTGGTATTGATCGATTGTGGTCATTGATGTAACCAGTTGTTGCTCCAATCAAAAGCTTCGTACCTATCTAAAAATAATAATTAGTCCGATAACAAATTATTATAATTATCTCAAATGTTTACAAATAATATTATAGAAATCAAAACATTTTTACTAAAATAATAATAATAATAATAACAATATTATTATTATTATTATTTTGATATATTTTTCATTTAAAAAATCATCATCAAAATTTATTATTTTTTAATTTTTTTATGGAATAGTACATTTTCATTAATAAAACAAAATATAATATTTTATCAATCATATAAAAAAGACGGATGGAAAAGTCACACCCCAAAAGAATTACCATATTGACCTAGAACAAATTTTGGGAAGAGCAAAGTCTACAAAAGACCACATCAAGACCATATAAATCAAGGTTAAACTAACTCAAATGCATATCAATCAAAAAAAGGACAAACAAAAGTACAAACAAGAAACCCATTAAACAACAACACTGAACATTAGCGGTAGGTAAAGGCGGAAGTAGAGTAGAGCTTGACCAACTTCTAAACTATTGACTACGAAACCATTAACGCTTATTCGCAAGCCCATAAAATAAACTTTAAATATGATTATTTATATGTATATGATTGATTGAAGGTTTAACTATTATAAAGTATACATATATTTATATAAAAAATATGAGAATTATCAATCTAAAAAAATTTATCTCATAATTTTATTATTTTTTAACAATTTTTTTATTAATAAATATTTTATATCAATTTAACTATACTAATATATCAAAATCAAAAAAATATTATAAAATATTCTCTTTATTCTTAAATATTGTAAAACACAATTAATTTTTAACATGTTCAATGAAAAAACCTTAGAAAAAGTACAACCATTTATGGACCATATAAGGCCAATGGAAATGGAAACAGAATCTTTTAAGAATATTAAAAAGTTGAAAACAAATTAGGGTTCCACTTCCGATAATAAAGGGGGGTGGACGTCAATTTGACGGGCGTATCTTTCGGACAGTTGGCATGAGGACAAAAAGGATCGCGTATAATTCCACACTTTATCCCAAAGCTACGTGGTGATGTCCCCTCCCTAACATAAAAGTCCATTTTTCTTATCTTATCGCCTACGTTTATAAGGAAATGCCACATACTCCTAACATATCCTTCACACCTAATAAAATGGCTTCCACACCATCTATTCTTATGGAGCCAAAAGTTTTTGTTATAACAAAACAAAATGCTTTCGGTGGATGCTACATGTGGACACTCAAAAATGGGCCCCCAAGGCTTTTATTTCACATTTCTTTATATGTATTATGCACATTTTATTTATGGATGGCTGATTGGTCTAGTTGGGACAACCATTTGGACACTTTCGACATATATGTTTTGTTTCTTTATAAGTATCCAACATTTGTAGGAAGATAAAATGGTTGTTTTATTCATGTCAACTCTATAAGTATCTAACACTTGTAACAAGATAAATGGAGGGTCAAATGCTTTCTTATAATTGAGTAGGAAAAGAAATGAATAAATGGTTTAAATCAGTGTTTCATGAATAAATGTATTTTTCGCTGTAGTACTTTGTCATAGCTAACGATATGAATGAGAATTCACAAGTTTTTGAATTGTATATATTTTTGTGAGTAATTATACTTGTCATTGTGAACTTTGAATTTAAATATCACACCAGAAGATAGCTAAATGGAATAAATAAGTGTTAAAACACATTTAACCATCAAATTACTTAAGGTGGGTGATGCAAGGGCATCAAACAAGTTCATGTAATCAAATGTTTTTCATCATTCTTGGCTCAATTTTGATGTTAAAGGTCCTACAAAGACCAAGAAGGTGATAAAAGTCTTAGGATAACTTAGTGTTGGGTGTTCTTGGCTTGGGAAAGTTTCCCGCCAAAACCCCATTTCAAATATTTGAACTATGTTAGGAGCTTTTTATGTGTGTCAATAAATGTCAAGTCATGTAATGTTGTCAAATGTTGTTTTAGGGTCTTAAGTGAGTCTAAGAAGGATTAGTGAAGATGTTTCACGTATATGTCATATGGAAAATGACAAAAATCAAGATTTTGAATGTAATGTCCACATGGGAGTCAGTTGTCATAGAGGTAGTTAGGCAGTTTTGAAGGTTTTTAACAAGTTTTTGAATTGGATAAGGATGTTAAACTCGTAGATAGGGGAGTTAGTAGTTTAGGATGAAGTTAGGAAGTTTTGTTTTTAAAAGTTTGAAAGAGGCAGAGGTACAAAGGGAAAAGAAATGGAGTAAAGTTAATAAGATACCTTGTACTCTACCCATGTTGGTCGTGATGACTGTGTAAGAAAAATAATCAATGAAGAATAGCATATTTGAAGTTTATGATTCCATGCCTCTATATTTTAATTGTTTTGTGAATTCAATTTAATGTCTGGAAGGTCTTAAAGTTTTTCAAATCAATATTTTGCAATGCAAATTGAAAGGTTGAAAATGCTGCATGTTTGAGTTTGAAATTTGGTGTAAACTCATTAAAATCCATAGATAAATGAATGGAGAACCTTTTAAAGTAAAATGGTGTATGTCCAAGTGTTCAACATGAGAGAAAAAATTAGATTAATGAGTCCTTTATTCATATAATGTCTATGTTTGGTTACATCAGAAACATGGGTCAAGAAACTGTTAAGAAAGACTTTGTTTGCAAAGGCAATCAATGTAGTTGTGTGAATGTGAACAGGTGGAGGTTTTTCATAGCATGAAAACAATGATTAAATACACCATGAAGGAATTGGAACCTTGTATAAATGTGTTTGAAGCTTCAGGTAAGTTGATATTCATTAAAGCTCTGTCTAGGTTTGGTTACAGGTAGACTGTGTGAACAAAACACCTAAGGAATCATGTTTTGAACATGATAAGGGATTGTGTGAAGGTATCTAAGGTTTGGAAAAGGTAGAGACAATTTAGATAGGACTCAAATAGGAATTTTCAAGTTTTGAAACCAAGAAATATCTCTTAAAACTATTTTAAAAGCTTCTCAGGTTTGATACAGACCCTACAAACCCTAGTTTAGGGCATAAACCAAAAAATGAGATATTGAGTGTTTGAACTGATGAAAAAGTTTGAATCTTGGTGATTAGATATCTTTAAATTTAATTTAATATATTATGTAGGTTATAAAGTGATAGGGTATGAATTCGTATGACTACAACAGAGTGTGTTGAAAACAGTGGTCAAATAGGCCTAAAGGGCTAATTAGAGAGAAGGAAACACCTAGAAAAGTGATCAAATAGATGAGTTAGGCCTTGAAACTTCACATAGACCTCAAAAAAATATAGGGTGCTTGAATATGTTATTGGATTTTCAAGTACTATTCTGTACCATCCGTACCTTGAGGATTTGCTCAAAAAAAGGCTACTAGGTGATAGTTGAGGTTGAGGGTTTGAGAGGTAAAGTGGATTCTTGAGGTTGTGAAAGAGTATGAGATAGGTTGAGACAAGTTTGTCAATCCCTAGAAATATCTTACAAGTTAATAGATTGCATATGTGGAACCATGTTCAAGCATTGAGATAAGTTGGCCTAGAGAAGCTCATAGAATAGTGAAGACTAGTGAGTATAAGATGAATGTAAGAGAGCAAGTAGATAGAGTGGTATAAGTGGATGTGTCATAAGTTATCAGAGGCTATCAAGGTATATATAGAGAAGAAAATAAATCTAGTCAAAGATTGTGAATGGGAATAAAACCAAGAAGCCTAGTGTGAGAAAGTTGATGATAGAAAAAAAAAGATTGTGAAGGTTCAATGCAATATTTATCAAGTACAAGTGTTAGAACCAAGTTAGGTAGGGGATGAAAGAGAACCTCTGCATCATTTGGTATCAGATCAAAATTATAATCATTATAAAAATATAGCAATGATAATTAGTAAGCAAAGGCACATGTTTTGTTTCAGTTTTTAGTTTATGTTTTTGATTTGATGATGAGATAGTATGGAGCGTGAATGAAGGTAGATTGTGGTAGTAAGCCTTGAAGCTAGTGAAGGCTAGAATGAGTGAGAGAGTTGTTGAGAAGATCAATAGAGAGTGAGATCATAAGTGAGCTTGAGAAGAGAGAGAAGGTGTCTTAGTGAAAGGACAAGAAGAGTGAGAGGTCATGAGAGATTGAGATAGACCCAAGAGAGAGGTCATGATGTGGTAAGTGAGAGAAGGCTTGTCAAAGAGTATAGGTCCAAATGAGACCAAAACATTGATATGAATCTTAGGTGAGATGAGGAAAGAGAGAGAAAAGAGGAAACATGGAATGAGAGAAGATCTACCACAAGGAGATGAAGGTGCATGATGACACCAAGAGAGATGGAGAAAGGGGTAGAAGAAGTGAGGCAACAAATAGATGATTTGTTGGTCATGATAGAGAAGGTGAGAGAAATGAAGATCCCATATTGTGGATGTGTGATGAGAAAAAAGCCACTCAAGTGGTCAATTGGGCATCAGATAAAGATAAGAAAGGTGTAAGCTATTAGATAATAAAGAAAGCGAAAAAGTTTGTTATGCAAGCAACTTAAGAGAGAAATGCATAGGTTTTGGGTGAGAGATCAACCAAGTGAGCAAAGGGATAAAGGTGAACAACATCTTAAGATAGATGAGTTGATTCTTAGTGAAGAACAAGATGATAGTTATAGCCAGCTATGTGATTGGAATGACCAAGAAGAAGCATATCAGATTGAAGGCCTCATTGAAGGTTTGGAAAAATAAGTACAATCCCATGAAAAAGGTATACAAAATGAATGCAAGTTTGTTTATGTGAGTGTTGATAAATTAGAGGTAGAGTTGGCAGCCTTAGAGAAAGCACTACATGGTAACAAGGTGGAGAATGAAGTAGAAATATAGGTTACAGTAGGTAAAAGCCTTATGAAGGAGGACAAAGAGCATAGAGAAGGAACATTGTAGGCAAAAATGAAGCAAGTAGGCATGCTAGACTTATTGAGACATAGGTAGGCATGCCATTGCCATGGTTTTTACAACAAACATGAAGATGATAACTAGTAAAGGAGAGAATACAGTGGTATCAATAGCATATTGGGGCATCTATAGCCCATATGACAAAGGTAAAGAGCAAAGAAGGAGTGCACAAAAAGTACTAGTTGGTGAAAACAAGAAAAGAGGCAAAATAGTCTTTGAGTGAGGGAAACATGAATGAAAAAGTGAGCAAATAAAGCATGTAGGAGCAACAATAGACAAGGATGATCCAAGAGAGATGAACTGGAAGACAAAATAGAAGTATGTAGTAGTCCATTGGAGCTTAACTTCTTTTTGCCTTGGGAGTATGATGCAAGAGCATCAAACAAGTTCATGTAATCAAATGGTTTTCATCATTATTGGCTTAGTTTTGATTTTAGATGTCCTATAAGGACCCAAGAAGGTGATAAAAGTATTAGGGTAGCTTAGTGTTGGGTGTTCTTGGCTTGGGAGAGTTTCCTACCAAAACCCCATTTCAAATATTTGAACTATGTTAGGAGAATTTTATGTGTGTCAAGAAATGTCAAGTCATGTAATGTTGTTGTTAGGTTGTGGAGCTAAAAGCTTCAACTTGTTGTAGACAAAGAAAAGGAGGTTGCTGAAGTTCCAGAAGCACCAGCGTTGGTAGCATGACCGACGTCGGTCATGATCAGTGTAGAAGGCAACCGGCGTCGGCAGGAAGTCGGTCAACGTCGGCAGCACCAGGCAAGCAGGGACCGGCGTCGGTCGCCTGTGTGTTCTAGAACTGTTCGTTGCACGAACAATTAGTTTTGTGAACGGAGTGTTTGCATGTAAAGGCTATTTTGAGTCTTGAGTTACGTGTCTATTATTAGCAAATTAAGAGTCTAAGTTATTGTTCAAGTCTGGGATCTATTTATAGACCCATTGGCATGTATTGTAAAGTGTGCTAGTGAAGAGAACAATGTGTGTGTTTCTCCTAGTTCCACTAATGAGCTAGAAAGGAAGGCAAGGAAGATCCTTCCATTGTAAGTATGGTCTGTTGGATAGCAAGTTGTAGGTTCATGGGAGATCAACTTGAAGTACTATAGAGTGCTTGGTGTACTGGCAGGGTTATTACTGACTAGTTGGAGAGGTGAACACCAATTCTGTGTGTGAGTTGGTTGTTGGGACTATTTTTGGTAGGAGAGTGTTTTGAAGAAGAATTATTGTACACTTGAGGTGTGGGAAGCCTCTGTAAGGTGGAAGAGTGTGGCGGCTCTTTATTGTATTCTTTTCTGTACAAGTATTAATATAAGATTGTATATTGTCTCTCATATTCTGTGCTATTGGTGAATTCTAGTTACTTGTGTTTCTATTTATTTCCGCATGTTTAATTGCTTAAGTTTGGTAATCATATTGTGCTCTTTCTGAGGAGAAAGATCCTAACAAGTGGGATCAGAACAGCTGTGTTTATTCTTGGATTCCCTGACAACTGGTATCAGATCTTTTGGTTGGGATACTAACAGGTTGGATTAGATCTGGTTAGTGTGTGTTGATTACAGGTTACTCACAGGGGTTTCTGTTTGAGTGGGAGTAGAGCAATGGCAGAAGACAGTAGACTACGAATGGAGAAGTTTAATAGCAGGAGGTCCAAGTTCAGGTATGGCAGAATAACCTGCTAGAGATTTGGAAAGAAAGAGCAGGAAAAGAAAGATTGTTGGTTGGTAGCATATTAGCATGGAGGACATGAAGGAGAAGCAGGTGTTGCAGATTTCGTTGCACAGGGCACTCTGGTATGTTCTTTGGATAAAGTAGAATCTAGGGTTTTAGATTCTGGTGCCTCTTTTCATGCATCCCCAAATAGGGAATTTTTTCATGAGTATGTCCAGGGAGACTTTGGAGAAATTTGTGTAGGGGATGGTAAGCCTTGTCAGATGGTTGGCAAAGGGAAAGTGAAGCTGAAATTGTAGATGGACAACACATGGGTGTTGAAGGAGGTCATGCATGTCCCAGTTCTGGAGCAGAATTTGATTTTTGTAAGAAGTTTGGGTGATGAGGGTTGCACAGTAACTCTCACAGTGGACTCTTGGAAGGTTACCAAGGGTGCACTTGTTATAGCAAGAGGTAAGAAAGTAGGTACGCTTTATCTACCTACTTGTATTACTGATTCTCTTTCTGGGTTATCTACTTCAACTGTAGATTCAAAGATGTGGCTTAATAGGCTTGGTCACATAAATAAGAAAGAGATGCATGTTCTTGAGTCAAAGGGTATGCTTTCGGATTTGAAGAGCATAGATCGAGGTTTTTGTATGCAGAAGAAGAAGGTGTCACTTCTTGAGGAATCTGATGTTAGTGACAAGAGTAGGAAAGCCTTGGTTTTCAAGGAGAAGGTGACGGACAGAGTTCAGCACAAGAGGCAGAGGAATTCTGAGTAGAGCAAGGGTGATTTGGACAAGGGTTTGATCCAAAAGGAGCTCACGGGTATAAGTTAGTTCTCACAAGCAAAACACAGAGACCGACATCGATAGGAAAACCGGCGTCGGCGTCCAGACAGGGACCGACATCGGCTATGTACAAACCGACGTCGGTGACTCAAGGCAGATAAACACCAGTGTCGACAAGGGAGGAATCGACGTTGGCGATGAGGCAGTCACAGGAAACTGACATCGGTCGGGTGCAGACTGGAATGTGACCGGCATCGGTCACTGAGATGAATTTTGGGTGGACAGCAAGCTGTTAAGGAGTCTCAAGCGCCCATATGGAGGACTTAAAGGGTATGTAAGCCTCAAATTTGTCATTTTCCTTCTTTACACTACTTGTTGCTCACTTATGGCATAGAACCAGGAAGTTGTTAAAGAAGCAGAATAGGTAGATCCAGGAAACAATAGGATCTTGGCATGGATGGAGGATGTGATTCCTTGGAGGAGAACCAAACAGGAGTTTTGGATGGAGTTGCCAGTTGAAAGTAAGCACTGAGAGATGAATGGATGTTCAGGATGAAGAACAGTGAAAATGGATATGTGAGACGAAAGATCAGGGTATATGGTCTTGTATAAGCTACAGGGAAATGGAGGTTTGATCATTGTGTTTCTCCTTACTAGTTGGATAATATTAGCTACATTATCCTATTACTGTATGATGTGCTTGTTGCAGGGTTACATATACAGGTATTGCTGAACTAAAGGTAAAGCTAGTTTAGGGGTGTGTCATGGAGAATCTGGGAGCAACAAGATTCTTTAGCATAAGTGTGTTCTAGAGACATGGAAGGTCACATGTTGACTTTGTTTCAGGATGATTGTGTGAGACCGGTTAGCACGCCGATGGTTGGACAGTTCACAAAATAGTGTCTTGATTCACATAATAAGGTTAAGTGCATGGTATGTACTAGACCTGAGTTTTCCCAAGCAGTGGGAGTTGTCACAAGTTTGGAGCCAATCCAGGAAAGAAGCATTGGAGGGCAGTTCAATGGATTCTTAGAGGGACCAGCAGCAGGTGCACATGCTATGCAGGTTCAAGTTATTTTCTACATGGTTTGTAGATGTGGATGTGGTAGGTGATTTGGGTGATAGGTGTTGCACTACAGGTTTTGTGGTGGTTGGTCTTCAAGAGTGATCTTGAAGAGGGATACAGAGCCAAGGGAACAAACTAGACAGTGTACAAGTACAGGTACAGTTTCAACTATTTATCTCCAAGTGGGAGATTGTTAGGTTGTGGAGCTAAAAGCTTCAACTTGTTGTAGACAAAGAAAAGGAGGTTGCTAAAGTTCCAGAAGCATCGACGTTGGCAGCATGACCGACGTTGGTCATGATCAGTGCAGAAGGCAACTGGTGTCAGCAGAAAGTCAGCCGACGTTGGCAGCACCAGGCAAGTAGGGACCAGCGTCGGTAGCCTGTGTGTTCCAAAACTGTTCGTTGCATGAACAGTTAGTTTAGTGAACAGAGTGTTTGCATGTAAAGGCTATTTCAAGTCTTGAGCTGCGTGTCTATTATTAGCAAATTAAGAGTCTAAGTTATTGTTCAAGTCTGGGATCTATTTATAGACCCATTGGCATGTATTGTAAAGTGTGCTAGTGAAGAGAACAATGTGTGTGTTTCTCCTAGTTCCACTAATGAGCTAGAAAGGAAGGCAAGGAAGATCCTTCCATTGTAAGTATGGTCTATTGGATTTCAGGTTGCAGGTTCATGGGAGATCAACTTGAAGTACTATAGAGTGCTTGGTGTACTAGCAGGGTTATTACTGACTAGTTGGAGAGGTGAACACCAATTCTATGTGTGAGTTGGTTGTTGGGACCATTTTTGGTAGGAGAGTGTTTTGAAGAAGAATTACTGTACACTTGAGGTGTGGGAAGCCTCTGTAAGGTGGAAGAGTGTGGCGGCTCTTTATTGTATTCTTTTCTGTACAAGTATTAATATAAGATTGTATATTGTCTCTCATATTCTGTGCTATTGGTGAATTCTAGTTACTTGTGTTTCTGGGTATTTCCGCATGTTTAATTTCTTAAGTTTGGTAATCATATTGTGCTCTTTTTGAGGAGTAAGATCCTAACAAGTGGGATCAGAACAACTGTGTTTGTTCTTGGATTCCCTGATAGTTGTCAAATGTTGTTCTAGGGTCTTAAGTGATTCTAGGTTGGATTAGTGAAGATGTTCATGTATATGTCATATGGAAAATGACAAAAATCAAGATTTTGAATGTAATGTCCACATGAGAGTCAGTTATCATAGAGGTAGTTAGGCAGTTTTGAAGGTTTATAATGAGTTTTTGGATTGAATAAGGATGTTAGACTCATAGATATGGGAGGTAGTAATTTAGGAGGTGTTGAGGTCAACAGACCCCCATTTTTGTAAAATGTGGACCCATGTCTCAAATTATGCAAATTTGTACCCTAAAACTAAAAATTCACTTGATCAGAGTATCACTAGCATGTTTACACATTATTTTTATTTGAATATCATCCACACCTGGTTTGGTTAGAATATTTGTTCATGGTTATGGTTTTCCCTTATCTAAGTGCTAACATTGGATCTCTATGTTTTAGGTTGTAGGTCCAATAAGGTCTACTTGGATGCATTGTATCTGAATTTTATGGTTTAATCCTAATTCGACCTTTTACTAGCCTTTGGTATGTAGAAAGTTAAGTTAAATCCATATTTAAAAAATTATTTAAACCCTTGTTTAGGAAACCCTAGCACAGGCCCTTTTGAACCAAATTCAAAATTGGTGGCAATTAAAATTGACTGGAACACTTTAAAAATGCTAAGGACTTAAAGTTAATTTTTATACTAAGGCTTAGTCGTGTTTTCAACATGACCAAACCTTAGCCTAAAAATTATAAGCTTGGTCCCCTTTATGTCCTGATCCCCTTTGTTACCTTTTATTTTATCATGGTCTAACCTTCTGTATGCAGGGTACTTTTTATATGCTATTAACTTAGACTAATGTCTTAGTCTTAAGGCCCCATTCATGTTTATCAACACAGACAAGACCTTAGTCCTAAGACTTTATCCTAGGTTCTTTATGTTTCCAAGTCCTAACTTAAATCATGTGCTTTTTTTTAGGATCAATGACCTACATTTGTTTGGATGAAGTTGATCAGATGGAGTGAGGTGGACCTAATTAGTTGATGACCTAACCTGTGGAGCCAATCTTGTTTGATCTTGTAGATTATGATCAGTGGCCCACATTTAAGCAGATGTTGAAGATTGAATGGCATGAAATCAAAGTGAGAAAATAAGAGTGTCCCTTTTTATTACATAGACCTAGCTTAAGCCTTATCCTAAGGTTTTTATTGTATTTATTAATATAATAAAACCTTAGGATAAATTTTTATGCTATGACTTATATTATTCGAAGGGTCCTTTATTCATATATTTAAACTTAGGATAAAGACTTATGTTATGAATTTTATGAAATGCAAGGTCCTTTTTATGATGTTCCTAACTTAGCTTAGAAACCTTAGGCTAAATTTTACTCATATTTATTAATATAAAATAAAACATTAGTCTAATGCTTTGATGTAAGTTCTATATAGACCTGAGCTTACTTAATCCATTTATGACTATAAGAACCAATGGTGTTCAAATACTCAGATCATGATTGATGACTCATGTTTACCCAGATGAAGATAATCCAATGGAGCATATTGAATCAATACTTTTTATGTAGAGCTCTGAGTAAGCCTGGGACTGCCATGT
This sequence comes from Torreya grandis, assembly GCA_037957365.1. Lineage (NCBI taxonomy): Eukaryota > Viridiplantae > Streptophyta > Pinopsida > Cupressales > Taxaceae > Torreya > Torreya grandis. Next base: position 839,604 of record JARHVA010000592.1, read on the forward strand.
GGTTTAAAGGCATTCCCTAGTAGAAATGATAGAGTGAAAAGCGAACAAAAAATGACAAGTGGTGGATTAGCAGAGAATATAGAAGATGAGATTAAAATTGATGATCATGCAGACATCAAAGATGTTCATGCGGACATGAAATGATGGCCACATAGATGTCAAATTTAAGCTCAATAGAGAGTCTCAATAATGATCTTAAAATTGATAGTCATGTGGACATCAAATGATGGCCACACAAATGTCAATTTTAAGATAGTTGTTTGGATCCAAAGATCTATATTTTGTATTGATTCATACCCACTAGATCTGATAGTGTGAGGTAAAGGCAAATATTTGAAGGGAAACAATCCATTTTTGGACCTAAATGCCATAGATGCCACGATGATGCTACATAGATAGAAAGTGACAAAAACAAAGATTTGGTGGGCTCAAAAAGGAAAAGGTATAAATATGAGGATCTGAAAGAAATCTAAGGCACAAAAATAATGTAAGTGCAAGTATCCTTCACCATTGAAGCTCAAAAAATACCTACAAAAAAGCCCTATCAAATCGAAAAGCCCTAGCATATACAAAAGCCCTAATTTGATCTCCAATTGACCATATTCAAGCTTTAGAGAGCCAAATCATCATCTTAGCAAGTGTAAATTGATCTAGAGGTGAACTATAAACCACTAATGAGCAATTGGAAATAAATCACAGTCATAGTGACCCAAAAACAACATAGGGAAGATACAAAACCATACTTGACCTTAGATGTAGAAGGGAAAATCTTCAAAGACATGGAATTTGATGCAGTAGCTTTAAACATGGGAGATAACCATTGGTCCAACCTTTTTTGGATTGTTGAGGAGATACCAACCATCATTAGGGAGGATGAAAGGAATACATTAGTCAAAAGGAGGTACTATAACCTGTTCCCCATTCAGATGACAAGTCTGCATTATGCTACATCAAAATCAGAGGTACTACATTATATTGATTTCATTGCTCCTAATTTTAAAGATTGTAAAATTAATCAGGGCATGCTAGTCTATGAACATAGCTTTAGGAAGTTTTCATATATTTCTCCTATAAAATTTAAAAACTACTATAAGTTTCCAAAGCCCTAAGTAAACATGATTACACTCAATGAATGGGCTAAGAAGAGTGATTTGAAGACCACCCTGACTACCTGGCTATATTATATGAACTAAGTAGTTTCTAACCTTAATGGAAACATCCCAATATACCAATTTAGGCCCAATATTAGGATGATTATGACCTTGATGAATAGGCTATGTGGGAATCTGACCACCACATATGTGGATAAAATTTGTGTGCCTTTGGTTTATTTTATGGTTGAAAGAGAGAAAACCCCTCCCCTTGGTGAAGTCATCAACACTTTTTTTGAGCAAGTAGTTCTCTGAAATTAAAAAAAAGACTAAGGGTCAATTTTATATGATGTCATATCTACTGGATGCCTTGTTAGCTATCACCAAAGTTACCAACATTATAGAATGGTCACCTGATGGGAAATAAATAGTCTCCTAATACTACTTGAAATTGCATATATTCAAGTATAGGGACCATATATAATTCATATGTGATTGTGTCTATCGAGCCTTGGTTGAGGTTATCACAAGTATCCCCATGATGAGGGTTAGCCTTCTAATCATTAAATATGTTGAATTCATTGGAGACATTTGGTTATATTTGGATTGCACTATAATCAAGATTGAGGGGACCTAGTACGCCCCACTTAGGCTACCAATCCATGTACCAAACAAGTTAGCTAAGAAAGAAGTTACATTACATATATGAAATGGTATAGATGGTTTCTATAGAACCAAGAGGAAAGGGTTACTCCACACCTTTCCCTTAACCATTAGTCAGACTGTGTTTTAGTATTGGGATAATATGGAAGTTATTTCCAAGCACAAGAGCTCTTTCAGATTCTAGCATGATGAATTGAGATAGTTGGACCCCAATGATAAAGTTATGAAACATTTGAAGTCAAAAGGAATCATTATGACCTATGAGCACTAGCCTGGTCCTTATGACTACATGTATACTAGAGCTTCTTCATTAACTAGAGTATTGGCAAGATTGAAGAAACATAACATTAAGCCAGAGGCTATATTGTTAAGAGAATAAAAACTAAGTGATGACATATGGTAGATGGGGCATATGTAGTACCATTTGTTACTAGGTCTATCTTCTAGGCCTTCAACATAACCATAGATAGAAACACAAGATCTTGAAACCACAAGTTAAACAGAGGCCTGAAGAAAGAAGGCCATATGAGGTGGCATCATCTATAGCAAAGCCTAAAGCACTAGGACCCTCAATTGAGGAGAATGATATAATAGCACTATATCCTAAGGAAACAATGGGGGATGCTCTGAAAATATTTTATAAAGCCTATCAATTAGATGAATAAGAGGCTCAGGCTAAGGAACCATAGATGGAAGAACCTCAACCCTAAACTGAGGGGAAAGAGAAAGGGAAGGAATTGGTTTTTGTTTTAGTCATAATTAGTACTCCAAAGAGAAAGGCTGAGCTGACTTTAGTTTCAATGAAGAGAAAGATACCCAAGGTGACCTTCACCCATACCATAAGTTAGGTCAATATTTTAGCAAAGATAACCTAATTTATGGCCCTTCCATTCTAGAGTATTTCATACATGACAAGTTGCATAAAGTTCCTACTCTACACCATTCATGGGCCATTCCTAAATCAGTCAATATCATTGTCCATGATGAACGCAATCCCTGGATTGTGGAATTGCAACAACAAGAGAAGGAAAGATAAATGGCTACTCCTAAAACTTTAAGCACACAAGTAGAAACCCCAAAGCCTCCAAAAGTAACTCAATCATCAATGGGGGTTTAGTTTAATCTAGAGACTATGAGTCTAGAAAGGGGAACTGAGAAGAAAGGTATGGTTAGAGGAAAAGAATTCACCTTCCAAAAGGTGGAACCATTTTTTGGCTTGAATCCAATAGGGGGCAGAAACTAGGTGAATAGCCCATCTTTGAGGAAAGTGTGATTTAATTGGCTCAAGCTTAGATAGACTAGATTCAAACAATGATTAAAGGCATCTTGCAATAGAATTTTTTTTTGAAGGAACAAGCCATCTTGTGAATCTATGAGGATCGGTTCAAGAAGTTTAAAGACACCAAGGTTGACTTGTTCAATTCTTTGAAAGCAGTCAGAGCCAAACAAAATACTATGAACAGACAAAGTAATAGGGATACAGGACAAGTTGGCCAATGGCAGGCTACAAGTTATCAGTTGAAAGACTTGATTAAAGTATTGACTAAAAATCAAGTCCCAGATTTTAGGACAATTAGCCTAACACACCTAAACATGGCTATGGCCATATTAGTGGACAAAATTAGTGCCTTAAACAAATGGTTCAATTAAATGAAGGACATTGCTGGGGACTTCAAACAATAAGAGGACAAAAAAGGTACATCTTGGATATTTTGATTAAAGAGCCCACCTCACTTAGTTCTTTGGGCCTTATTATAGGTGAGGAGTTTAATCTCAGAACTAGTCAATTTATGAAAGAAGTGAGAAGCCAAGGGCAAGGAAAAATAGGGCATGATAATATGAAAATCATGGGCCTATTTTTTTCATTAGAAGGAAGATGGGAGATGCAAGGGGAATCAAACAAGCTATGGAGAAGGTTGATAAATAACTCAGACTTGGAGATCCAAGAGAAGGAGCTCTTCATGAAGCTAGTTGTGGACCTACAACTCATCAGTGAATAACATTATAGATTAAAGATCCTATAGGAAAGAGAAGGGAATACATCAACACAGGGTCCTCAAAGTTAGTTAAGAATATTCTATTTTTTAGAAACTTTGTAAAATTTTGAAAATAAAATATTCTTTGGTAAAGGCATGTGCAGCTTGTAAGCACATTGACTATAGGTCAGTTCATTTGGAAAAGTCTAGTTTATTCTAGAACATTTTTAAAAAAGATAGTTTTCCTTACACTTATACACTTGTAAATAGATATGACTAACTGATATACTTCCTTATATTATATAAAATGAGTATTGTCTATTGTAAAGAGGGGGGAGTTCTTAGAGCCAAAATTACTTTGTAAATTTGGAGCAAACAATACAAGTAAGGAATTCTATATAGATTATCTAGTATTTGTCTATATATTTGTTATCATGGCTTCTCTCTCACTTTCTTGTTCTTACTTCAAAATTTGAATGGTTATTATGAATTCTTGATATGTACATTTAAATTCAGAGTTGTTAACTTGTGCTAATGCTAGGTTGATTGAAAGTTTTTAGGTTCATTTCATTTTCTTACTCTTCTTGCATTTGGGATAATGTTATTTGCCTATAAGGTAAATATTTAAATTGAAATTGGTTCTTATTTGCATCATTTCCACCCTCCTTAGGAATTTTCCTAATGTGTGATAGGATTTGGGCTTATGCTATTTCATGTTACACTTTGGTTAAGTGAATGTTTAGATGAAATCTTAACTTTGTCATGATGTTTAGAATGAAGATCAACAACATGTATTTCTTCCCTAACCTTTCTTTTGTTTAATTTTTTTAACCTAATCAATTTAATTTAGTTTTTCATTATAAATATGAATCTTATATTAGTTATTGATCATAATTCACTATTTGTAGCATAGTATACTGCATATTTTATATAGATCTACTATTTGGCCACGGTGGCTCCCAACCACCAAATTTTATAAATATTGTGAAACAATCACTTATTCTACCTCTATTCTACCAATAAATAAAAATATTATCACAACCCAAAACTCATGCATTGAATTCTCTAATTTCTAAAATGAGAAATGTTTTTTAAACACTCTGGGAACCTATAGTACACATTTGGGCATCAACAGGAGGAGCTTCATTGGCGCTAGAAGGATGGCTTTAGTTAGACCTTTGTGAATTTGTAGAATATTTGATCATATCAATGAATTATTTCAAAATATTGATGCATTATTTAAATATTTGTGCTTATTTTATCATATTTTTGTAAATATCATCAAATTTTGTGGTTTTAGACCAATCTTTGTGATTTTTTTATACAAATATCAATAATATGTGAAGATTCATAGACATCCGTGCAAAGGTACTTCATGATTTATGTATTCCTCATGTTTAAGGTTAGTGTTGTCACTTGGATTTTCACCCCTTGAGGATATTCCTAGATTTCCTCATCCAATTGGCACAATAGAAACATCTCTCTTGTTGTGGGTAACAATTTGTTGAGATGAATCTCTAAAAGGGCTAGTTCCCTTGATGCACTCTTTGAAGTACTATCTTACCTATCAAATTTACATGAAAAGGGTTAAGAAGACAATATAATAAAACTAAAGGTGATACACCAAAATTTAATTTCCTCCTATTGACTGAACTTAAACTACTTAGAACTAAACAAAGCTTCTTTCACACAAAACTCACAACTCAAGATGGATTGTCACATCAATATTTCATATGCTAGGTTCAAGATGCATTTTGATACTTAGGAGGGTAATGGATGAATAATTTTTGTAATGAAGTCATGAAACACTTATAAAACACACATACACTTAAAATATAACACTAATAAAGACCTGTAATAATTACTCTACTACATATTTGGTGAATAATCAAGGATAACATACTAGAAAAAATGATCTTCTACTAGACAAGACCAATAAAATTAACTTAAAACTCAATTGTAAAACATGTAATTATTAAAATTCACTTGTTTTATTTATTAAATATACATTTAAGTACAAAATTAGCTAGGGTTTCACCATTGACCAATAGATGCTGCTCAAAAGAGGTAAAAGAGCCAATATTTATAGCCTTTGGGAGAAGAGAAAGACAAGGGAAGTCTAAAGGTCACTTGGACACTTTTAAAGCTGAGAAAAGAGGTTAAAAATGTAGAGGTTAAATTAACCATTCAATTTTAGGAGGTCTAATTGTCCATAAAAGTCATGAAAGTGTCATAAAACTCCTTTTCTTGGCTCAAAAACTGCCTTCATAATTTGGACATGTTTGAACATCCAATAACTTAATAGGGATAGGTCTGATGATTGGGATGAGAGGGATGGATTTTATACATGTATCTCCATACATTGGTTTTAGTAATACTCATTTCAAAACTCCTAGATGGAAGCCATCACTGTCTATAGTCTCAAATCTCTTTTTCTCAATCACCCCTCACACTTGGTCTCAAAATTAGCATAATTTTTCCATAAAAATATATGGAAGGGAGTGTATGAAATTTTTAAAGACCCTACATATCCTTATACTACTCAGGTTCACCTTAAAAAGACATCCACTTGAGGTTTTCACACTTCTCAGCCTTATGTTCACTATACCATTTTTGACTAGCTAATATGAGAGCTCTAGTTTGTACAATTAGGATTATTAAATTGGAATAAAATGGCAATAATGAGTTATTATAAGTATATATATCTCCCCAAAACTTTATTTCATCTTTTAGAACCTCTTAGAACCCATAAAACACATAAAATGGTAAAAAAAAACCCTATTTTGCCCCTTGTTCATATAATTATGTACATATAAAAGGCATGGGAGGAAGTATGAGTGAGTCATATAAAATGTAAAATATAATTCATGGTCAAAATATGTCATCTAAATATATCTCCAATCTTTTTTTCTCCATCAGGTCTTGAGTGAGGGTTTAGTAGGGTTTTAGGTAGTTTTTAGTCTTAAGCTTTGTTCATAAAGCTTTGACATTGAAAATTCCAAAAAATGCAAAAAAAATGGTGTTAAGTTACCCTAATAACCCCTCAAAACTTATTTTTTATCCATGCATAGTCTTAAAAAATATATGAGCACTTGAAGACACCCCATTGAGCTTGTTTGTGCCTTTCTTACATGTTTGGACTCTTTCTAAGCTATAAGTAGATTTTACATAGGTTTCATTGCATGAAAAAGCTTATATATGTATAATTTAATATAATTAACATGTACCAATAATTTTTATATCCCACCAAGAGTTGGAAATGAAGATGGACCCCCAATTGGCTCTAGGTCCCTTGAAGGCCTAATAGGCCTAGCTTGCACCCAATTTGTTTTGGTCACTTGGAGTGATTTTCAATGGTTAGGATGTTATATAATTAATATTTGCACCTAATTAAATATTATAAGATCACCACACAAATTCCCAATCACTCATCTTCTTCCTTTTCTCTCATTCACCAACTAGGCCTAATGAAAGCTTGCCTAATTAGACTGTGTGCAGGGGTATTTTGGTCATAGAGAGACATATGAGCCTGATTTAGTGATTACATAGCATATAATTTCTTTCCATACACCTCATAAGATGTTTCCTAAGGTTTCCAAATATCCATATCAATCCCTTTGCCCATTTTGTACTCACTAGCTTGCTTTACCAAATCCCGATTTTCCTATACTGGCTGATTTCTGAGACAAAATAGTGGGGTATATCCCTCATACCCAAGGAAAATTGAATATTTTTAGATTTTTCCAAGGTATTTATTAATATTTATACCAAATGGTTTATCTAGATTCCTTGATTTAGGTGCCTAACCAGTTCAAAATGCCCAAAAAAGGCCTCTAAAACGCCCATTTTCTTGCTTTTTCCTCAAATCCTGCTAAGAGTGACCTCTCCAAGCTAAATAAATGATTTTAGGAAAACTAAAAATGTTAATAATACTAATTTCATTCTCACTAATCTTTTAAATTACCCAAAAAACTTCTCTTCTATGGATTCTTCATATTCACCTATTGAGCAAAGAGGTTTCTTGGAGCAATTATATGGACTGACGACTTTTGACCAAGTAGGGAAGGTAGATGATCATTTTGGTAGAGTCTTGGGATTTTTGAAAAAAAATTTGACCTATAATAAATCACCTTGAATTTTTTTAAAACCTCTTCTTCTATCTAGACAAGTTCATGTCTTACCCTACCTTCACCAAGACTGCACCTTGTGGTAGGTGCATATAGAGGTTTTGGAGGCTAGTGTAGGTTTGTTTTTATCTTTTTTATTGCTCATGAAGTCACCATTTCATTAATTTAGGTGGTAAAATTTTATTTTATCATTTAATAATTCTCTTTAACCTTGCCTATGCACTTTTGATCCTCAAAACTGAGTCTCTATTGCCTGCTGACTGAGACACCTTGCCTTTAGACCTTGTTGTAGGTTACTTTGCTTCTTGAGATATGGGTTATGATGTGAAAAGGATTTAATTTAATATTAATATTATCAAAAAATTTATTCTTGAACTAGTATCCTTATTTTAAATCCTTAGAACATCATTTGGGGTATCAAGTTTAGGGTCATTGTCCTATATCTTGCTAGACTGAGGCTTATAGGTGTGCATTTGCTGCAATGAGTTTGTTCATGATATTTAGAGGTTATTCATGGAGCATGAGAACCATATCATACCCTCTCACACATTTAACTCAATTTATTTCTCTTTGGATGCACAAATTGTGTTCTCTTGCTTAGACTGAGACACCCCTATTGTAGGTGTGTATTTGCTATTAAAGGGGAGACCTATAGGTAGTCATAGGGGTTGCATAACCATGTATAAAAATTATTTTGATAATATGATGTCATTTATATAAATTAAATCAATTTAAACCTCTTATTCATGAGGGTTTTTACCTTTGCTTATTAGGGTTTCAAATTTTCATTTAAGCTTTCAAACCTGTAGACATTAGTGGAGTATTTCAGTGTTTTTGGAGGCATATTTGAGGCCTCAAACAACCTCTTTTCCCTTACTATTTTACATCCATTCTTGACATATATCTTGTACACACTAGAGGATATCAACTTCACCTATCTATATGCCTTAGAACACCTTATAATCATGTTGAATGAGGTCTATGAAAACCCCCTGGGGCCTTTATTTTAACCTTTTGGGGTAACTTTCCTAGAACACAATCTTCATGCCAAACAACCTATCTTAATCCTTCCTTTGTCATTTTAACAACTCATACAATTATTTTATGACTTCAAAAACTACTAAAACTTTCAAAATGTCTTTAACATGCCTTAAATCTTTGATACAAAACCTTCATAGTTTTGAGGTACCATCTATAGGTGGTCATGAGCATGCACAAGCAACAAGTGAGAAGTTATGCTTAGTATGTATGAATGGAGAGGTCTATAAAACTTATGTGATTTTATCAAGCATACCAATTCACCTTTAGTAATGCTAATAGGTTGTAAGACACATCAACCTTTCCACACCTTAGTATGACATCAACAAAAGCCCTGTAGGTGTGCATTGGGCATGTTATGCATGTAGGGCATGGAATGTAGCAAAAACATGGTGGTGAATAGATTAAAAACAAATTAAATTAATTATAAACCTTCAATAATAATAGTTTACACTAATAACACCTTGAAACCAGTTCCAATACCTACTTTCTAATGTGAAAATCACTTGTATATACATGGAGTAGAGCAAGCAGGGGTAACACATGATTATTTTACCATGATGAATGAACATGTCACCCTAAATTGTAATTTTAAAAATCATCAAAGTGGAATATAATCATATATTTATGGATTGGATAATAAACACACTCTGATTACAAATCCATGGGTAAGGATAAACAAGCTTATATAGGTGACTGCAAGTGAGGTTAGGCATGGAGTTGATTATGAGGGATGACAAGGCTGCAAGCTACCCAAAAGATGACATGGTGAAACCAAAACATGGAAGGAGGTGATCATATGACCTTGAGATATATGTAACATATTTTTTCAACTACATGAGACCTCTATAGGAAAATAACACTCTGCAAAATAGAAAAACTTTACTTGAGACTGCACATAGTGGCACCTTCCTGTAGCATGGAATAACTTTCTCATAAAAACATTATGAAAAATGAAACTAAGAAATGATACCATTTTATAAGGTATCCAAAATCCTCTAGAGTTAACATCACTAATTGGTTCATATAGATTTGACCATAATTGAGTAAAAACTATAGGGTGCATGAAAGAACTAGTAGAAAAGTATAATCAACTTCATGAGGATGGTTCATGAAGAAAATTATACCATTATTCAAAATATTTATATGTAAATTAAGATATCTGAGTGTAATAAAACCTCCCAAAATTATTTGTCTTGAAACCTCTTCAGCTATCTATACCGAGCAAACACTTAAAGGTCACTTCTGTATGCCTAAAAATGCAAAGAAGAAGCATAATGGTTTTGGATTTAAAATGGCACATTTAGAGAAAAAAATTTAGAGATGAGTGATAATAAGGTGAAGAGGCCTTCCATGATCTTTTCTCATGTGACACACTTCCACATGGGCCGTACAAGTGCCATTTGCTCTCTTTTTTAGTTGTTTCTTGAATTTTAGTTAGGGAACCTACAATATTATGATGTAAATGACATCCTTGATATTTAAAATAATTTATTAGATGATTTTAAGGAAAAAAGGACATCTAGGCACCTTGGGAACCATGCCACTTGTATTAATGACCCTTAAATGGTCATTAAATGACAAAATTGACAAATAAGCTAATGAAACCATGACTAAGGCTAGAAATGCATTATATAACATAAATTTAACCATAATATAGCATAAAACAAAGATTTATACCCCTAAATAGCTAAAAAACCAAGTTTTTTACCTATAATGCTCCGAGTTTGACCTAAAAGTCAAACTTGGTCAACAAAATGGTGACTCATAGGGGTAGTATGCCTGCTATACTAAAGACAAGTAGCCTTATCCTATCATGGGCCAACGGAGTCAACGAATTATTGAATAGAAATATCAAGGAATTGACTAAAATACACATAAAATAACCACAACACACCAAGCAAACACAAGACAAATCAAGACATTAACAAGACTCACACATGTGCATAATCACTTAGGGAAAATAAGGAAAATAACAACTATATACAAGGAGAGAGGAGAAATTTAGTAACAATCTTTGAGATATGTCCCATTGCTTGGCATATGAAGCTCCTCTCCATCTAACTTTGAGAGTTGGAAAACATTATGTTACTTGCATTGGGTGATAACATAAGGGCCACTCCATAAAGCATCAAACTTTGTGTGTTTTCTAGGTTTAGCCCTATATTCATCCCACTTTAGAACAATGTCTCCCTCTTGGAAAATTATTTACATGGATTTCTTGTCAAACTATCTCTTTTTTTTTTTATCTTGGTGAGCTCTCATAGTTTACATAACTTGATATTTTGTCTCTATAAGCTCCATCAACTCACACAACCTAAATTTAATGCTTTCATTTTCCATCAACTATAGTTGATATGTGAGATTCAAGGCTGGTAACTCAAGTGACATAGGCAGTCTAGCCTCTCTCCCATAAACAAGTGTATATGGTGAGTTTCCAATTTCTCTCTTGGGGGTGATGCTATCAGCCCAAAGAGTTATCTTCAACTTGGAATGCTAAGTCCTTTGGTTTTCCTTCATTATCCTCTTTATGATCCTAATTAGATTCTTATTGGTGGACTCAGCTAGTCCATTCTCTTGTGGATATAGTTGGAGGAAGTACTAAGATATATGTCATGTTTCAAAGCACACTCACTTGTCTTCATTCCAAGGAAAGCCAATGTATTGTCTAAAATTATTACTGAAGGATCCCTAAACCTTGTCACTATGCCTTCATAGAAGTCTAGAACTAAACTTTCATTTGATTCCTAAAGATCAATAGCCTCCACCTATCTTTTAAATTAATCTGTAGTAGTCAACACCCACTTGTGGCTAGCACTAGAAGGTGGGTAGATTAGGCTTATGAAATATAAACCCCATTGCATAAAAGGTTAGTCTACCTATATTTAATAAAGAGGCAAGGATGAAATTTTTTATTTACCATAAAAGAGAACACATTTTTGACACTTCTTTACCCAAGCATGTGTGTCTTTAAACAAACTAGGCTAAAAATATCTAGCCCTCATAATCTTAGTAGTTGTGGTTCTTGGAGTAAAGTGACCACCATCTGGTCCATCATAAAACTCAAGCAATATTTTATCAATCTAATCTAATTTAACACACCAAAGAAGTCCTTCCTAATAATACTCCATCAAAAAGTACATAACGAATAGATTGTAGTCTACAGTACCTTCTTTTAACTCTATTTAGGCCTTGTGGACACATGAAGATGCAACTATCATAGGGTCATCATGAAGTGCTAAAAAAACTTCTTTTTATTCCTTCAAATATTAATCAAGGTGCTCACATAACCCCTTTCCTTTCACTAGCTTGGTTGTCTTGATTTCTAAATCATACTCCTTCACTTTTGTAATCCAACCAACCCTTTTTTCATTCAAATTTCCACTCAAAAGGAAGTATTTGACACTAGGATGAGGTAACAATATGTTAATCTTGTTTTTAGATAACATATACCTAAAATTATTTAGACTTCTAATAATTGAAAGTACTTGCTTCTCTACATAGGTGTATCTTACCTCATAGCCCTCCAATCCTTGACTAAAGAAGGAAATAGGCTGCTCCAAGTTTTATTAATTTGATTGAGTGAGCATGGAAAAAATCACCTCATCATTTCCAAAGGTATACAAGTTGAATTCCTTTGAGAAATTATGACTTTCAAGAGTTGGAGCTTGGACAATAGCTTGTTTAATCTCTTCAAATCTCTCCTTCCTTCTTCTCATCCAAGTGAACACTTCGTATTTATTTATCATAGAGGTTAGAGGCTTGAATAAATTATAAAAATCAAGAATGAACCTCTTTATGAAATTTATTTTTCCAAATAAACTTTGTAAACCTTTATTGTGTTTGGGTAAAGCCAATGCCAAGATTGCACTCACCCTTTCAAGATCTATGGATATGCCCTTCTTTGAAACAATGTTTCCTAAAAGTTTGACTTCATGGACAACAAACACACATTTATTTGGGTTGAGAGAGATTAAAAACTCTCTAAATCTCAAAAAATTCTACCTAAGGTGATCCAAATGATCTTTTGCATCCTTAGAAAAAATTATGATATCATCAAGATACACCAACACAATGTCATTTATTAAACCTTGAAAATCCAAAGGGTATTTTACTATAAGCATATGTACCCCCTTTGGAACATTAAAATGAGATCCTATTGCTACCAATATATCAACATGTTTGTTTTCTTCTCTTAGGATAGATTAGATGTTGAAATCTTGGAAATATTCCATAATATTCCACAATCTATGCTTATAGGACTCAAGCAAAGAGTTATTAGTCACATTTTGGCCTCTTACTTGATTCACAATCAACTCACTATCACCATACACTTGAAACTCTTTCACACCTATTTTCCTATCCCACTTAAGGCCATGAATAAGTGCCTCATATTCTACCACATTACAAGTATAAGAGAAGTGAAATTTGATAGTGGAATAGTGCCTTTCCTTGGATGGTGAAACCAACATTACTCCACCACCTACCCCAACTTTGCTTCTAGATCCATCAAAGAATATATTTCATAAACCATCCATGTCTTCACTTAGATTCATCAAGTTTGAAATGAAAGAGTCATCCTCATGAATTCAATACACTTTAATACTAGCTTCCTCTATGAATTTTTAAGGATTATTCTCATAATGTTCATCTCCCCATTCATCTAAATATAAATCAGAAACTCCTTCAAGAGAAGATGTTGGAAATTAATCTATGTGAAGTTATTCCTCATTAATAATGGAATAATTAACATTTGCCACTTTAGGCATGCAAGGCTCTAAGTGATTGTGATGGATAGGCTCTGATTCAATATTCACCTTAGTACCATACTTTTTAATAAAAACCATATAGGATCAATTGGTTGCCAAGTATCCACCTATCTTAGCTATAAACTCTCTTGATAAACAAAGAGAAAAGTATGGAGGTAAATGTACCACAACCACATCATGAGGGATATAAAAAGTAGAACAAGGATGTAAAATCAGATTCAAATATTTTACTACTCCCAAGGTCTTTTTTGGTGACCCATCTAATTGTAGAACCCCTTTAGCCAATTGTTCATACTTGAAGCCTAGTTTATATACTATTGACTTGAACATAACTAAATTAATAGCCCCACTATCTATGATGAAATTATGAACTAAGAAATCACTAATGATCAAGGATAAATAAAAATGAGGATTTTTATCATTTTTCTTCATTTATCCATCAATGGGCTGAATTTCATTCACCAAAACAACATTCTCACTCCTAGATGATCCAACTTGCTTACCTAGTCCTTGGAATTCCTTTTGAAGCATATATTTTTATCCCAATATTATCAAAGAATCCCATAAGTAAATATTAATATATAACTTATTTAGCTAATCCATAACATTGATAGAAGGATTACTCACCTTGAAAGGCTCTTTTGAAGCATTGGTACCTTATGATGTAGCTTGTGAAGGTGGATGTGTAGGAGCTAGTCTTACATTCTAATTTTTTTGATTTTATTACACCTTAAGGATTGAGTTATACCCACTCACCATTGGATATGATTTAGGCATAAAAATAGGTCCTTTATTAACCCCTTGTGTCTCTTCAACAACCTTCTTCTTTGATCTAGTGTTAGAAGCCACATTAGTGTTCACATTACTTGGATTTCCCAAATGATTGATGGCATAAAAATATCCCTTAAATGATTTATAAGAGTAGAATCAGATTGTGTTTTTCCATTTTCCATTCATTTTCCATTGACATCTCAAAGGTTGGAACTTGAGGTACTTTGCTACCTTGCATTGTCATGTCTTGACTAGGCATTTCATTGGCATATGCAACTTGGCCTTGATTTTGGTCATAGGATGGATAACATGGTTGTTATTGAAAAAATTTGCTTTTAGTGGGAACAAGAGATTTGGAAGATGATGGGGAATTAGGATTATAACTTTGGTAAGGTCTAGCTTAAGTGATTTGACCTTGTCCTTGAGTATTACCTTGAAAAGGAGGTCTATTTGTTTACCCAAACTAATTGTAGGACTAGTAGGGCCTATAAATTTGAGATCATTACCTTTTGAGGGAAACCAATTCATTATTAACACTTTGGATGAAAATCTTGACTTCATATATCTCATTGGTGGGGATAATGGCAAACTTTTCTTGACTAGGCAAAGGAGCCAAGGTAGGTAATACAACTTGACTAGGAGGATGAAAATCAGGGAACAATGGCATTGGTGGCCTAGGATAAATCTTCCCTACTTAAATAAGACAATTCTCAACATTGATGGCTATCTCATAGGTATCAGGTAGTGTATTCCCACCCATGGATTGAATCATCATGGATACATCACTATTTAATGCTTTTAGATAGTACATGAAGGCATAATTTGGAGTAGGCCTCACAAGTGTTGGGATCCTATCCCATGTATTTTGAAATATAGTGTTAAAATAATGCATAAAATATTGGGGATCCCTCATGATAGTGGTCAATTATTCAACTAGTGATAGATGATCACTCTTCTCTCCAAATCTCTTAGTCAATAAATCTCCTAGTTCATCCTATGAACTATTAGAATTTTTAGGTAGAGTCCCATACCAATATAAGGCCTTCTCTTTAAAATACAATACCAATAAAATAATAACCACATTCTATTGAGTGATATTATGTATATTGCATAAGTTTTCTATGTTTATAATGTGTTCAATGGGAGTAATAGGACCTTCTCCACTAAAATATAGAACACTCTTAAGGGTTGCTCTAGGAATTTGGTCATATTGGGAAAGATTCAAAGGAGATGATCCAATGAAAGGTACAAAAGGTTATATCTTATCCATATTGGAATTTATACTATGGTTATTAGGGGTTGAACTCAATAAAAACTTGGACTTCTTAAATACCAACTCCCTTGAATAAGGATGAGTATTCATAAATTTAAATCTTTTGATAGAATACAAAGGCAATTACACAAACTCAAATGGTATAACTTTAGCATCAGACTTAGTGGTCACTTTTGGCATGGAAATTAAGGACATATTATCAATCAAAGAGTTTAAAAATTTAGTTGAGTCACCAATTACTGAATGCAGATGTTTTAGTAGGTGTAACTATGCTAAGACTAGTACCAATTTTGGATAATATTTTAGGACTTAGAGTCCCACCGAGAATGCCAAAAACTATTATCACTTAGATTTTCACCCATTGAGGATATTCCTAGATCTACTCATCCAAGTGGCACAATGGAAGCATCTCTCTTTCTATGGGTAATAATTCATTGAGATGAATCTCTAGAAGGGCTAGTTCCCTTGATGTACTCTTTGAAGTACTCTCTTACCTATCAAATTTGCATGAAAAGAGTTAAGAAGACAAGTTAAGAAAACTAAAGGTGATGCACCAATATTTAATTTCCTCCTATTGACTGAACTTATATTACATAGAGCTAAACAAAGATTTTTTCACACAAAACTCACACCTCAAGATGGATTGTCATATCAATATTTCATATTATAGGTTCAAGAGGTATTTTGATGATTAGGAGGGTAATGGATGATTAATTTGTGGAATAAATTCATGAAACACTTATAAAAAACACATACACTTAAAAGAGAACACTAACAAAGACCTGCAACAATTACTCTTCTACACATTTGGTAAACAATCAAGTATAACATTCTAGAAAATATGATCTTCTACTAGACAAGACCAGCAAGATTGCCATAACACTCATTTATATAGCATTTAAGTAGGTGAATTCAAATTTATTTATTTATTTGATATAAATTAAAGTAAAAAATTGGCTAGGGTTTCACCATCAACCAATAGAGGCTGCTCAAAAGAGCCAAAAGAGTCAATATTTATAGCCTTTGGGAGAAGAACAAGACAAGGAGAGTACAAAGGTCACTTGGACACTTATAAAGATGATAAAATATGTTAAAAATGCATGAAAAATATGGGTGAAATTAACCATGTAATTTAAGGAGGTCCAAGTGTCCATACAAGTCATGAAACTTATGAAAAGTGTCATAAAACTCCTTTTCTTGTCTCAGAAAACTACCTTCATAATTTGGACCTATTTGAACATCCTAAAACTGACTAGGGATAGGTCTAATGATTAGTATGAGATGGAATTATTTTAAACATGCCTCTATATGCATTATTTGTAGTCTTACTCATATGGAAACTCCTAGAAGGAAGCCATCACTATCTGTAGTCTAAAACATCCTTTTTTTAGTCACCTTTCACACTTGGCTTCAAAACTATCATTATTTTTCCATTAAAATACATCAAATGGAGTGTATAAAACTTTTAAATACCCTCCATATCATTAAACTTTTCAAGTTCACCTTAAAGAGACATCCAATTGAGGTTTTCACACTTCTCACCCTTACGTTCACTATACCAGTTTTGATTGGCTATGATGAGATCTCTAGTTTGGAAACTTATGAGTTATTAATTATAATAAAATGACCATATTGATTTAATAAAAGTATATATATTTCATTCAAACTTGATTGTATATATTAGAACCTCATAGAACCTGTAAAACACACAAAATGGTAAAAACAAACCCTATTTTACCCCCTATCTGTATAATTTTTTACATCACAAAAGCATGGGAGGAATCCTGAGTGAGTCCTATAAAATTTCCAAATGCTTTCATGTTCAAAATATGTTCTCTAGATAGATCTCCAAGCTTGTTTTCTCCATTGGGTCCTGGTTGAGGGTTTAGAGGGTTTTAGGTAGTTTTCAATATTAAGCTTTGTTTGTAAAGCTTTAATTTTGGAAATGCCAAAAAATGGAATAAAAATGGTGTTAAGTGACCCTAATAACCATTTAAAACTTATTTTTTATCCATGCATAGTCTTAGAAAAGATATGAGCACTTGAAGACACCCCGTCGAGCTTGTTTTTGCCTTTCTTGCATGTTTAGACTCTTTATAAGATATAATTATATTTCACTAAAGTTTATTTGCATTCCAAAAGATTATACAGGTCTAATTTCATCTCCTTAACATGTTCCAATAATATGGATATCCCACTAAGAGTTGGAAATGAAGATGGACCCCCAATAGGCTCTAGGTCCCTTGAAGGCCTAATAAGCCTAGCCTGCACCTAGCTTGTTTTGGTCACTTGGACTTATTTTCAATGGTTATTCTGGTATATTATTATTATTTAAACCTCATTAAATCTTGTGATATCAACATACAACTTCCCAAGCACTCCTCTTCTTCCTTTTCTCTCATTCATCAACTAGGCCTAGTGAAAGCTTGCCTAGTTGGATTATGTGCAGGGGTATTTTGGTCATAGAGAGAGATATGAGCCCAAATTAGTGATTATATAACATATAATTTATTTACATACACATCATAAGATTTTATTTGAGATTTAAAATTATCCATATCAATCCCTTTGCCCATTTTGTACTCACTAGCTTGCTTATTTAAACCTTGATTTTCCTAGACTGGCTGACCTCTTGAACAATATAGTGATGTATATCCCTCATGAACAAGAAAAAGTGAATATTTTTGGAGTTTTGAAAGGTATTTATTATTATTTTTACTAGAGGGTTTATTTGTATTCCTTGATTTAGGTGCCTAACTAGCTCAAAATGCCCAAAAAGGCCTCTAAAAAGCCTGTAATCTTTCTTTTTCCTCAAATCCTCTTAAGAGTGACCTATCCAAGATAAATAAATAAATTTAGTCTCCCTAAGAATGTTACTCATCCTAAATTTATGATAATTAATCTTTTAAATCACCCAAAACATTTATATTATATGGATTCTTCATATTCACCTATTGAGCAAAGAGGTTTCTTGGAGCAACTGTACAAATTAATGACTTTTGACCAAGTAGGCAAGGTAGATGATCATGTTGGAAGAGTATTGGGATTTTGAAAACACATTTTTACCTATCATAAACTACCTTTCATTATTTTAAACCATCTTATTTTTTCTAGACAATTTCATGTCTTACCCTACCTTCACCAAGACTGCACCCTATTGTAGTTACATACAGGGGTTTTGGAGGCCTGCGTAGGTTTGTTTTCCCCTTTTTTGTAGCTCATGAAGTCACCGTGGCCTTGATTTATGTGGTCACGTGTTATTTCATCAGGTGAAAAATTTATTTAACCCTACCTATGCGCTTTTGATCCTTAAAATTGAGTCTCTATTGCCTATTGACTAAGACACCCTACCTTTAAACCCTATTGTAGGTTACTTTGCTTCTTGAGATCTGGGTTATGATGTGAAAAATATTTAATTTAATATTTATAGATCAAAAAGTGTATTTTTTAACTAGTGTTCTTATTTTAAAGCCTTAAAAAATCATTTGGGGTATCAAGTTTAGGGTCAGTATCCTATACCCTACTGGATTGAGCCCTGTAGGTGTGCATTTGCTCTAATGAGTTTGTTCATGATGTTTAGAGGATATTCATAGAGCACAAGAAAAATATAATACGCTATAATACATTAACTTAATTTACTACTCTTAGGATTCACAAACTATGTTCTCTTTCCTAGACTAAGACAAACTTGTTGTAGGTGTGTATTTGCTATTAAAGGGACACATGTAGGTATTCATAGGGGTTGCATAACCATGTATCAAAATTATTTTGATAATATGATGTCATTTTTATTACATTAAATAAATTGAAACCTATTAGTCATGAGGGTTTGTCTTTTTTACTCTTAGGGTGTCAAAATTTCATTTAAGCTTTCAAACATGTAGACCTATAGACATTAATTGAGTATTTTAGTGTTTTTGGAGGCATATTTGAGGCCTCAAACAACCTCTTTCTACTTATTGTTTCACCTCCATTATTGAAATATCTCTTGTACATAATAGATGATATCAACTTCACCTATATAGATGCCTTGGAACACGTTGTAAGTATGTTGGAATAGGTCTATGAAAACCCCCTAGATCTCTATTTTGACCTTTTGGGGCAACTTTCCCAGAATACAGTCTTCATCCCAAAAAACATATCTTACTCCTTCCTTTGTCCTTTTAACACCTCCTACAAGTGTGTTATGACTCCACCAACTTCTAGAACTTTCAAAAGGTCTTTAAAATGGCTTAAATCTCCCATACAAAACCTTCATAGTCCTGAGGTGGCACCTATAGGTGGTCATGAACATGCATATGCAACAAGTGAGAAGTTATGGGTAATATGTATGAATGGAGAGGTATATAACACTCATGTGCCTTTTTCAAGCATCTCGATGCACCTTTAACAATTATAAGAGGTTGGAACATACCTCAACCTTTTCACACCTTAGTATGACATTAGCAAAATCCCTATAGGTGTGCATTAGGCATGTTATGTAGGCAGGGCATGGAATGTAATAAAAACATGGTAATGAATAGCTTTAAAAAAACTTAAATTAATTATAAACATTCAATAACAAGATTTTACACCAAGAACACCTTGAAACCAATTCCAACACCTACTCTCCAACATGAAAATCACTTGCATATACATGGAGTAGAGCAAGCAAGGGTATCACATGACTGTTTTAGCATGATGATTGAACATGTCACCCAAATTTTACTTTTCCCAAGAATCCAAGTGGAATATTCTCATATATTGATGGCTTGGATAACTAACACACTCTAATTATAGCTCCATGGGTAGGATAAACAAGCTTATACAGGTGACCACAAGTGAGGTTAGGCATGGAGTTGATTATGATAGATAGCAAGGTTACAAGCTACCCAAAAGATGAAATTGTGAAACCAAAAAATGTAAGGAGGTGTTCATATGACCCTGAGACCTATGTAACATCATTTCCCAACTACATGAGACCTCTATAGGTAAAAAACACTCTACAAACAAGAAGAACTTTACCTGAGACTGCACATAGTGGCACCTTCCTATAACATGGACTAAATTTCTCATAAAAACATTATGAAACATGAAAAAAAGAAAGGAAAACATATAAAAAGGCATCCAACATATTCTGGAGTCAACATCACTAACTTATTTGTATAGATTTGACCAAAATTGAACAAAACCTATAGGGTGCATGAAATAACTAGCAAAAAAGTATAGTCAACTTCATGAATATGGTTCATGAATAAAAGTCCACCATTATTAAAATTATTTATATTTAAATGAATGTCTCTAAGTGTAATACAACCTCCCAATAACATTTATCCTAAAACCTCTTCAGTTGTTCGTACTGAGCAAAAACTTGAAGGTCACTTTTGTATGCCTAGAAATACAAACAAGAAGAATGGTTTTGGATTTAAAATGGAGATTTCAGAGAAAACTAAACATATATATGATTTTTAGAAAGGTGAATAGGCCTTCCATGATATTTTCCCATGTGGGACACTTCCCCATGGGTCGTACAAGTGCCATTTTCTCTTTTTTTAGTTGTTTCTTGAATTTTAGTTAAGGAACCTACAATATTCTGATGTAAATAACATAAATGATATTTAAACTAAATTATTGGACACTTATAAGGAAAAAATGACACTTGGGCCCCTTAATAATCATGCCACTTGCATTAATGACCCTTAAAAGCACATTAATGATAAATAAGCTAATGAAACCATGACTAAGGATATAAATGCATTATATAACACAAATTAAACCATAATATAACTTATGACAAAGTTTTAGACCCATAAATATCTAAAAAACCAAGTTTTTTACCTATAATGGTCCAAGTTTGACCTAAAAGTCAAACTTGGTCAACAATTAGTAATAGCAATTTTATACAAAGATTTACTAGTTTTTTTCAAATTTGAGTTTATTAAAGCTTATATATGTTAATATCCCTTTCATTCATCATTTATTTAGTTAAATATAGATGCCTTTACATGTATTTGTGCAAAATTGGCTTAATGTGCAAATTTAGTCATTGTACTTTGTAAAGGTTGGTTTGATGCGTCATATTTTAAACAAGTTTCAATGTCACAAGCTATAATTTCCCAAGGTGAGGATTAGGTGAGGAAATACCCAAAGTCTCAAACACTTCACCAGTTGAAGGTACTCATGTGTTCAAGGTATGGCTTGGCTAGGTGGTTCTCCAATCAATGTGTCAGGTATTGTGTATGACCTACCAAGAAATACTGAAAGGTATTTGTCCTCTTTCAATCCTAATGATTATTTCATAGCTAAAGAACATGTTAAAAGTTTTAAATCTACTTTAATACTTTTTAATGTTGTTCATGAAGATGTAGCATTTAGATTGTTCCCATTTACTTTCAAAGATGCTGCATATGAGTGGTTTTTCAACCTTTCAAAGGATTGCTTTGCTAGTTGGGATGGATTTAACAATGTCTTCATTTATCAATTTGGAAAAATCATTAGTCCATGTGTCTTGTATCAGTAGTTCACCAAAATGAAAAAATATGTTAATGAAACAATCAGAGTCTTTAATGCTCAGTTCCAAAAAATGTTTAGCAGATTCATAGCCCCTTATAGACCCAATGAAGATTTCTCCTTAGAAATTTATAAGGATGCTATAGATACCATGACCTACATATTCTTGAAAATGTATCTTCCAATCATATACACATTGACCTAGGCCTACTCTGAAGCTATGATCATTAATGACTAGATACAATCCCAAGGTCAGATGATGTATTCCATGTCTAATATCAATTCAAATTGGCCCATCATGAATGTAATTCCTAATATAATTGCTTTAACACTAGTTCAAAACCATTTCCCCTTAATTCATACATATCTTGGCCAAGACCTAGGGTTCCTAAATAACACTGCTAGTGGGTTTCATCCACAAAATAATGGAACTCTAATGCCCACAACCAGTAGTAATGTTCTAGTTCGTGAGCCTGAGAGACCAAAAAATTCAAATAACTTGAAATTAGAAATGGTCAAAAAATTAAGCATTGAATTTCTTTAGTTTCAAAAACAAGTAGGAGATACAGGGAAAGGCTCTAATAGAAACTATGCTTCTCAAAGGTTAAATTGGCCTCCAAATAGGTCTCATGATAACAACAATAATGTGTCATTTGAAAGCATACAAATGAGGTTTTGTGATATAGATTTGGCTGATCATTACAATATTTTTGAAACCTTTTGAAATTGTGCCTAACCAAGACAATATTTTAGGGATATCTAGCTTTGCAAGAACTTCTAAATCCTTCATACAGGCCTTTAATTTCCCATTTGAAGATGAAGATGAGCCAATTGAAGAGGTTGCATCTAAGATGACTTGTATTCTTGAAGATGTAAAAGAGATTACAATTAGATACCAACAAGACATCATCCTTAAAACATATGCAGATGAAGAATAAGAGTTTCCAAAAATAGATATGGATCAAGTACAGGGTGGTCTTTCTTCAAAAGGTAGCCAGAAAGACAACCCATGTAGATTTATCTCTAAAATGGAGAATGTTCTTGAAGAAGATGATCACTAGTAGAAGTCATACCATGATTTATTAAATGTAATTGAAAGGTTAGATATGCTATATGATGGGATATGATAACACATAGATGCTTCATCTAAGGATTTTACCAATGATCTGGAGTTCCCAAAAAATGATATTTTTTTGGAGGTCTTAAATCAAGATAAGTTGGAGCCTGATTGGATAGAGAGATGCCTTTCTTCATCAAGGACGAATATGAAGCACATGACATAGATCAAGAATTATCATATGAATTCATCAAAAGGTCAAGAGTATGGGACCAACATGTTTTTGATGATAAGATTCAAGATGAACATCATTTAGTTGATCAATATGAAGAAGCCTTTTGGGATGACTTGGAAGATTCTTGTACAAAGATTGGTAGTACATGTTCACCTCAAAAATAAACTAATAAAAACATCAGTCTAAGGATACTAGATGAGCTATCATTATTGGGTGAAGATGATATAAGCCACTATCTATTTATGGATGAAGTAGAACTAACACTCTTGCTACAAAGTAAAATAATTTGGGAAGAAGATGATTGAGTCTTAGATTCATATCTTTGATCCATGCATCTGAGAATGTTGATAGGAGACCAAGCTACATCACCTAGAATATGCAAACATATAAATGCTTCTATCCATAATAAGAGGCCATTAAATGGAAGTGATCATGGTTCAAGGTTTTGTAGTAGACTAAATAATTTTCCATTTGATCCAGAAGGTAAGTACTTTATGCAGTTAGTGTAGGGCTTAATCTAGTTTATTTCTTGTTCTTTATTTCTTGATTTTTTATTCCTATACCTTGTTTGTATATACTACCTATTTATATTTGTTTTTTTTCTTTCTTTCTTTGTTCCTTACTTCTAAACAAGTCATTTGGATAATTTTTAGCTCAAGTTTTATCTAGTTGCTCAGGAAACTTCATGGTTCAGAAATACAGGTATGACTTCTCAACTTTGGTTGATCATAGATTGTTAAAACATGAGCTTGATGTTATAGTTTAGAGAAGCTAGAAAATATTGATGATAATTTAATTGTTCTTTGAGATTTTAAACCTTGCTATGATATAATCTTGGTTTTAATAAGGATTGCACATGTAGGATGAAATATTAAACTATTAGGACACATTCATGCTTGCACTTAAAAAACATTAATTACCTAGGATAAAGTTTACAAAAAAAGATGATTGTCTAAAAATCAAACACTTGACCAAATCCCTAAACCTGGCTAACTTGGCTTCCAACTTTTGCTATAAATTCAAAATGACTTACAAAATACAAAAAATATGATCCTTATTACAAAATTCAAAGAGCTTTCTAAGTAGAGGTGATTCAAGTAATATCCATCGAGGCTATGGACACCTGGCTAAAAGTGGAGCAAGGCCTTGAGTGTAGCCAAAGGCATCTCTATCAGTGATATGGATGCTTGGATGGTATCAGAGTAATACCCAAGCCTTATTTGAGCTAAAGCATGGTTCTTAATGAATATTCAAACATGATAAAAGTCAATGTTAATGACTAAAGCCATGAACCTAGAAGTTATTCTCTAAATTATTTGGCAATTAGTAAGTGGAATCAAAGCACACACATAGCATGGATATGTATTAATGTCTGATCTTAATTTTGTATATACAAAACTTGTTTTAACCATAAAATAATCTTAATAATAGTGCCTAATCAAATGAAATATGTAGCTTAATTATTAGTTTAAACCAGTCTTTGAATTCTAACATATTGCTATGTTTCCCCTAGAAGTCACCATTTATTGGGGTCAACATACCCCCATTTCTAGAAAATGGGGACCCATGTGTCAAATTGTGCAAATATGTATCCTAAAAGTGAAAATTTTCTTGATCAGAGTGTCATTATCATGTTTTCACATTATTTTTATTTGAAGATCATCCACACCTAGTTTGGTTAGTATATTTGTTCATGGTTCTAGTTTGCCCTTATCTAAGTGTTAATTGTAGTCATATAAAATGTCAAAATTGGTATCTTGAGTGTGGCTTGTGACACCCAACCCATATCCCTCTTGCATGCTCTCTTGACCCTTCTAGGTACCTTTTTGTTAATTCTTAGTTATCCATAGAATTTGAGACCTGATTCTAGCTCAGTCAGACCCCATTTCCCATGCCTATTACATCCCCTTAGGTCTTGAACCTATAGGATAGGAGTGCTAGGGTTAGATTATAGAATTGGACCCTAGAGTATCCCATTTTTAATGCTCCTATCTAATCATATTTCGAGCCCAAATGATCATTTTCTCTTGATTCCTCTTCTTTATTATGTTAGCCTAGCATGAATGCATTTAACCCATGACCAATAGATCTCTATAAAATCATTAAAATTTCATTTAGAAGGGGTTGTCAAATTTTACAAAATAAAGTAAGAATACAAGAAAGACGTCTAAGTTAAATTTCCCTATTCTCTGCATACAACTATCCAATATAGCTACCACCATATTCAAACCCTCACACTAGTCTTTAGACACCTCAAACACAACTACTTTAACATTTTTTTCATCTGCATAACACTATTTCACAAAGCACATCAAGTGGGAGAACTACATATGGCTTGATCCCTATTCAAAGTATTGGTATGTAGGCAACGTGCCCACATAAGGGGTATGGATACATGTTCAATGCATCTTACACATACTAACCCCCTCTTTATCAAATTTGATTATAACACAATGAAGTTCTAGGGTTTGAAGATTAAATATTCTCTACAAAGAGCTCTGATAACATTCAAGATCCAAAATTTCACAAGCAAGATCACATAGGGACAACAGACAAAACCTAGAAAACTTATGTCTCTGTGACCAATTTAGACAAAAGTGACAGGGCTTAGACTATAGTGTCAAACCCCAAAATGTATTATTTTTGGTGCTCTTATCCTTTCACCAAATGAAAGTTAGATCTTGGTTCATGATAGTATCCTAGTCTTGCATAGCTATTATCAACCTCTATCTCAGCCGTATCAGCATAGTTTTAAGATAAGTTACATTTATCCTTTTTCATTACTATTTTTAGAAAGCTATGAAAGCCAAATAAATCATACAAATTAGTGGTTAAATTATTGAAACATTATTATCTGATTTATTCAACTCAAACCTTTATCTAAATTAGGAATAAGACTCTAATATTCCCAAAATAGTTAAATCGTTTGGTGAACCCGACTTACTTTGTTTGTACACAAAAACCCTAGGGAAAATTTATTGATAATTTTAGAAATATTTTTCTAATTTTTTACTTGTATATTTAAATAAAAAATTCACATTAATTTTTAAAAATTCTATTATAATTTTAAAAAATATATTTTCTTCCAAACCTTAGTTGCATAAACTAGGTACCTTTAAATCAATAATTTTCTAATATTTTTTTGGTTTCTTTTACCTACATATTTAAATCATAAATTCACATTAAATTTTAAAACTCCTTAGTAATTTTTAAAATCTCATTTTTGAAAACCCTAGTTGCATATACTAGGTCCCTTTGTTTGCTTGTGGTATCACCTTACATCTAAAATCAGATTTCACATAATAACAAAAATGGATCTCACTTATTTACACATATTTCTTGTATTTTTTGTAAATAATAAGGAGACCATACTCAGTCCTATCATGTACATGAATGATGAAGTTTAACATATGTTAATGCAAAGCTTCATTCTTTCCGTTTCATGCTTACTTTTCATAATATGGGATGATATAAAGAAAGTTATTGTTAGACATAATAAGATCCCACTCCTTCAAAGCAATGTTTACTTGAATTTAATACAAGGTTTCATTACTTGCTTTGTATCTCTCATATGGAAATTTTTTCAAGTTTATCTTGCTAAACATATTAGAAATATTATATCATATATCACATTTCTTTATGCATTAATGCACAAATTCATGCTCTCTATCCCTTGCTTGCTATCTCTCATGTGGACTACTCTTTATAAACATATTTTTATACAACTTATAACTCCAATTTCATGCATTTCATTTCACATTCATGATTTCTACCTAGATGCATATAACTCACTGGCTACTTTTGAGTATTTACTTATAAGTACTAGACACAAGCAAACACTAGCGGTTATATCTATCCCTCCTCCTTTCAAACTATCAGAGTTATTGCCAGAATCTGGATAATGCGATTGCAATGGAGACGTGATCACATGAGATGAAGCAAGTGCACACCACATAGATGCTAAAGCAATTTGAAAATTACACAAGAAGATAAATTGCACAAGACAAAATGGAGAAAACCAAAATCTGATTAACATGAGATGGCCAAAGTGAGGAATACATATAGGAGAGTACGTAACTCCTCCACAAAAGGTGGACAAGGCACCCCAAAAATAGACTGTAACTCCTCCACGAAATGTGGTGACAAGGTGCTAAGAATAGAGAAGTAACTCCCATCAAGGGAGTTACTTATGACATTCTTATGACACCTATGACACATCTATGACACACACCTCCATATAAGCTAGCCTATCCCATAAATGTAGGAAAACTCCATGTAAGCACAAAAAATACAATTTCCCTAATTAAAAAATAAGAAAAAAATAAAAACCTACACTAATACCCCCCATAAGCGTAGCTTAGGTGGGCAGTGTGGAAATATAAAATGGGTCCTGGCAACTAGGCATGATGAGGTACCCATATACAAATGCAATCTCCCATAAGATAGAGAAAAGGAGAAAACCCGTAGGAAAAAACTCCCCCTCAAAAGAGAGACATAAAATAAATAAGAGGCTAGTGGGCCACCTTGAAGATGATGCTATTATAGATGTGCACCGCATCCCAAAAAGAGTTCATAGATGAATGAACTTGCTCTCAGTGAAATGTTTGGTGAAGATGTCTGCAACTTGCTCTGAAGACTAGCAAAATATCAAGTCAATGACCTAACTATGAATAAGCTCCCGAATGAAATGCATGTGAATCTCTATGTGCTTGGTCCGCTGATGTTGAACTGGATTCCTAAAAATATGAATGGTACTCTGGTTGTCACAATAAATGATGGTGGGCTGCCTGATAGGAATGCCAAACTCAAAAAGAATCCCTTGAAGCCAAATAGCCTCAGTAGCTAAATTAATAGCTCCCTTGTACTTTGCCTCTGTGGATGATATAACAATAGCATTCTGATTCTTGTTAGACCAACTGATAGGACCAGAACCTAGAGAGAAACTGTAACTAGAAGTGGACTTGCAAGTCTGTGAATCGCTAGCCGAGTCTAAATTTATATATCCAACCAAGTCAACCTCTATGCCAAATCTATAATGAATCTTGTATCTATGTGAACCCTATATGTAATGCAAGATCCTCTTAGCTGCTTTCCAATGCAGCTCATGAGGTTCCTGCATGAATCTGGAGACAAGTCCTACTGTATATGAGATGTTAGGCCTAGTGTGAGTCAAGTAGATGAGACTACCAACAAGTTGTCGATACTGAGTGGCATCAACCAATGGTGAAGAGCAGTCAGCCTCAAGCTTGAATCTTGATAGAAAGGGAGTTAGAGATGGCTTGCAATCAGCCATGTGAAACTGAGCCAATAAGTCAAGAGCATACTTAGGTTGTGCAAGAGAAATCCCCAAATATGACTGTGAGATCTCAATGCCAAGGAAGTAGTGCAACAAACCCAAGTCTGTCATGTCAAATCTATCCTAGAGAGATGCCTTCACCACTGTAATAGTCGATGAAGAACTTTCAGTGATCAAAAGGTCATCAACATATAAAACCAAAATCAAGAGCGAATCATCCTGCCACAAGAAGTAGACATTGGGGTCAAAATGTCACCTAGTGAAACCCACTGTGAGAAGGAAGGAATCCATCTTGGCATACCAAGCTCGAGGGGCCTATTTGAGGCCATAGATAGATTTCTTAAGTCTGCATACTAAAGAAGAATCTTGAACAAATCTTGGCAGCTGCTCCATGTAGATCTCTTCCTCTAGGTCTACATGAAGAAAGGCACTCTTCACATCCATCTGGGGCACATCCCAACCATGTGTTATGGCAATAGCCAAGGTGAGTTGGATAGAAGTCATCTTTTAAATGGGTGTAAAGGTCTCTGAGTAGTCAATGCCTGCCACCTATGAGAAACCCTTGGCGACCAATCGCGCCTTGTACTTATCAATCGACCCATCTGCTGCAAATTTAGTCTGATATATCCACCTACATCGAACCATCTTTCTTCCCTTAGGAAGTGAAGTCAAATCTCAAGTGTGATTTTTGATTAAGAAAGAATATTCTTCCTCCATAGCACTATCCCACTCAGGTACCCCAGATGCCTCTCAAAAAGTATGTGGATACGAAACTGAAGCAAAGAAGGCATGTGGATCTCTCTAAAAATCCCCCTAGTACGTCTGTCATCTACGAGATCTCCTACCCAAGTGCCAGTACTCTCAAGTGTCTATCTGGCCCAAAGTGGCTTGGAAGTGGGTGAGTCAGGTGCTAATTCCTCATCCTCTGACTGACTAAAGGTAGATGAATCTGCATCACTGTCCTCGCTGTCTGAACTTAAAGAAGAAGATGTCTCTAGCTCAAAAACCTATTGTGGCTGATCTGAATCTGATGAGAAATCATCATGAAGAAGTAGATCTGATGAGGGAGAAGAAGTGTCAAGTGTTGAGTCTCTAGGACTCTCTTGAAAATGGACACTTCTCTCGATGAACAACTCATGAGTGACATGATCTAGAAGATGATACCCCTTAATACCATCTGGATATCCTACAAAGATGCAAGGCTTGGACTGACATTCCATAGCTTCACATTTCTTCTTTAGTATGCAGGCTATGGCTAGGGATCTAAAAACCCTAAGGTGCTCAACATCAGGTTTCCTTTTATGCCTAGCTTCAAAGGGTGTTATCCCTTTCAAAGCTTTGTGAGGAACCCTGTTTTGAATGTAGCAAGCACAATTGATGGCTTCAGCCCAGTACTGTGGTGCTAAGGATTTGGAGTGAATCATAAAGTTACCCATCTCTTTCAAGAACCTATTTTTGTGTTCTGCAACCCCATTCTGTGAAGGACTATAAGTGACTGTGCGCTACAAATCAATCCCCTCTATGGTGCAAAACTACTCAAACCTGTTGTTGACATACTCCCCTCCATTATTAGTTTGAAAAACCTTGATGGATTTCTCACTCTATTTCTCAACAAGAGCCTTAAAGTCTAGAAAAATTTAAAACACTTTAGACTTTTGTTTGAGAAAATATATCCAAGTGTACCTAGAGAAATCATCAATGAAAGTGAGGATGTACTTGGCCCTTGTGAAAGATGGTTTGGGAAAGGGTCCCAATACATCACTATGGACTAACTCCAAAGGTTGTGAAGCCCTCCAAGCTTTGTCTTTGTCAAATTTTTCTTTGGGATGATTCCTAAGGGAACACCCCTCACAAAGTCCTTTTGAGAATTGGACACGAGGCAAGCCAATGACCATGTCATTTTTACAAAGTTGCTCAGGGTAGCGATAGTTAAGGTGGCTAAACTGCTCATGCCACAATTTGCTAACTCTATCTGAATGAGTCAAAAATGCTATTGGAGAATAATTTGATACAAAATGTGAGGTGTATAACCTTGCTTGGTGATCTGCCCTACCCACTGCCACTATAGTATCACTATGCAACCCCTAATAGCCACTGAATCTGGTGAAAACTCAACTCTCATGCCCCAACCAATGTGAGTGATTTGATATACTGATAGGAGATTGGTTGAAAGAGAAGGAACACTTAGAACATTATTGAATGTTCTTCCTTTCATTTCAACTGACCCTCTCCCTGCAACAAAAACTGATGTGTCATCACCCAAACTAATTGAAGTCATGCTACAAAGCTCTAAAGATGAAAACTCAACTAGTGAAGAGCCCATGTGGCGAGAAGCACCTGAATCAATGACCCATGATGTTGTAGAAGTTATAGTAGCTACAAGGGCCTTGCCCTTTTCTTTCTCCTTACCCTTGCCTTTTGCCTTAGTAGAATCTTGGGTGGATGAATTCTACTTGATGGACTCAGGAACACCTATGTTGTTCTTCTTTAGAAGATGAGTTAGGTGATTTATTTGTTTCTTCATGCATTTGTGTTCATCATGCCCTATCTTTTTACAATAGGCACACTTAACCTTCTCCTTCTTAGGTTTAACATTGGAGGATGAAGACTCAGTGTTGTTTTTGGTAGGATTGGTGTTTTCTTTCTTCTTCTCTTGGTCCTTGTTCTTTTTCTTTTTTTCCTTTGTTGAAGTCTTATCCTTACCATTTCCAGCTATCAAATCTTGGGTTTGAGTAGACTTCATTGTGCCCATTTGAATTAGCTTATCTTGCTCCCTAGTCAAGTCGGCAATGAATGAATCCAAAGAAGGCATTTTCCATGTAGTGCCAAGGGCACTTTTTGTGGCATGAAAAGTGGAGACAAAGACTGAATAGCTTGGACCTAACTTTACAAGAATAGAAAGGATGAGTTGATCATCTTTCTCCTCTATCCCACATTCTTTCAATTGAAATCTAAGGGCCTTAAACTTAGTGAAGAAGTCCTGTAGGGTGTCAAAGTTGCTAGGACTTAGACTTATGAGTTTGTTTTCGAGCTTATGACCTCTCATCTCATCAAGCTTCCCAAATAAGTTTTCTAAGGTGTCCCATATTTTTTTAGGAGTTTTAGAGTTTTATAAATGAAAGAGAAGTTCTAGAGATACGGACAAGCTCAGTAATCCATAGGCTTCATCACTACAGTTGTACCACTTGACCTTTTCAGCATCAGTGTTGGGTTCTACTTCAGTACCCATGGTGATCCTATACAACCCTTTGCTTCTAAGAATGATTGACATTTTAACCTTCCATTCATGATATTTTAAGGGTGTTAGGAGTTTAAGTTGAAAAAAGTCTATTTTAAGATAAATTTAGGTGAAGTTGTGTTGATTGCAAGTTGTGAAATTATGCAGAAAGGAGAATGAAAACAAAGATTTGCAAGTTGTGAAAAATAATCACACCCCCCCCAAAATGTTGAGCCCCCCAAAAATATGCAAGTGCACACTCAAAAGATGTCAGTCTCAGTTGAGAATACATCTTAGAGTAATCAGTGCAAGACTATAAGCAAACAAGACATTGGACTCAGCTGAAAATGCATCCCGGGAGACCCAAATTTTAGGCACTTTATAAACTAGTGCATTTTTGACAAAAAAATAAGCCTACACTGTGGAAAATTGAATTACAAACACTTTTTCAAAAAATGGCACCCAAATTTGAGCTACCATTTGCAAGATATTAAAGGTTCAATTTTTCCATAAACCAGTGTTTTTGCACAAAAAAGCACTAAAACATTTTTAAAATGCCTGTTTTGAGAGAGAAAGTGGCATTCCAACCACTCGTTGGATTCAGAACAAAGTGAGGAATCCAAATAAAAAGGTCTTTGTGAAATCAAGTTTAACTGATTGTCTTATTATGCGTGAAAGCAAGTTTACCTTCCTCTTTTAGTAAAAAAATACTAGTAAGGCAAAAATGAATTTCCAGCTAGTTTTTTTACTTTTTTTTTAATGAGAGGAAAGAAAGGGAGATAGCTGTTGTGTGATGTCTAAGGCCTTGATAAGCACTGCCAAGAAAATGAAATCAGGGCTTCACCAATGAACATGTACCCGTCCAACACTTCCAATGCAATGCAAATTTTAGTACTTCCAACACAGAGTGCAGACTTAACACTTCCAGTGTAGATTTTACCACAGAAGAGACAAAAACAGGTGCAGAAACAAAATGCCAGGTGTAGAAAAAAGGACGCCTAGTGACTAAGGGTCCACATGGGATGCCAAACCAAAAAATAAAGCACCCATATTTAAAGAAAATAGTTCTGATTTTGCTTGCAAAAAAAACAAAACTTGCAGACCTACTGGATGCCGTACGGCTGATGGCGCCTTAATGGAAGGACTGCTACTGCTTGGCATGGTGTTGCTGCTGATGCTGCTCCTCCCTCTGCTCAAAACAATGGCACCCAAGCTGAAGCAGCAAAAGAAGGTGCAGAACCAGCGAATTGCTAAACCATATTGGAGCAAAGAAGGTGCCAGAAGCCCTGCAAGGACTAAAGAGAAGACAGCCAAGACACCCAAAGGCCAAGGATCTCAAGGAAAAGATGCAAGAAATGATATTGAAAGTTTTTTTAATTTTAGATCAGATCTAAAAATTAAAAAAATAAAGATAACTCCACTCCTCTTGATTTCAAAATAAACTAACAGCATAACCAGACACACGATTACCGTTCTTGCTCTGATACCATATCAAAGTTGTTGCCAGAATCTGGATAATGCAAGTGCAATGGAGACGTGATCACACGAGATGAAGCAAGTGTACACCACATAGATGCTAAAGCAATTTGAAAATTACACAAGAAGATAAATTGCACAAGACAAAATAGACAAAACCAAAATCTGATTAACATGAGATGGCCAAAGTGAGGAATACATATAGGAGAGTACGTAACTGCTCCACAAAATGTGGACAAGGCACCCCAAGAATAGACTGTAACTCCTCCATGAATGGTGGTGACAAGGTGCTAAGAATAGAGAAGTAACTCCCATCAAGGGAGTTACTTATGACATTCTTATGACACCTATGACACATCTATGACACACACCTCCACATAAGCTAGCCTATCCCACAAATGTAGGAAAACTCCATGTAAGCACAAGAAATACAATTTTCTTAATTAAAAAATAGGGAAAAATAAAAACCTACACTAAACCAGTCTTTGAATTCTAACATATTGCTATGTTTCCCCTAGAAGTCACAATTTGTTGGGGTCAACATACCCCCATTTCTAAAAAATGGGGACCCATGTGTCAAATTGTGCAAATATGTATCCTAAAAGTGAAAATTTGCTTGATCAAAGTGTCATTATCATGATTTCACATTATTTTTATTTGAAGATCATCCACACCTAGTTTGGTTAGTATATTTGTTCATGGTTCTTGTTTGCCCTTATTAAGTGCTAATTGTAGTCATATAAAATGTCAAAATTGGTATCTTGAGTGTGGCTTGTGACACCCAACCCATAGGTCCCTCTTGCATGCTCTCTTGACCCTTCTAGGTACCTTTTTGTTAATTCTTAGTTATCCATAGAATTTTGAGACCTGATTCCAGCTTAGTCAGACTCCATTTCCCATGCTTATTACATCCCCTTAGGTCTTGAACCTATAGGATAGGAGTGCTAGGGTTAGATTATAGAATTGGACCCTAGGGTGTCCCATTTTTAATGCTCCAATCCGATCATATTTCGAGCCCAAATGACTATTTTCTCTCGATTCCTCTTCTTCATTATGTTAGCCTAGCATGAATGCATTTAACCCATGACCAATAGATCTCTATAAAATTATTAAAATTTCATTTAGAAGGGGTTCTCAAATTTTACAAAATAAAGTAAGAATACAAGAAAGACGTCTAAGTTAAATTTCCCTATTCTCTGCATACAACTATCCAATATATCTACCACCATATTCAAACCCTCACACTAGTCCTTAGACACTTCAAACACACCTAGTTTAACATTTTTTTCATCTGCATAACACCATTTCACAAAGCACATCAAGTGGGAGAACTACATATGGCTTGATCCCTATTCAAAGTATTGGTATGTAGGCAACGTGCCCACATAAGGGGTATGGATACATGTTCAATGCATCTTACACATACTAACCCCCCCTCTTTATCAAGTTTGATTAAAGCACAATGAAGGTCTGGGGTTTGAAGATTAAATATTCTCTACAAGGAGCTCTGCTAACATTCAAGATCCAAAATTTCACAAGCAGGATCACATAGGGACAACAGACAAAACCTAGAAAACTTAGGTCTCTGTGACCAATTTAGACAAAAGTGACAGGGCTTGGACTATAGTTTTAGACCCCAAAATGTATTATTTTTGGTGCTCTTATCCTTTCACCAAATGAAAGTTAGATCCTGGTTCATGACAGTATCCCAGTTTTGCATAGCTAGTATCAACCTCTATCTCAGTCGTATTAGCATAGTTTTAAGATAATTTACATTTATCCTTTTTCATTACTATTTTTAGAAAGCTATGAAAGCCAAATAAATTATACAAATTAGTGGTTAAATTATTGAAATATTATTATTTGATTTAGTCAACTCAAACCTTTATCTAAATTAGGAATAAGACTCTAATATTCCCAAAATAGTTAAATCATTTGGTGAACCTGACTTACTTTGTTTGTACACAAAAACCCTAGGGAAAATTTATTGATAATTTTAGAAATATATTTCTAATTTTTTACTTGTATATTTAAATCAGAAATTCACATTAATTTTTAAAAATTCTATTATAATTTAAAAAAATATATTTTCTTCCAAACCTTAGTTGCATATACTAGGTCCCTTGAAATCAATAATTTTCTAATATTTTTTTGAGTTTTTTTACCTACATATTTAAATCATAAATTCACATTAAATGTTAAAATTCCTTAGTAATTTTTAAAATCTCATTTTTGAAAACCCTAGTTGCATATACTAGGTCCCTTTGTGTGCTTGAGGTATCACCTTACATCTAAAATCGGATTTCACATAATAACAAAAATGGATCTCACTTATTTACACATATTTCTTGTATTTTTTTTAAATAATGAGACCATACTTGGTCTTATCATGTACATGAATGATGAAGTTTACCATATGCTAATACAAAGCTTCATTCTTTCCGTTTCATGCTTACTTTTCATAATATGGGATGATATAAAGAAAGTTATTGTTAGACATAATAAGATCCCACTCCTTCAAAGCAATGTTTACTTGAATTTAATACAAGGTTTCATTACTTTCTTTGTATCTCTCATATGGAAAAATTTTCAAGTTTATCTTGCTAAACATATTAGAAATATTATATCACATATCACAGTTCTTTATGCATTAATGCACAAATTCATGCTCTCTATCCCTTGCTTGCTATCTCTCATGTGGACTACTCTTTATAAACATATTTTTATACAAATTATAAATCCAATTTCATGTATTTAATTTCACATTCATGATTTCTACCTAGATGCATATAACTCACTGGCTACTTTTGAGTATTTACTTATAACTACTAGACACAAGCAAACACTAGTGGTTATATCTATCCCTCATCCCTTCAAACTTGGTACATCTAAATCTTATCCTGCACCTATGACTAGCTCTATGACTATAGTAGATTATGTGATACATGTTATCACCCAATTTTATGAAGATAGGTGGGTTAATTACACCCATGGCTATATCTTTATTACTTACATTAGCACACCTTTCGAGAAAATTTCAATTTTTGAGCTCCTTCAGTGATCAAATGTTTACAAAGATGTGTTGTATACAACCCTTCGTAATACTATAATTCATGCTTCCAATAAACCAACTTACGTTGCCTCTATCCTCAACACAATGTAATGAATTAAAGAGCATATTTCTTTTGAGAAAGAGGATTTACCCCTATGCCACATCATTAAACGAAATCTACCTCTATATATTCAATTAAGATTTAATGATGTAGGGGTAAAAAGAGTTCACTCTGGTCACCAAAATGTAGACACTAAAATCGTGTCTACCCCCTGGTCGACTCCCCCTTCATCCCTTTCCACTTCTAACCATGCCTAACCTATGTCTTATTAATTTAAAATGATTATCTATTTTAAATTAATAATTCCCTCTCTCTCCCCCTTAACACCTCACCCCTCCCAGGATACCTCTCCTTGGATGCCCTCCACTACCCCATGCCAAGTCTTAAATGACTTAAGATCCCATTTCGTTCTCCCACTCATCCTCTCGTCTCATTTAACCCGCTTTCAACTATTTTTCCACGACCAGCTGACCTCGACAGAAGGAAGAACGGATAAAAGGCTATTTTTATCCCTTTTTCCTATTCTTTGGCTGCCGACGTCGGTTAATAGTCGGTTGACATTGGCGGTATTGCTGGCGGCGATTGCCTTCAAAACTGTGTTCTGCGTCTAGAATGCAGATCGGCCAATCTTTCAATCCTTGAATCTTTTTCCAATCCTTCAATTTTCTGATCAGCAAAGCCTTCCAATCCTCTGACCTCTCTCGCTCTCTCTCTCCTAGACACACATCAAGCATCACAAGGTACAGGTATTTTGCATTAGTCGCTCCACTCTGTAGGTAGTCTTCTGCATCAGCAACAAGCCTCCTACACTTCTTCTTTAACAGGCAAGAGGTAAGTATCCTTCTTTTATGTCATTTCAGTAGCTTATATTGTCTCTGTAATCAATTTTTTGTTTATTGCTTCTAAGCCACATTACCAACCGGACCCAGCTATCAACCAGACTAGACCTGACTCTCTCCCTGAGAAGGCTGAGAAGCCTTCATCACATTCTCACTCTTTTTGACACCCTATCCCTTTATGACTCTTTCCTCAGATCTTACTCTCAACCCTACACAAACTCTCATACTACCACAGACCATTCTACAGACCATTCTATCAACCAAGAACCTATCCAGACCCTGTCCAAAGCCACTACCTCGACCGACGCCGACCACCAGGCCCATTTCCCCTACCGACGTCAGTAGACTAACCGACACTGGTGACCTTGACCTACCGACGCCAGCAAAATACCGATGTCAACGACTGTGGTAGACTGATAGTAGATAACAGGTACGCATTATTTCTATTTATTTTGCTTAGTCTTTCACTTTTTATCTTTATCAGACATTATTTTATCAAAAGTGGAATATCATCCCACAAGGAAGCCTTTGCACTTCTCAGGACCGAGCTTTTGCTTGGCAGTCCACCTTATCTCCATCTAACAAGCTCCTTGTTTAAGTCTCTTTCTTCTGCAGGTGTCATCCTCCACAACTAAAGAGGAGTCCCTACAACATCTGGATAATGGTGCACAGACCTCATCCGGGTAACATCTAACCCTAGACCATTTCCTTTAGTTTCTTATTCCTTTTGAATGTGAAAGCGAAAACTTGTTAGAAACATTTTGGCATGCCTGGTGGGACCCTAAAAGTCTTTCTTGGGTCCATACTTTTTCTTCTAAAGATAAACTTTTCATATAGGTGCATTAGGTCTCTCCTTACATCTCTTTCTTCACCATTAGCAAGGTTAAAAAGAACCCTTCTTTCTTTCTTGCATCTTAGACTAG
The DNA here is from genome assembly GCA_037957365.1 of Torreya grandis. Classification (NCBI taxonomy): domain Eukaryota; kingdom Viridiplantae; phylum Streptophyta; class Pinopsida; order Cupressales; family Taxaceae; genus Torreya; species Torreya grandis. Next base: position 877,957 of record JARHVA010000592.1, read on the forward strand.
TCAAAGTCATACTCTTCAACCTCTTCTCACCAGTTTGAACTACATTGGTCTGAGGCCCTACGACTGGGGCTATGTAGGTAGCACTTAGATGACAGGACATCTTTTGGGGTTAGCTCAACCTCCCTCGTTTGTTCATCTACCTGATGGACAAACCCTTTTACCCTTTCACCACAACTCAACCTGACCAAAACAATCATCAACCAATTTGTCAACCAGTCTGAACTACATTGGTCTGAGGCCATAAGACCGGGGCTATGTAGGCAGCACTCAAATGACATGACATATTTTGGGGTTAGCTCAACCACATCTGTTTGTTCATCTACCTGATGGACAAACCATATCCTCCTTTGACCATGACTTGACCTCATCCAACCTCATCCATAACCGACCCTCTTCCTCCCTTTTAGGGAGAACTACATCGGCCTGAGGCCCTAACGATAGGGGCTATGTAGGCAGCACTCAGTTGACATGGGGTCTTCTGAGGTTAGCTCAGCCATTCCTTCATCCATCCACCTAACGGACCAACTATCTATCTCAACCCTCGACTCGACCAACAACCTTAGAGATCGCGCCTATCTCCCCAGACTATGACCACTTCCAAGACAACGTTGCCTTGGTTGTTTTTGCATGTATGCTACCTCACGAATGGTTAGCAAAATTGTTTGCAACCCATATTTTGACCCTCACAAGTATAGGATCGCGAGCAAGTTGATCCCCACTACTTGTGACATTTTTGTGTTTTCAAGAGCACTTCCTGAGCTCAGCATACTTGGAGCACGATGACCATTGGAGCTACAACTTGGATCGAATAACCCAATCAGCTATGACTAAATGTTGGGGCCCAATTATTTTGATTTTGGCACTCCTCGACCCTTGACCTACAACAATTTGACCTGACCATCTTGTGTAGTGGTATACGTGCAATCCCAACTATTGCAACGTTCACACTCCATCTTCACCATATCCATCCTCTATTTATCAAATCAGCACCCGATTCCAGGTTCCCTTCCCTCGAATCCTGCTTTGAGGGGGAATACCTCATCCCATAATCAGGGCAATCAACACTCATTTTTGTCTTGTAGTTCACTTGAACAACCAACAAGATGAAAAGACCTCATCCCATACCTGGGGCAATTTACTCCTATTTTTGTCTTGCAGTTCATCCAGAACAACCAACAAGACAAAAAGGGGCAAATGTAGACACCGAAATTATGCCTACCCCCTGGTCGACTCCCCCTTCATCCCTTTCCACTTTTAACCATGCCTGACCTATGTCTTATTAATTTAAAATGATTATCTATTTTAAATTAATAATTCCCTCTCTCTCTCTCCCTTGACACCTCACCCCTCCTAGGATACCTCTCCTTGGATGCCCTCCACTACCCCATGCCAAGTCTTAAATGACTTAAGACCCCATTTCATTCTCCCACTCATCCTCTCATCTCATTTAACCCACTTTCGACCATTTTTTCCATGACCAACTGACCTCGACAGAAGGAAGAATGGACAAAAGGCTATTTTTAGCCCTTTTTCCTATTCTTTGGCTACCGACGTTGGTCAGTAGTCGACCGACGTCGGCGGTATTGCCAACATTGATTGCCTTCAAAACTGTGTTCTGCGTCCAGAATGTGGATCAACCAATCTTTCAATCCTTAAATCTTTTTCCAATCCTTCAATTTTTTGATCAGTAAAGCCTTTCAATCCTTCAACCTCTCTCTCTCTCTCTCCCAAACACACATCAAGCATCACAAGGTACAGGTATTCTAAATCAGTCACTCCAGTCTGCAGGTAGTCTTCTGCATCAGCAACAGGCCTCTTACACTTCTTCAACAAGCAAGAGGTAAGTATCCTTCTTTTATGTCATTTCAATAGCTTAGAATGTCTCTATAATCACTTTTCTGTTTATTGCTTCTAAGCCACATTACCAACCTGACCTGGCTATCAACCAGACCAGACCTGACTCTCTCCTTGAGAAGGCTGAGAAGCCTTCTTCACATTCTCACTCTTTTTGACACCCTGTCCCTTATCTAACTCTTTCCTCAGACTTTACTCTCAACCCTGCACAAACTCTCATACTACCATAGACTGTTCTATAGACCATTCTATCGACCAAGAACCCATCTAGACCCTGTCCAAAGCCACTGCCTCGACTAACACTAGCCACCAAGCCCATTGCCCCTACTGACATCGACAAACTAACTGATGCTGGTGACCTTGACCTATTGATGCCGGTAGAAATACCGATGTCGGCGACTGTGGCAGACCGACAATAGAAAATAGGTATGCATTGTTTCTATTTCTTTTGCTTAGTCTTTCACTTTTTATCTTTATCAGACATTATTTTATCAATAGTGGACTGTCATCCCACAAGGAAGCCTTTGCACTTTCGGGACTGAGCTTTTGCTTGGTAGTCCACCTTATCTCCATCTAAAAATCTCCTTGTTTAAGTCTCTTCTGCAGGTGTCATCCTCCACAACCAAAGAGGAGTCCCTACAACGTCTGGATAACAGTGCGCAGACCTCATCCGAGTGACATCTAACCCTAGACCATTTCCTTTAGTTTCTTATTCCTTTTGAATGTGAAAGCGAAAACTTGTTAGAAACATTCTAATGTTTCTAACAAGTTTTCGCTTTCACATTCAAAAGGAATAAGAAACTAAAGGACATAATATGGTCTAGGGTTAGATGTTACCCAGATGAGGTCTGTGCATCGTTATCTAGACATTGTAGGGACTCCTCTTTGGTTGTGGAAGATGACACCTACAGAAGAAAGAGACTTAAAAAAAGAGATTGTTAGATGGAGATAAGGTGGACTGCTAAGCAAAAGCTTGATCCCAGAAGTGCAAAGGCTTCCTTGTGGGATGACAGTCCACTGTTGATAAAATAATGTTTGATAAAGATAAAAATTTAAATACTAAGCAAAAGAAATAGAAATAATGTGTACCTACTATCTAGTATCGGTCTACCACAGTCGTCGATGTCGATATTTCTGTCGGCGTCGATAGGTCAAGGTCACCGGCTTCAGTTAGTCTGTCGACGTCGATAGGGGCAATGGGCCTGGTGGCCAGCGTCGATTGAGGCAGTGGCTTTGGACAGGGTTTAGACAGGTTCTTAGTTAATAGAATGGTCTGTGGTAGTATGAGAGTCTATGCAGGGTTGAGAGTAAGGTCTGAGAAAAGAGTCAGATAAGGGACAAGGTGTCAAAAAGAGTGAGAATGTGAAGAAGGCTTCTCAACCTTCTCAGGGAGAGAGTCAAGTCTGGTTTGGTTGATAGCTGGGTTTGGTTGGTAATGTCGCTTAGAAGCAATAAACAAAAAATTGATTACAGAGACATTCTAAGCTACTGAAATGACATAAAATAAGGATACTTACCTCTTGCCTGCTGAAGAAGTGTAGGAGGCCTGTTGCTGATGTAGAAGACTACCTACAAAGTGGAGCAACTGATGTAAAATACCTGTACCTTGTGATGCTTGATGTGTGTTTGGGAGAGAGAGAGTGAGAGAGGTTAGAGGATGCTTTACTGATCAGAAAATTGAAGGATTGGAAAAAGATTCGAGGATTGAAAGATTGGCCGATCTGCATTTTAGATGCAGAATGCAGTTTTGAAGGCAACCAACACCGGCAATACTATCGACGTTGGCCGACTACTGACCAATGTCGGTAGCCAAAGAATAGGAAAAAGGGCTGAAAATAGCCTTTTGTTCGTTCTTCCTTCTTTCGAGGTCAGTTGGTCGTGGAAAAATGGTCGAAAGTGGGTTAAATGAGACGAGAGGATGAGTGGGAGAATGAAATGGGGTCTTAAGTCATTTAAGACTTGGCATGGGGTAGTGGAGGGCATCCAAGGAGAGGTATCCTAGGAAGGGTGAGGTGTCAAGGGAGAGAGAGAGGGAATTATTAATTTAAAATAAATAATCATTTTAAATTAATAAGACATAGGTTAGGCATGGTTAGAAGTGGAAAGGGACGAAGGGGGAGTCGACCAGGGGGTAGACACGATTTCGGTGTCTACATTTGCCCTTTTTTGTCTTGTTGGTTGTTCTGGATGAACTGCAAGACAAAAACAAGAGTAAATTGCCCCAAGTATGGGATGAGGTATTTTCGTCTTATTGGTTGTTCAAGTGAACTGCAAGACAAAAATGAATGTTGATTGCCTCGATTATGGGATGAGGTATTCCCCCTCAAAGTAGGAGTCAAGAAAAGGGAACCTAGAATCAAGTGCCGATTTCATAGATAGAGGATGGATATGGTGAAGATGGAGTGTGAATGCTGCAATAGTTGGGACTGTGCACATACCACTGCATGAGATGGTCAGGTCAATTGTTGCAGGTTAAGGGTCGAGGAGTGCCAAAATCAAAATAACTGGGCCCCAGCTTTTAGTCGTAGTTGATTGGGTTATTTGATCCAAGTTGTAGCTCTAATGGTTGTCGTGCTCTAAGTATCTTGGGCTCAGGAAGTGCTCCTAGAAACATGAAAATGTCACAAGTAGTGGGGATCAACTTGCTCACGATCCTATACTTGTGAGGGTTGAAATATGGGTTGCAGATAATTTTGCTAGCCATTCATGAGTTAGCATACATGCAAAAACAACCAAGGCAACATTGTCTTGGAAGTGGTCGTAGTCAAGGGAGATAGGCGCGATCTCCAAGGTCATTGGTCAAGTCGAGGGTTGAGATAGATAGTTGGTTCATTAGGTGGACAGATGAAGGAATGGCCGAGCTAACCTCAAAAGACCCTGTGTCAACTGAGTGCTGCCTACATAACCCCTGTCGTTAGGGCCTTAGGCTAGTGTAATTCTCCCTAAAAGGGAGGAAGAGGGTCGGTTATGGATGAGGTTGGAGGAGGTCAAGTCATGGTCAAAGGAGGATATGGTTTGTCGATCAGGTAGATGAACAAATGGATGTGGTCGAGCTAACCCTAGAAGACGTCATGTCATCTGAGTGATGCCTACATAGCCCCAGTCTTAGGGCCTCAGACCAATGTAGTTCAGACTGGTTGACAAGTTGGTTGATGATTGTTTTGGTCAGGTTGAGTCATGGTGAAAGGGTAAAAGGGTTTGTCCATCAGGTAGATGAACAAACGAGGGAGGTCGAGCTAACCCCAGAAGATGTCCTATCATCTGAGTGTTGCTTACATAGCCCCAATTGTAGGGCCTTAGACCAATGTAGTTCAGACTAAGAGGCAAAATTGGTTGATGATTGGTTTTGGTCATGATTAAATGATGAGGGTAAGATGATGTTACAGCCTTTTCCACGTTGTGTGATGGTGTATTCTGTAACATTGGCTAAGTGGTCTTTTCATTCCTAACAATTTTCCGTATTCGTGATGGATGTATGCTAAAAATGAAATGAGTCAATTTAAACTTTAGTAAGTAATGGTTTATGCTTGGCATAAATTGAGTGGTCGATAGTTTCTATGTGTATTATGTGAAATGGACTATGTGAGTGGTCTGAAAAGGGTTGGGTTGAGTTGGTTTGACAAATGATGTGGTTGAATGTGACCAAAGTTTGAAAAAAAAGTGAAAGGCAAATTGCTCTTTCATTGACAAGGACCCGATGATAACATAGATAAGGGGTTTTTAGAAACAAAAGCCCCGTTCATGCATTACGTCGTTGACCAGTGGTTGTGTTAGAGAAGTACTCTAATCACTCAACATTTAAGTGAGCTCAAAATCCCTTGAGTAGGTGATGTGATATGTGAGGATAGGGTAACCCTTTTAGTAGGGATAACTTTGCCCTTTTTTATAGGAAACCCTAAGACGACTACAAGCCAAGTCCATGACCCTTTTTTTTTATGGCAAACTGATCAATGCGGGAAGTCTGCGTAGAGATGTCATTTTGTTTTGTGGTCATTTGTGAAGCTGATCGATGCGAGAAGCTTCTAAGAGAGTGTTGTTTGTAGCAAGAGTTTAGTCATAGCCATCCTTTGAGGGAGTGGTCTATATTTTTGATTTATATATATGAGGGTTTTGAATAGCTGTCCTTTGAGGGAGTAGTCTATTAGCTACAACAATGATGATACAACTGTCCTTCGAGGGAGTAGTCTGCATTTAGAGTTTGTGACCTTTTGATATTTTTGACATCTCAATTTTATTTTTGACAGAATTTTGAGTCATGGACAAGACTATAGAAGTTCAAGGGCTCCCTTTTATTAGGACAAAGCATCCATACTTTATAAAAGGGTTACATAGGGTTTGTTTTAGGAAAATAGGGTTAAAAGGAATGAGGATTAAGAAGACTGAGATTGCTCAAGGGACGAGCTCAAGTTAAATGTCAAGTGAACAAGTACTCGACTAATAGTAGAATGGTCGCAGATGCAAGGCATTAAGGGGCTCAAGTTTTGGTCGGCCTTCAAAAGAAGACAGATGATAAGTCCCTGATCTATGCTTGTGTGTGATGATGTAAGGTTCGAGCCAATTAAGAGCAAACTTGTCTCATTTACTTCTTTCCAAATTGGTCACGTGTTGGTTGATGATTAAGAAGTTGGTTGATATTTGGTCGATGTTTGGTCAATGGTCAGTTGAATGTTTGGTCAAGGTTTGGTTGATATTTGGTCGAGGTCGGTTGAATGTTTGGTCGAGGTTTGGTTGATATTTGGTCGAGGTCAGTTGAATGTTTGGTTGAGGTTTGGTTGATGTTTGGTCGAGGTCAGTTGAATGTTTGGTCGAGGTTTAGTCAATGGCCGATTGAATGTTTGGTTAAGGTCATGATATTTAGGATAAGGTCAAATTCCCCCAGTTGCTAGGGAGAATGTTTGATAGATTTAGGTTGAGAGGGCAAGATCCTGATCTGCCAGGTTGGAGGTAAGAATCTCAAAATCATGGATAATGATAGAGGAAATGGTTGGTAATGATTTGATTAAAGGGGCCAGAGGTTGGGGGTCATTAGGCTGGACCTCCATCGATTGTAAGGCTTGGATCAAAGTTTGATGATGCTGTGGAGAGTTTTGTATGAGATCATACAAAGACATCTTCATAGGGGTTGTGTGGTGAGGTTGTTTCACCATGGAGTCAGGGATTGTCTTTGAGGATGATGGTCGAGATGTGCCCAAGATAGTAATCTTGGGTTTTGGTTGTGGTGAAGGCTTGGTAGATGGGGATGTCCAAGGGATAGAAACATGTTTTTTCCCTTTATCCTTTTGGGTTAGTGGGATGGTGGTCAAGTTGACTGTGTTGATTTCGAATAATGGGGTTAAAGGCAATGGAGGGACCATAGTCTTGCGTTGGGCTCTTGATTTAAGTGATGATGTTTGTGAGGCATGTGATGGTGTCAAGGATTTGGAAAAGGGGTATTCAAGAGGATCCTTGATGAGAAGGGTATCCTTTTTCTGGTGTTGACGAATGACAGCTTTAAGAGTGCAACAATGCTCAATGTCATGTCCTGGTGTACGATGATAGTGACAAAATTTAGTGTTGTCAAACCAAGATGGTCTTGATCTAAGAGTTGATGAGTGTGAAGGTGAGGAGGTATGGGAAGCATGGGATGATGTTGAAGGTTTGTTGACAATGTGGTCAAGAAGAAGGGTGTCTTTCTCCAAGCATTGGTGAATGACAACCTTAAGGGCACAACAATGCTCAGTGTCATGTCCCGGCGTGCGATGATACGCACAAACTTTAGTGTCATCGAACCAGGGCGGTTTTGGTCTGAGAGATTGGTATGGTTTAAGAGGTGGAAGACTGATGCAAGAAGACTGCAACAATTGTTGTCATAACAAGGCATAAGAACTCGCCAATGGGTCTGCGTGTTTTGTTGCAGTAGGGGTTGATGACTTTTGTTTTGGAGGCATAGGAGGCATTGGTCATTTTGGAGGAAATATATGTTTGATGGGTTGAGAGAGTAATGGAGGAAATTTGCCTCTATGAGGTATGGGAGTAGGAAGCACCCCTATTAAGGTAGATGGATGTGGGCCCAAAATAGAGGGCAATGATGAAGGTGGGGGAGGAATTCTCTGGTGTGGTCTAGTAGCCTTCTTTGGTTTGGTTTTAGGGCCACTATTGTGCGAGGCAAGATTAGATATGGGGCGAACACCAAGAGATTTAATCTCTTTTGGCATGGTGGATGCTTACGTGGGTTTGGGTTCAAATGTGGACGGAAGTGAGTGAGATGTAGCGATCTCAGGAAAAAGGCAAGAGAAAACCATCACTGGGTCTTCCTCAGTTGAAGTGGGTGAGGAGTTAGGGTCTTCTCTTGGTGGAAAAGAAATTAGAGAATGTGACTCCTCAAGAGGATAGAGGGCAGGGATGATGGTGCCTTCTACTTGTGGTTGAGGAGTAGGAAGGGTATGGTCCTCCATTGGTAGGAGGAAGGATGAAGGTGGGGCTAATGGCATTGGTATGGTCAAGGCATCCTCCAATATAAGAGAGGTCGATGGAGAACTAATAGGAGAAGAAAACTCTTCTACTTGTGGAAGAGGTTGGTCAGGGACAAGAGGCGAGACCGTGTTGATCGTGCGTATATCATGCTCTTGGGAGCTATCAGTCATGGCTTAGACATTGTTTTGGCTAGGAGGATGGTTAGGAAAAGGTTGCTTGAAGATATCAATGTTTTGATTGGGTGGCGTGTTTGGGTTATCCAAAACAAGATCTCCCTTATCTATCATGTCTTGGACAATATTCTTGAAGGTTCGACAGTTGTTGATGTGATGGCCTTGGACACAGTGATAGTGACAGAAGTCATCCTCCCTATACCATGTAGGGATGGCTTTTGAAGGCTCAAATTGAGGTGGTCAGATTAGAGGGAGATTGAGGACCCCCTGCTTGACGAGTTTTTCCAACACGAAAGCATATGATTCTCCTAGTGGAGTGTGTTTATGCTGTATGTACAGTTGTTGGAATTGTTTTGTGATGCTTTGAGATGTGGACGGTTGAGGTTGGTTGGTCATTGTTGAAGATGGTGATCGAACGACCATAGTGTTTTCCACTCTTTTGGTCTTAGAGTGGGAAGAAGAAGGTCTGGAAGAAGAAGGGTCATCAGTTTTTGTGTTGGTATTACGTAATTTGACCTTGTTTTCTTCAATAGCGCAGAGTTCAAGCTTTCAGGCCATGGTGAAAGCTTTGTCAAAAGTGCAGAATGTTTGAACATGCAAGGTGGATGAGATGTGCATGGCACATGCTTGAGAGAAGAGCTCAATGAGCTCAGGTTTAGGTAAAGGGAAGGAGAGTTGGTTGATTAAGCCTCTCCAATGGGCGATGAAATCGACTATGGATTCATCGTCAAACTACCTGATAGAGTATAGGTCTGTGATTGAAACCTTTTTGGTGATATTGATAGAAAAGTGGTCAAGGAAAAGTTGGGCTAGTTGAGTGAATGAAAAGATAGAATGACTGGTGAGAGAGCTGTACCAGTCGAGGGCAACACCAGAAAGTGACATGGGGAATATGCATAGTAGTAACGCATCATCATGTGTTATCAGGTAACAAGCATGTCTGAATGCTTGTAGATGTTGCTACAGGTCTTCCTTACTCTGAAAGTGAGTAAACTTTGGAAGCTCCCACTGACTGGGATACGGTTGGATTGGGATGGAGGGATGGATGGGTTCGTTGCAAATTTGGTCATATGAAAAGACATTGCTTGAACCAGAAATGGAAGCCTCAAGATTAGACATTTTATCCATCAGCATCTTGATGAGATCAACTAACAGATTGGCAGATGGGGTGCCCCCTAGGTTGTAAGGCACTTGGAAGGTGCTAGAAGAGGCGTATGATGTAGTCGATTGTGCTTGCATAGGCACAACGTATGGGTAACTAGTCATCAAGGCGAATGTTGAAGCCAAGGGGACCTATGTTATGGAGTTGAAGGGAACAAATTGAATAGGGGCCGCCACAGGTGGTTGAGGTGTGGTAGCATTGGTTGAAGGGTAGGTAGTTACTCTTGTGTTGATAGGGGTAAGAGTATGCGGGATGGAGACAACTAAATTTTGGAAAGGGGTAGAATTTTGTTGAATAGTCTATGGTTGATGGGGGGCCAAAACCCCAATGGAAGTGGGCCCAGAGATAGAAGGAGAAGCCACCCTTTAAAGACATGACATGGTTGGGTTGATGGTCAAAGCAAAGGCCAGAGTGGTCATGGGTTGGGTAGTGGACGCTGTCGATATCATTGCCGCTTCAGTTAAGGAGGTTGGCATCTCATAGACTGGGTTGCCTAAAGAGTCTCGCATTTGGCTTCTTGCAAGATAATGTTGAAGGGCCTTGACATTGAGGTCAAGGAACCTTTCAAAGTCTTGGTCCCCTTTAGGGACAATAGATGGTCGCATCGAGGTCGGTCGGGCAGGAGTATGTTCGGTCTCTGAATGATACTCCATTAGAGGACTAGTTATGGAGGGCGAAGGCAGAAGTGGTTGTTGCCTTGCGTGGTCAACAAGAGTCTTGGTTTGACTGCGTGTCAAAACCATTCAAGGCAAGAGGGGTTAGGTTCTAGAAACTATGTTTTTTTAGTCTCAGAAAACTAGAATGGGTGTTGGATAGCAAGAAAGTCAGGTTTTAAGGTTGCTGTTTTGGGAAAGAAAGTTTTAGACAGTGACCGATGTCGATAAAAAATCTGATGTCGGTGGAACAGATTGCCGATGTTGGTCAGATAACTAATGCTAGTGAAGAAAGGTTGCTGATGTTGGTGGTAAAACTGATGTCGGTTACTGTGTTTTCCAGAAGCTCAGAAAATTTGAAAATTTTTGGAAAAAAGAAGAAAACATCCTCACTAGCTCAAAAAAATAGATAAGAACAAAAAAAATAGATGGAGACCGGCAGACCCTAAGCGTTAAATCCTAAGAATAAACTTTTGGAATCATGTTGGCTTATGCTTTAGAGTGTGTTTGGAAAGTTGGCTTGTAGAACGGGTCCTAGAAGAGGTAGTCTAAAGTTCATTTCAGGTTAGTTTCAGTGCTCAAGAGTCTGTGTTAGGTTCTGTACGTGCCCTGGTGCTAAAGAGCAAGCTCCCCTCACTTCACGAGCCCAATGATAAGCTGGTCTTGCTTAGCTAGTATATACTTCCCCTAGAGATTATCCTCTACTAGAGAATAGAGTGGGCTTTCCCCTTGGTAGTGAAGTCCAAGTGGGATTGCCAGGATGGGTAAAGGTATCCGCTAGGTGATGAAATCCTAGTCGGACCTTGTCTCAGGTAAGTTTAGATATTTGAGTTTGTGCAAGTGGTTTGGATGTGTAACATAAGTGGGCTACGCTTTATTTATGATGCATTTTTAATTACTATATGTGAGAGCTAAGTATGCATTCAGGAAGAAATGAAATGCAATGTATTTTAAGCCCAAATAGAAATGTGTGTTCGTATGCAGACAAGTGAGAAGAGGTTGAAGAGTATGAATTTGACTAGTCTAAGATGCAAGAAAGAAAGAAGGGTTCTTTTTAACCTTACTAATGGTGTCTTTTGGAAGAGATAGAAGAAAGAGATGTAAGGAGAGACCTAATGCACCTATATGAAAAGTTTATCTTTAGAAGAAAAAGTATGGACCCAAGAACGACTTTTAGGGTCCCACCGGGCATGCCAAAATGTTTCTAACAAGTTTTCGCTTTCACATTCAAAAAGAACAAGAAACTAAAGGAAATGGTCTAGGGTTAAATGTTACCCGAATGAGGTCTGTGCACCATTATCTAGACGTTGTACTCTTTGGTTGTGGAGGATGACACCTGCAGAAGAAAGAGACTTAAACAAGGAGATTGTTAGATGGAGATAAGGTGGACTGCCAAGCAAAAGCTCGGTCCCAAAAGTGCAAAGGCTTCCTTGTGGGATGACAGTCCACTGTTGATAAAATAATGTCTGATAAAGATAAAAAGTGAAAGACTAAGCAAAAGAAATAGAAATAATGCATACCTGTTGTCTGCTATCGGTCTGCCACAGTCGCCAATGTTGGTATTTCTACCGGCATCGGTAGGTCAAGGTCACCAGCGTCGGTTAGTCTATCGATGTCAGTAGGGGAAATGGGCCTAGTTGTCGCCGTCGGTTGAGGCAGTGGCTTTGGATAGGGTCTAGACGGGTTCTTGGTCGATAGAATGGTCTGTAGAACAGTTTGTGGTAGTATGAGAGTCTATGCAGGGTTGAGAGTAAGGTTTGAGGAAAGAGTCAGATAAGGGACAAGGTGTCAAAAAGAGTGAGAATGTGAAGAAGGCTTCTCAGCCTTCTCAGGGAGAGAGTCAGGTCTGGTCTGGTTGATAGCCGGGTTTGGTTGGTAATGTGGCTTAGAAGCAATAAATAAAAAAATGATTACAGAGACATTCTAAGCTACTGAAATGACATAAAAGAAGGATACTTACCTCTTGCCTACTGAAGAAGAAGTGTAGGAGGCCTATTGTTGATGCAGAAGACTACCTGCAGAGTGGAGCGACTGATGTAGAATACCTGTACCTTATGATGCTTGATGTGTGTCTGGGAGAGAGAGAGAGTGAGAGAGGTCAGAGGATTGGAAGGCTTTGCTGATCAAAAAACTGAAGGATTGGAAAAATATTCAAGGATTGAAAGATTGGCCGATCCGCATTTCGGACGCAGAATGTAGTTTTGAAGGCAACTGACGCCGGCAATACTGCCGATGTCAGCCGACTATTGATCGACGTCGGCAGCTAAAGAAAAATAAAAAGGGATAAAAATAGCCTTTTGTCCAGTCTTCCTTCTGCTGAGGTCAGCTAGTCATGGAAAAATGGTCGAAAGTGGGTTAAATGAGACGAGAGGATGAGTGGGAGAATGAAATGGGGTCTTAAGTCATTTAAGACTTGGCATGGGGTAGTGGAGGGCATCCAAGGAGAGGTATCTTAGGAGGGGTGAGGTGTCAAGGGAGAGAGAGAGGGGATTATTAATTTAAAATAGATAATCATTTTAAATTAATAAGACATAGGTTAGCCATGGTTAGAAGTGGAAAGGGACGAAGGAGGAGTCAACCAGGGGGTAGACACGATTTCGGTGTCTACACTATGACTATAGTAGATTATGTGATACATGCTATCACCCAAGTTTATGAAGATAGGTGGGTTAATTACACCCATGGCTATATCTTTATTACTTATGTTAGCACACCTTTCAATACAATTTCAATTTTTGAGCTCCTTCAGTGATCAAATGTTTACAAAGATGTGTTGTATGCAACCCTTCATAATACTATAATTCATGCTTCCAATAAACCAAGTTACGTTGCCTCTATCCTCAACATAATGTAATGAATTGAAGAGCATATTTATTTTGAGAAAGAGGATTTACCCCTATGCCACGTCATTAAACAACATCTACCTCTATATATTCAATTAAGAATTAATGATGTAGGGGTAAAAAGAGTTTTAGTTGATAATGGTTCAGGACTCAACATTTGCAACATTTATTTTTTTAAATATCTTAATATATAACCTCATGATCTAGACCATTTTGATATGAACATCAAAGGTTTTGAAAACATTCTACAAAAATTCATGGGTCAAATAACACTCAATCTTTCTTTGGAAACTAAGATGCTGCCAACTACTTTCCAAGTCATGCTAAATGATCTCCATTATAATTTATTACTTGGTCAGCCTTGAATTCATGATATGCATGTAATCCCTTCTACAAGTCATGCTTGTCTAAAATTTAGTCATAAAGGCTACATCTACAAATTCCCAATAGATAATGAACCTTTTAAATATTATCAGGTTGCTGAATCTCCACAAAATTATATTTCATACTTTACTCTTGGTAATATTCCTAAACAACCCACTACTCATAGTGGACCCTCAAACCAGGCAATACATTAGATAATTCCAATTTATTTAATAACAGTGACACCAAATCACTAGTTTACTACCACTTTTACACTTAAATGTCTTAATAAGATGGGATATCATGGCAAAGATCTTGAAAAGCATGAACAAGGAATTATCAATCCTATTAAGGCATCCACACAACATGGAAAGCAAGGGCTGGGATATCAGCTTACCCTTCTTCATGATAAACCTTCTTCCACCACTTCAAAGCATATAATGTTTTGTCCACCCATTACATTGATAGACCACACCATTAATCATACTTCAACATTATCATTGATCTATCTCGATCTCATTAATGATATGGTTTCACTAGATATGTTCACATTAAATGAATTCTCTAATGATGAATCCCTCCTATAATTTCTCAGAGCATATGAGGACCTCCCATATTTATATCATAAAAATATATTTCCTCATCACACATATGCATATGCATTATTTGAAGAAAATATAGATTATCCCCAAAATATACTAGTTGATTTAGATGATACTATTCCTATGACCCCATACACACTAGATTGTTCCACATTGTTTAACGAGGAAATAAAAAATTTCAATTTTAGAACTAATTAGGATCCCCATATTATCTTTTTAGTTGCTTCCCTACAAAAAGAAGAGGATATAGGCATTTGTCAAACTTTAATATATTTTCCAAAACTCTTTGCTTGGTCTTACTCAGATATACCAAGAATTGATACATCTATAGTATTTCATCAGATTCCCTTATACCCAGATGCTAACCTAGTTAAACAAAAAATTCACAAAATGCATCTTAAGGTGAATCTCTTAATCAAATACAAGATCTAATGCCTCTGAGATGATGGCTTCATTCAACCAGTAGCACACCCAGAATGGTTTCCAACATAGTCCCTATGGTAAAACCCAATAGACAAATTTGGTGTTATTCTAATTCTTGAGATTTAAATAAATCATGCCCAAAAGATGATTTTCCTTTACCTAACATTGACATGATTATAGATTCCACAACCAAGTATAAAATGTTATCATTTATGGATGGATTTGTAGGATATAACCAAATCAAAATCACTAAGGAAGATTAAGAGAAAACATCTTTTACAACACCTTGGGGCACATTTTGTTAGATTATCATGCCTCTTGGATTAAAAAACACTAGAGCCACATATTAGAATACCATGACACATATTTTTCATGACTTGATTCACCATACTATTGAGGATTATGTTGATGATATATTAGTTAAATCCAAATAATGACAACATCATGCTATTGATTTATGAAAGATCTTTCAAATACCCAGGCAATACAATATCCAATTAAACCCAAATAAATGTGTGTCTAGAGTTACATTAGGCAAACTCTTAGGTTTCATTATTTCTTAGCGTGGCATAGTGGTTGACCCTAAGAAAGTTAAATCAATTATTAACATGCTACCTCTCATGAACTTAAAGCAACTTTGATCCTTATAAGGCAAGATCCAAATAATCTACCATTTTTTAGCTCAACTTACTGATAAAAATCAATCATTCACTCAATTATTAAAGAAAGATACAAATTTTATCTGGGACCAAGCCTATGAAGTTATCTTTGATACAATCAAGCAATATCTTCTTAATCTACTTGTTTTAGTACCACCTATACTTGACAAGCCTTTTCTACTATATATCTTAGCAACAAATCATGTATTAGGAGCATTCTTAGCACAACATGATGATCAACATACTGAGAGAGCATCTTATTACATCAGTCACACATTAGTTGATTACGAAAAAAATTATTCTATGATAGAAAAATTATGTCTAGCATTAGTTTTTACCACACAAAAAACTTTGACATTACACGGTCAATAATGAGACTCAAGTTATCACAAAAAAAACTCCCTTGAAGTTTATAATGGCAAAACCACATCTCTCTAGTTACATCATAAAATGGGTCATGTTATTAACTAAATTTGACTTAAAGATAGTTCTCTAGAAATCAATAAAGGGCCAAATCATTGTAGACCATTTGGCATCTGCACCACTTTTAGACACCAATCCTATTAATGACAAATTTAGAGATAATTTTACTGCTTATTCTACTCATTTTGACACTTGGACCATGTTTTTCAATGGTTCTCGATGCACATCCAATATAGGGATAGGCATTGTCTTTATTGACCCTTCTAGTCACATAGTTCCTATTGCATATTGATTAAGTTGCTCATGCACCAACAATACTGTAGAATAGGAAGCACTTATCTTAGATCTATTTGTCACGCAGTCCCTCCAAATTAGATCTATTCAAGTTTTTGATGATTCTAAGATTATGGCCAATCAAGTCAATGATGTATATTATACAAAAAAAGTACACATTATCCCATACCAAAACATGGTACAATATTTATCATCATAGTTCGATTATTTTTCTATAGAAAGTATATCAAGAAAAGACAACTGACATGTAGATGCAATGGCAAGTACCACATCCTTGATTTCTATAAACATCAATGATGATCAAGCTATTTTCATAATTAAATTATTAAAAATTCCATCAATAGCCAATGCAAATTTGATTGCACTATCTGTTTAGCTACTACATGTAGTTACACAACTCCATAATGGTTCTCTGATATCTATAAATTTCTAAACAAATCCATTACACTAGACATTTTTTCATGAAATGATAAACACAAGTTACATGAACAATCACTCCATTATGTAATCATTGGTGTATACTTTTTAAAGTGATACTTAAATGAACAATTGCTTCGATGTTTGACTTCAATAGAAGCCAAAATTCCTCTTACATAAATACATGATAGTGAGTGTGGTGTTCAATTTAGTGTAAAGGCCTTGTCACACAAATTGCTTCAACAAGGGTACTACTAACCCAATATGGAAGATAAATGTTCATAATATGCAAAGCTATGTGATAAATTTCAATGACACAGTAACTTATAGCATGCATCATCATAATAATTGAAATTTATTGTCTATCCATGACCATTTATGTTATGGGGATTTGATCTTAGTGAAAAAATTAAACTCAAATCTATCGATAAGAATAAGTTCATCATCACAGCTACATAATATTTTACTAAGTGGGTGGATGCCATTTCACTCCAATCTACCACAGGGGATGACATTTCTAGCTTCCTCATGACTTATATTATTTCACACTTTGGCCTACTCAGAATCATCATTTTCTTCGATAATAGAACATCATTCAAGAATTAAACTATCAAGAAAATTTGCACAAAATATAAGATTAATCAAACATTATCCACTCCATATTACCCACAAGAAAATGGTCAATTAGAGGCTACCAATAAATCAATCAATAATATTTTGAGAAAAATAGTGACCAAATTTGGAGATGACTAACACAATCAACTAGTTTTTACATTATGGGCCTATCGCACAAGCATCCACATGCCCAATGGAGCCACTCCTTATTCACTAATTTATGGTATATAAGTAATTTTACCATTGGAATTAGAAATCCCATCTCTTCATGTCTCCCTTAAAGGTATTCTCACTAATGACTAGTATCATGAAAAATGTCTACACTAGCTCGAGCAATTAGACATACATGCATTTAAGCAACAAAACATCTCAAAATCTACCAACAACATATACAATAATCTTACAAAAAATGAGTTCACACCAGATAATTAGAAGTTAACGATCTCATTCTCAAAGAAAATCTTCACAATGTCAATGCCAAAGAAGAAATAAAAGGAAAATTCAAACCAAATTGGCTAGGTCCATACATTATTACCAAAAATCTTAGCCCTAATGTGTATTGGCTAGCCTCACTTGAAGGAAAGAAACTCAAAAATCCAATGAATATTATGCATCTACGCATATTCCATGTCTATCATTTCATTTCACACATTTTATTGTACATAATTTTTCAAAATTACTTATATATAAATTTATTTCAAATTACTTGTACATAGTTTCTTTTTGCTTACTTGTACATCATTTCTCAATTTTTCTTGTACATAGTTTTCTCATGATTGATTGTACATAACTTATACCAAAAATACCAAAAACTTTAAAATATGTCAAAATACCAAAAAAAATTAAATATATCAAAATACCAAAAACAATAAAACATTTCAAAATAAAAAAACATTCAAATAATTCAAAAACACAAAAACATTTCAATCGTATGCATTATCCATGATTTACATTTCTACTACCATGCTAGACTTACATTATACTATTCTATGCTAATGTTTGTCAATTTATCTATATTACAATGCTTTACTTGATCTTCTTTGAGTGTGTGCAGTGACTTCCAGACCCATGATTGCTTCACTCTACCCATTGAGAGGGCATCCTACTTCATACATTCGAGAAATGCATCGATATATTTATCCACTGGGGGCATCTTGTACATGACTACACCATTAAAGTTATGCCATTCCTACATGACATAGTCTAATTATCATACTAATGTAAATTACTTACTAGTTACATAGATTACTCTATCGACATTCACTAGTATATAGCACTTGTGTATTTCTTAGCATATACCTAGTCTTATACTCCATGTCTTGCATACTTTCACTTATTTCTTTGATTCGTTAGATGCGATTGTATTTATAGTATATTACATGCCTTCCTTTCTTATTTTGCTTATCTAGATGTGATTACATTTCTCAGTTCTTGTTTTGTCTCCTGTATGTGCCTTATGACATTTTCCAATGTCCTTTGCTTCTATTCTTGTGTGTGCCTTAGGATATTTGCCAATGTCCTTTACTTGTACTCTTTTATGTGCTTTTGACCCTCATGCCAACCCTTATTGTTTTCAATTGTATGTATGTGGCATTTGAACATGCCTTATATGTCTACTTTCCAGTATGAGTGACATGTGCCAATGTCCCTTGTTTGCTTGGCCCTTTGGCCACTCTTGTATACTTCTTGCCTTATGTGCTTGTTTTCTTATTTTTTTCCCAAGTATTTACAATGCCATGATCTACATTATGCATTATCTTGATTTCTTGGATGCCATAATAGACATCATGATCCATCCCTCCTTAAAAACTAACATTTATATATTCAATTCAATATATTACACATGCTACTACATTATTATATCTATCTAGGCATACCCCTGTTGATTTAACAATATCCAATACAAACTATGCTATATCTTGAGACATCATTTTGATTATCATTTCTATATCATTTATTTCATATCATAACACACTTGTAGGGATATTTCTTATAAGGTTAGTCATTATAGGGTCTTCATTCCTACCCTCAAAAGAGGGGGCAACAAATAGAGGTTTTGCCATAGAGATCAAATCTCCTACCAATCAAAAAATAATTTTTTAGAACACTCAAAATAATAATCAGAGGTCAAACTAGGTATAATAGACCAAAAAAATAGTGATGATTATAGAATAGTCATCATTTTTAATAAAGGACAATAGCACTAGACATGGACAATAGTGTCAAATAGCAGGGTGTCCTATTTTTGGTTTTCTTGTCCAAATAGCAAAAATCATAGATTTTTTAGAAATAAGTAGAAAGGTCAGATCAACTACAGATCAATATAGATTCAATAGTTATAGTTCAATTTTCTTTGAGAATCTAGATATAGGGGCATCATGCATGGCAAGATGATTCTCACTTCTAGTTTCAGCTTGGGTAGTTGGTATAACTTTCAAATCAAAATCCATGTTACAAACACCACTGATTGGGGGAAATGTGCATGACACATTTGAATTATTTTCTTTTCAAGTTTACTATATTACCCAGGCATTCTTAGTAGTTACGTGCCTTACTCCATCTGTAGGTGGTTGGCATCATTTTGGAGTGGATTTCATATAAGTCTAACCTCTACATTCCTGAGTGGCTTATACATAAGCCTACTTTCCAATTTCAGAGTGGATTTCATACAAGTCTAACCTCCACATTCTCAAGTGGCTTCTACATAAGCTTAGTTTTCAGTTTTGGAGTGGCTTTCATACAAGCATAATCTCCTCCTTCTAGAGTAGCTAAGATTGACCTAGTTTCTCGTATATATTTGGCTATCCATGCCACATTGTTAGATTATAGAGCATTCATGGGATTTAGGAGCAATCTCATATGATGCATATTCATACAATATCAATTTATAGCTTCACTTCATAGGGTAATGATGGAGCCAAAGGTCTAGCCAGCCTTTATATTCTTGAGCCACTTACTCAAAGGGATTAGACACATAGTCCAAACATCGATTAACATACACATGATCACATAGCTTCACTTAGTGGGTGATGATGGAGCCAAAGGGGCAGCCTTTGCATTTTTGAGCTACTCTTAGGGAATTGAGCACTCAGTTTCATTCATGATATTACTCTTGGTACAACACATACCCAACATTACTCAGCATCATCTAGCATCACTCAACATCACAATAGGTTTTGTATTAGTTCATGTACCTGGTGAGGTGTATTCATTCCTTTTTATTCCTCTTTCTCTTACCTAGCTTTTTATATTCTTATTTTAGATATAGAGTATTTAGTAAGAACTAATCTACTCCTAATTTTATTTTGTAGATTTACAATTCATGATGTGCTCTCTCTATGCACACCTAGAATCATATAGCTTCATGGGCTTCATCCTTATAGGTAAGTTCATATACACTTTCTATTTTTCTTTTATCATAGTATTTTGCTTTATTGCATCACTAGAATAAAGGGGGGGAAATGTAGTCATATAAAATGTCAAAATTAGTAGCTTGAGTGTGGCTTGTGACACCTCACCCATAGGTACCTCTTGCATGCTCTCTTAAACCTTTTAGGCAACTTTTTTATGATTCCCAATCATCTGTATACTTTCAAGCCCTAATTCCAGCTCAACTAGATCCCATTTCCCATGCCTATTCCATCCCCCTAGGTCATGAACATGTAGGACATGAGCACTAGGGTTAGAATATAGTGTTGGACCCTAGGGTGTCCCATTTTTAGCACTCTTATCCAATCACATTTTGATCCTAAATGACCATTTTCTCCTGATTCCTCCTCTTTATTATGTCACCCTAACATGAATGAATTTAAACTATGACCAATAGATCTCTATGAAAACCCATTCAAAGTTCATTTAGAAGGGGTTTGAAAATATTACAAAAGCAATAAAGAATATAAGAAAGACCACTAAGACAAATTTCCTTATTCTCTACATACATCCATCCGATACAATGACCAATATATTCAAACCCTCACACCAGTCCCTAACTACCTCAAGCATACCCAATTTATCATTTTTTGCATCTGTATAAGACTATTTCATAAAGCACATCAAGTGGGAGAACTATATATGGCTTGATCCATCTTCAAAATATTAGTATGTAGGTAGCATGCCCATACAAGGAGTGTGGATACATGTTCAGTGCATCTTACACACACTACCACCCTCTTTCTTAAGTTTCATTCAAGAACAATGAAGGTCTAGGGTTTAAATATTAAATATGCTCTACAAGGAGCTCTGTTCACATTCAAGATCCAAAATTTCATAGGTAGGCTCAACAGGGACAATGGATAAAGGCCAGAAAACTTACATTTTTGTGACCAGTTTAGATAATAGAGATAGGACTTGGACTTTAACATAGACCCTAAAGTGTCTTATTTTTAGTGCTCCTATCCTTTCATTAAATGAAATCCAGATCTTAGTTCATGACACTATCCTAGTCTTGAAAAATCAATATTAGCCTTGGTCTCAACTGTATCAACATATTTTTAAGATAAGTTACATTTCTCTTCTTTCATTGCTATTTTTAGAAAGTTATGAAAGTCAAATAAATTATACAAATCAATGGTTAAATTATTGAAATATTATTTACTAATTTAGTCAACTCAGACCTTTAGCTAAATTAGGAATAAGACTCTAATATTCCCAAAATAGTTAAATCACTAACATTAGATATTTGTGTTTTAGGTTGTGGGTCTAATAAGGTCTACTTGGATGGGCTATGCCTAGATTTTATGGTTTAACCCTAATTTAGCCTTTTACTAGCCTTTGGTCTGTAAAAAGTCAAGTTAAATCCATATTTAAAAACTTTTTGAAACCCTTGTTTAAGAAACCCTATCACAAGCCCTTTTGAACCAAATTCAAAATTAGTGGGAACAAAAATTGGTGGGAACACTTTAAAAATGCTAAGGATATAAAGTTAATTTTTATACTAAGGCTTAGTCATGTTTTCAACACAACCAAACCTTAGCCTAAAAATTATAAGCTTGGTCCCCTTTATGTCCTGAGCCCCTTCTTTCCATTTTATTTTAACATGTTCTAACCTTCTATACACAGGGTCCTTTTTATATCTTATTAACTTAGACTAATTTCTTAGTCTTAAGGCTCCATTCATGTTTATTAACACATATAAGACCTTATTCTTAAGACTTTATCCTAAGTTCTTTATGTCTCCAAGTCCTAACTTAAACCATGTGCTTTTTTGTAGGATTAATGACCTATGTTTATTTAGATGAAGTTTATTATATAGAGTGAGGTGGACTTGATAAGTCTAAGACCTAACCCATGGAATCAATATCACTCAATCCTATAGATCATGATCAATGGACCATGTTTAAGTGGATGTTAAAGATCGAATTACACAAAATTGAAGTGAGAAAATAAGAGGGTCCCTTTTTATTACATAGACCTAACTTAAACCTTTATCCTAAGGTTTCAATTGTATTTATTAATATAATAAAATCTTAGGATAAAATTTTATGCTATGACTTATATTATTTGAAGGGTCCTTTATTCATTATATTTAAACTTAGGCTAAAGACTTATGTTATGCATTTTATGAAATGCAAGTTCATTTTTATGATGTTCCTAACCTAGCTTTAAAAACTTAGGCTAAAGTTTATTCATATTTATTAATATGAAATAAAACATTAGTCTAAGGCTTTGATGTAAGTTTTATGTAGTCTCGAGCTTACTTAATCTATTTATGACTGCAAGAACCAATGATGTTTAAATACTCAGATCATGATCAATGACTCACATTTTCTTGGATGAAGATAATCTAATAGAGTGTATCAAGTCAAGACTTATTTAGTAGAGATCTGAGCAAGCCTAGGATTGACACATGGCAAAAAGGCATTCCCTAATAGAACTGACAGAGTGCAAAGCGAACAAAAAATGACAAGTGATATCTTAGTAGATAATATTGAAGATGATATTAAAATTGATGGTTTCAAAGGCATCAAAGATGTTCACACAAACATTAAATGATGATCATGTAGACATCAACTTTAATCTCAATAGAGAGTCTTGATAATTAGCTTAAAATTGATGATTGTGAAGATGTCAAATGATGGCCACATATACGTCAATTTTAAGATAATTGTCTAGATCCAAAGACCTATGGTTTGCATTGATTCATACCCACTAGATATGATGGTGTGAGGTAAAAGTATATTTTCAAAGGGCAATAGTCATTTTTTGAACATAAATTCTACATAGATGCCATGATGATGCCACATAGATAGAAAGTGATAAAAATAAAGATCTTGTGGGCTCAAAAAAGAAAAGGTATAAATATGAGGATCTAAAAGAAATATAAGGCACAAAACTCACTTAAGTGTAAGTAGCCCTCATCATTGAAGCTTAAAAAATACCTACAAAAAATCCCTAGCATCTACAAAATCCCTAATTTGATCTCAAATTTACCATAGTTGAGCCTGAGAGACCCAAATTATCATCAGAGCAAGCACAAATTAATCTAGAGGTGAACTATAGACCATTAGTGATCAATTTGAAAGAAATCATAGTAATGGTGGCCCAAAAATAACATAGGGAAGATACAGAGATATATTTGACCTTAGATGCAAAGGGAAGAATCTTTAAACACACAAAATTCAATACAATAGCTTTAAACATGGGAAATAACCATTGAGGAACTACCAACCATCATGAAGGAGGATGAAAGGAACACATCAATAAAAAGGAGGTAGTATGTCATGGTCTCTATTCAGATGACAAGTCTGCATTATGTTGCATTAAAACTAGAGGCACTACATTATAGTGATATCATTTCTCCTATTTTTCAAGATTGTAAACTTGATCAAGGCATGTTAGTCCATGAACATAGCTTTAGGAAGGTTACATATATTCATCCTATAGAATTTGAAAACTACTATAAGTTTCCAAAGCCCCAAGTAGATGTGACTACGATCAATGAGTCGGCTAAGAAGAGTGATTTGAAGACCACACTAACTCCTTAGCTATATTCTAAGAACCAAGTAATTTTTGACCTCAGTGGCAACATCCCAATCCCAATTTAGGCATGGGATCAAGATGACTATGACCTTGATGAATAGGCTATGTAGGAAATTGACCACCACTTATGTGGATAAAATATGGGTGCCTTTGGTTTATTTTATGGTTTGAAGAGAGAAAACCCCTCCCCTTAGTGAAGTCATTAGCACTTGTTTGAGCATGCAGTTATCTAGAATCAAAAAGAAGACTAAGGGTCAATTTTATATGATGTCATATCTATTGGATGCCTTGATAGCTATCACCAAAGTTCTCAGCATTAAATAATGATCACTTGATGGGAAACAAATAGTCTTTTAATACTACTTGAAATTACATATATTCAAGTATAGGGACCATATACAATTCATATGTGATTGTGTCTATCCAGCCTTGGTTGAAGCTATCAAAAGGATCCCCATGATGAGGGTCAACCCTCTAATCAATAAATATGTTAAATTCATTAGAGACATTTGGTTATATTTAGATTGCACTATAATCAAGATTGAAGGGACCCAATGCATCCCACTTAGGATACTAGTCCATGTACGAAACAAGTTAACTGAGTAAGAAGTTTCATTCTAGATATGCAATGGTATAGATGGTTTCTATAGTACCAAAAGGAAAGGCTTACTACACACCTTTCCCTTAACCATTGGTTAGATTATGTTTTAGCAATGGGATAATACAAAAGCTGTTTCTAGGCACAGGAGCTCTTTCAGATTCCAAAATGATGAATTGAGATAGTTGGACCCCAATGATAAAGTTATGAAACATTTGAAGTCAAAATGAATTAGAATGACTTATGAGAACTAGCCTGGTCCTTATGACCGCATGTATACTAGAGCTTATTCATTCACTAAAGTATTGACAAGATTGAAGATACATAACATTAACATAGAGGCTATATTGTTAAGAGAACAAAAACCAAGTGATGACATATGGCATATGGGGCCTAGTAAGTACCATTTATTACTAGGTCCATCTTTTAGGCATTTCACACAAACATAGATAAAAACACAAGATCCTAGAACACAAGTTGAATAGAGGCCTAAAGAAAGAAGGCCCAATTAGGTGGCCTCATCTTCAACACAACCTAAATAACTAAGATCCTTAATTAAGGATATTGATATAATAACACTAGATCCTAAGGAAATAGTGGAGGATGCTCTAAAAATATTATACAAAGCCTATCAATTAGATGAAGAAGAGGCTCAAGATGAGGAAGCACAAATGGAAGAACCTCAACCCCAAGATAGGGAGAAAGAGAAAGAGAATTAATTAGCTTTAGGTTTAGTCCCAATTAGTACTCCAAAGAGAAATGTTGATCTAACTTTAGTTTTAATGAATATAAAGATACCCAAGGTGACCTTCACCCATCCCATGAGTGATGTCAATATTTTTAGTGAAGATAACCTAATTTATGGCCCTTCCATTCCAGAGTATTTCATAAATGGAAAGTTGCATAAAGTTTCTACTCTGCACCATTCATGGGCCATTCCTAAATTAGTCAACATCATTGTCCATGATGAACTTAATCCTTGGATTGTGGCATTGCAACAATAAGATAAGGAAAGACAAATGGCTACTCCTAGAAAACAAGTGGAAACCCTAGAGCCTCCAAAAGTAACTCAATCATTAATGGTAGTTTAGTTTAATGTAGAGATTTCTAGTTTAGAAAGGGTAATTGAAAAGAAAGTTATGGTTAGAGGAAAAGAGTACACCTTCAAAAAAATTGGAACCATTCATTGTCTTGAATCCAATAAGGTGGCATAAAATAGGTAAACACCCGATATTTGAGGAGAATGTGCTTGAATTGGCTCAAATTCAGATAGACTAGATATAAACAATGATCAAAGGCATCCTACAATAGAATAAAATTTTGAAAGAACAAGCTATCTTGTCAATCCATGAGGACCAGTTCAAGAATTTTGAAGACACCATGGTTGACTTGTTCAATTCCTTGAAAGCAATTAGAACTAAACAAAATACTATGAGTAGATAAATCAATAGGGCTATAAGCCAAGTTGGCTAATGGCAGGCTATAATTTATCAAGTGAAAGACTTGATTAATGTCTTGACTAAAAATTAAGTCCCATAATTCAGGACAATCAACCTAACACACCTAAACATGGCTATGGCATTATTAGTGGACAATATCAATACCTTAAGTAATTGGTCCAAGAAAATGAAGGACATTATTGGGGACTTAAAATAAAAAGAGGATAAGATGGTGTACATCTTGGATAGTTTGATCAAAGAGCCCACCTCACTTATTTCTTTGGGCCTTATTACAGATGAGGAGTTCAAGCTCAAAACTACTCAAATTATGCAAGAAGTGAGAAGCCAA
Organism: Torreya grandis; assembly: GCA_037957365.1. NCBI lineage: Eukaryota > Viridiplantae > Streptophyta > Pinopsida > Cupressales > Taxaceae > Torreya > Torreya grandis. The sequence goes on from JARHVA010000592.1 coordinate 904,255, forward strand.
GGGAAAGGCAAAATAGGGGATGATAATAAGAGAATAATGGGCCTACTCTTTTCATCAAAATAAAATATGGGAGATGTAAGGGGAATAAAAAAATCTATGGAGAAGGCCAATAAAGACCTCAAGGACCTAGAGATCCAATAGAAGGAGATCTTCATGAGGCCAGTTGTGGACCTATAAGTCATCATCAAACAATATTATAGATTAAAGATCCTATAGGAAAGACAAGGGAGTAAATCAACATAGGGTCCTCAAAGTTAATTAGGAATATTATGTTTGTAAAAACTTTATAAATTTTTGAAAATTGAATATTCTTTTGTAAAGGCATGTGCATCTTGTAAGCACATTGCCTATAGGTTAGTTCATTTGGAAAAGTCTAGTGTATTCTAAAACTTTTAAAAAAAGGATAATTGTTCTTACACTTGTAAATAGATATGACTGACTGACATGCTTCTTTGTATTCTATAAAAGGAGTATTGTTTATTGTGAAGAGGGGGGAGTTCTTAGAGCCAAAATTACTTTGTAAATTTGGAGCAAATAATATAAGAAAGGAATTCTATAAAGATTGTCTAGTATTTGTCTGTATATTTGTTATCATGGCTTATCTCTAACTTGCTTGTTCTTAATTCCAAATTTGAATGGTTCTTATGAATTATTGATGTGTACATTTGATTACATAGTTTTTAAATTTTTCCAATGCTAGGTTGACTAAAAGTATTTAGGTTCATTTCATTTTCTTACTCTTCTTGCATTTAGGATAATGTTGTTTTCCTGCAAGGTAAATCTTTAAATTGAACCTGGTTCTTATTTGCATTAATTACACCTTCCTTAAGAGTTTGTCTAACATGTGATAGGATTTGGGATTATGTTGTTTCATGTTAGACATTGATTAAGTGCATGCCTAGATGAAATCTAAAATTTGTCATGATGTTTGGAATGAAGATCAATAACATTTATTTTTGCCCTACCCTTCCTTTTGCTTCTTTTTTTAACCTAATCACTTTAGTTTAGATTGTCATTATAAATATCCATCGTAGATTAGTTATTAAATTAGTTATTAATCATAATTTAATATTCTTAGAATAATATAATACATATTTTACATAGATATACTATTTGGCCATGGTGGCTCCCAACCACCAAATTCTATAAATATTGTGAAATAGTCACTTGTTCTCCCTCTATTCTACAAATAGATAATAGGATTATCGCAACCCATAACTCATGCATTGAATTCTTTAAATTCTAAAATAAGAAATGTTTATTAAACACTTTGGGCACTTGCGGTACATATTTGGGCATCAATAGGATGAAGTTAGGAAGTTTTTTTTTTTAAATTTTGAAAGAGGCAGAGGTACAAAGGGAGAGGAAATGGAGTAAAGTTAATAAGATACCTTATACTCTGCCCATGGTGGCAGTGATGACTGTGTAAGTAAAAGAATCAATGAACAATAGCGTATTTGAAGTTTATGATTATGTGTCTCTATATTTTAATTGTTGTTTGAATGAAATTTAATGTCTAAAATGTCTTAAAGTTTTTTGAATCAATATTTTGTAATGCAAATTGAAAGGTTGACAATGTTATAGGTCTGAGTTTGAAATTCTATGTAAACTCATTAAAATCCATATATAAATGAATGGAGAACCTTCTAACGTTAAATGGTGTATGTATAAGTGTTTAACAAGAGATAAAAAATAGATTAATGAGTCCTTTATTCACATAATGTCTATTTTTGGTTACGTCAGAAATAGGGGTCAAGAAACTATTAAGAAAGACTCTGTCTATAAAGGCAGTCAACGTAGTTATGTGAATGTGAATAGGTGGAGATTTTTTATATCATGAATAAAATGATTAAAGACACTATAAAGGAATTGGATCCTTGTATAAATGTGTTTTAACCTTTACGTAAATTGATATTTATTGAATCTCTATGTAGGTTCGGTTATAGGTAGACTATGTGAACAGAGCACCTAAAGAATCATGTTTTGAACTTGGTAAGGGATTGTGTGAAGGTAAATAAGGTTTGGTAAAGGTAGAGACAAGTAATACAGTCCTTAAAAAATAATTTAAAATTTTTTAAACCAAGAAAGATCTCTTAAAATTATTTTAAAAGCTTCTCAGATTTGATACAAACCCTGCAAACCCTAATTTAGGGCATAAACCAAAAAATGAGATATTGAGCATTTGAACAGATGGAAAATTATAATTATTATTAATTATATATTTTTCAATATAATATAATAGATTATGTAGGTTATAAATTTTTTGGGTATAGATTCATATGATTACAATAAACTGTGTTGAAAATAGTGGTTAAATAAGCCTAAAGGGCTAATTGGAGAGAAGGAAACACTTAGAAAAGTGATCAAATGAATGAGTTAGCCCTTAAAAAATTATAGAGACATCAAAAAATATATAGGGTGCTTAAATATTTAATTTTATTTTCAAATACTATTCTGTACCTCTGTACCTTGAAGATTTACTCAAGAAAAGGCTACTAGGTGATAGTTGAAGTCAAGGGTTTGAGAGGTAAAGTGGACTCTTAAGGTTGTGAAAGAGTATGATATAGGTTGATACAATTTATTCAATCCCTAAAAATATCTTCCAAGTTAATATATTGCATATCTGGAAACTTGTTCAAATTGAGATAATTTAGCCTAGATAAGCTCACATAATAGTGAAGACTAGTAAGTCTAAGATGAATGTAAGAGAGTAAGTAGATAGAGTGGTATAAGTGGATGTGTGATAATTTATTAGAGTATATCAAGGAAAATATATATATTCAAATAAATGTAGTCAAATATCATGAATGAGAACAACACAAGAATCTTAGTGTGAGAAAGTTGACAATAGAGAAAAGATTATGAAGGTTCAATGCAAGATTAGTCAAGTACAGGTGTCAAAACTAGGTTAGGTAGGAGATGAAAGAGAACTCTACATCAATGGGTTAGGATTAATTGGTAATGATTAATTATTTTATTTGTCTCATTCATGCCCTTTTGTGTGTCAGGATATTTGGAAATATTTTATATAACTTATCAACATATGTCAATAACTATGCATAAAATGAACAATGAAAAAATAAATATATTATATATAGTTAATTTTATTATCAATGGTAAAACATAAAAAAATATAATAACAACTTATCTTAATAAAAACATTAGTCTAAAAAACAATAACAACATCTCATGGATACGAAGTCCACAATAACACTAATGACATCAATACCAATTCTATAGGGTTTATCTCTAATGTGTCAATGTTTTCCCTATGGCCAAAAATCTCTCTTCCAAAAAACCATTTTCCTACCTTTTATATCCTTTCCAAGGCTCTACATATCATGAGTTGAACAACCACTAACTAATATTTAATGTGACATCTTATTTGGCATGCCAGGTTGAACAACCACCAACTAATAGTTAATGTGACATCTTAACTGCTTGTTAGGGAAGATTTTCATGTAGTTAATTTCCTCATTTTCCTTTCACCAATCACACTAACTTGTACTAGAATAACATTGATATGTTCTAAGTTATCTTACTTTTGACCTTCACCTCTCACCAATGACATTAACTTATACTAGAGTGATGATTATAATTTCTAATTTATCATGTCACTTATCCACATGGCATGGGTGGTTGATTATTATAGAACTTATAATGTGAAATTTTTCCTAGGCAGCCTTTTGGTTTTTTATGTTGATGTCCGTGCATGTTGGCCAAAAATCTAGAAAACCCTACTCTTACATGTCATAATATGGGATCAACAATATGTATTTGAATGTGTTATGAAATGATATGTCATGTTCAAAACTACCTATGACTTGTTTATGAGGGGAATAATACATTTTTTTATAAATGACTCTAAATGTTATTGAAGATGTTGGTTATGGAAAATGTTGTCACAATTTTGATTGATGTGGAGTAGTCATACAAGGTAACAAAGGAATGTGAACCATTAGAAGATGAATGTGAAGATAATAGGTATCACAAAGGAATTAGAGTATGTTAAATGTAATTTTATGGAGTAGTTTAAACTTTAGAAAATGTCTATGAAATGGGAAGGGTGATCTTTCTAAAATGTACTTTACGGAGAAGGCTCCAAGAAAGGTTTAGGTGTGGTTATTATTGACACCCATGGTCTAGTTCAATCACTTTTTAGGAACACATCCCCTATGCCATCACTAATTATATAAGCTAGTAATCTAGAAGTATATCGAGAGCTCACAATAACTAGAATCTAGTTTGGGGAAGTTGTAGAAATGCTAGAGAGACATAAGTAGTAAATTGATAATGAAGTCAACATAGTGCCTATTTCAAGTGCACCAATCATACCAATAAACATCACAACATTCACAAACATGAGTGTAGTCATCTAGTAAATCAAGGATGATTAATCCTCTTTCAAGGATAATGACACTCCTTATTGTATCCTTGTGATTCTATATCCATTGGAAAGATAGTGAAAACATAATACTAAACTAAATTTGAAGTTAGGGAAGTTGTAATTAAAAGAGAGCATATTCAAGATTGTAGTGAGTATTCTACAATAAGTGTGAAGACTAATGCTAAGTTATTATTCATGTTGTGAAGGATGGATGAGATACAAGAGGGATGAATCCAAAATTTTATTTCTAGTGTATAAAGTGGGCATAGTAAGGGAACCATCAGAATAAGTGTCATTATATTAAAAATGAGTTTTATGAGTTGTGACACACCTAATATCATGCTAATAAAAATTATCATTTATTACAATATTATGTATATATTGTAGTTATTTTAAATCCACCACACATTATGAGAATAACTGCATGGATTTATAGGATCTCAAATTTGATATCACATAATATGTATTCACAATCACTGTGTATCAACCACCACTACCAAAATGAAATACAACAACACAAGATGTAGAGATGCCATAGAGAGGAGGTTGGTTTCCACCATCACTACTACATCAACTAGGGTGGGCTCAACTATTATCATAATAATATAATATGTGCATCATAGTATCATCAAGGGTGGGCTCCCCCATCACCATAACACCAACCATGATGGGTACCACCTTCATCATAATATTTTTAAAAATTTGCACCTTAGATTACTTAAAGGTAGTATGGGGTTATCCTAGTCAATCATAATAATGTGGATCATTTTAGAGACATGTATGATACCAAGGAGGCTATCAATATCATAGATAGAGAAATTGATAAAAATGACAACCTATAACCTATCATTTATGTGGTTAAATGAGTTAAATTGAATGGAATTTATTGAAAATTCTACAATGTAAAACTATTGTGCTTACTATAAAATATCAGGGTAACACAACACTGAAGGCTGCATTGCATTTGAAAAATGAAGGAAAGACAAAACAATGTGTAACGTCAATATTATGGGTACCCCATTGAAGAATAAAGGATTCATACATGTTGTCACACAGAATTAGAAAAAGGACCAAGGTCATTTCCCACTAAGCATTCCAAAACATAGCTATGTGACTTTAATCTTAGTATGTTCTAGCCATATTGAGCCTATTGTAATGCTAAAGGATGTATAGATAAAGGTATCTGAACTTAGCTTAAAATCAAAGTTCATTGATATGAAGCTAGCTGAAACCCATAACCCTGCATTAATTAGGAATAAATGGGCTTACAATGTTCATATGTCCATCAATATAATGGATAATGAGTTAGAGGCTCACTAAGATGATGTCATTATCATCATTAGTGAGTATTTGCTTAGGTTAAGAATTATGGTTACAAAGATGAGTCATCAATTACCTGAAAGTAAACTTTAAGGTCTCTTATCTCAAATCTTGATTCCACCCATTAAGTAAAAAGTGGTTTTCAACACTTACCCATCATTTGATTAGTTTTTTCATGTAGTTATAAACTTTGATATCAAACTTCTAGAATAAAATATGCTTAATTATGGGCCTAATGCTCTAACTTATAGTGGGATCAAGTTGCAAAGTAAGAAAATTGTCAAGGACTTGAAAGTAATTAAATGCATTTAAACCAAAGAGTTAGGAAAAAAATGTGATGAATGTCATGGATCAACCATATAATAATATTGTATTCTCATAAAAAAAGTGTAGGAAATTTACAAGATAAAGTGAAAGTCCACAAAATGTGTAAAAAATATTGATTGTGTGTAATATGATCACATGCCTCCCTTTAGAGAATTAGACATTTCAAATTTATTGCCTAATCATTATGATGTCAATGCATTAAGTGATTACCATAGAACTACAAGAAACATTTCAAACATATATATTATATTGAAGCATGAAATCTAAGACCTTATTGACAAAAAATAAATTTAAATTGGTGTAACCAATAATAATTTCAATAAATCGATGGCTCTACCAAATCAAAATTTAAAATTTTTACTAACGCTCTTCCAAACCATAGTACTCAACAAAAATAACAAGTAAATTATCATATGATAGATATAAAAGATAAAAGATAACCATTGAAAGATCCTAATGCTCATCCACTTGTTGGATTTATTTAATTTTCATGAAAATGAAATACCAAATGATGGATATTACAATGGATGATTATTCAAATGAGCTTCCATAGGTGATCATCCATAAGAAAAGAAGGGATTTTTTTGGAGAAATTGAGCCACACTTAAACTATAACATGGATCCTACTAAAAATTTGTAGTCATAAATGGGTTGGTAGCACCCAAGCATGCACAAGGGAGGTCCTAGGTTTGAGTCCTAGCCCATCTATGGAAACTAACATGGTATCATATATAGACTAGGATCCCCAAACACCAAAGTGTATCTCAAGTAGGGGGATAGGTTTTGGAAAAAATGAACCACACCTAAAATGTAACATGGAGCCTACCAAAAAGTCTCAACCATTAAAGGGTCGATAACTCAAATGGTAGGGAACCCAAGCATACACAAAGGAGGTCTTAGGATTGAGTCATATTTGGTTCATGGTGTTGTCCCCCAAAAAAATTTCAGCTATTTTTGGGACAACATTTGAATTATTTTGGTCCTACAGACCAAAATAATCTCTTCCTTTTCCAAATTTTGTTTTAAGCATTCAAATTCCTCATTTTTCAAGCTTTTCAAAAATCTACAGACTGCAAACAGGCTCATTTCTACAAATTCAATGGGCTTCACAACTTTTGCAGATGTGTTCAATCAAAAGAATTGGTTTTCTAACAATTGGTCATTTTCGGAATTGGTTCATCACCTTGGTTCAAATAACAATTTACATCGGTAAGCATCAGCAGCAGGTTTAACATTTGGTTCATCTTTTGGTTCAACGAAAAGGTTCAAAGCCTTGGTTCAAAGGCAAGTTCAACATTCGGTTCAATGCTTAGTTCATCGGTTTGGTTCACTCAAATTGAACCATCAGCTTGAACCATTTTTGGTTCAACCGATTAGTTCAATGTCTTGATTTAACGGAATGGTTCATTGCCTAGGTTCAACAAAGCCCGAAGGCCATTTAAAGACTGCCCGAAGGGTAGATACCCTTGCAAGAAGCTCTTCTCGACTCAAAACAAGACCTTGCTTAAGGCCTGAAAGGGCAAGTTCAATCCGAAAAAGTGCCAAATAGAAAATCTGAAAGAAGACAAAGGAATGACGCACCTAAAAATGTCAAATTCAACACAGTGAATTAGTTGTTGATCCTTTAAACATACAGACCAAAATACATTCACGGATTTCAAAAAGAGGACTAGAAAAAAGTGGAAAAGGAATAGAACAGTAAATTAAATCTAGGACCTAATTCAATTAGCCAGAGAAGGAGAAAAGATGAAGATAAGATCAAATCACCAGCTGGAACATTGAAAGTTACAAACTTTCAATAAGCTTGACTTATTTCCTTGCATTGATAAAATCAAATGGGTAAAGCACCCCTAAGTTCCAGTGTGTCTTCTTAATAGATTCCAATACAAAATGATGTATTGATTATTCCCAAGTCCTTCTTGAAGAGGCTATATAAGGGACTTTATTCTATTGTAATAAGGATTTCTTTTTAAGACATTTTAGAATGAAACTCTGCCCAAATTGAGAGTCATCATTGAGACTGTGCTCAGTCTGTTAATCATATTTTGTTACTGGAATAAGCAAGGGACTTTTTCAGACTTTGTGCTGTGATTTATTTGTTATTAAGGAAACTGTTCTTATGTCTTTTTCCTTGATATATTTTTTGTTTCATTAATTCAACAAGCAGAATTAGTAAAATTAGTCAGGAAGGTGTCCTGAAGAATCAATTATGGAGAGACTTTGTGCCCCCATAGCTGCCTTCAGTGTGTTTTCTTTTCATTATTGTGTAAAGGACTTTGAAAAGACTTTGTGCCCTCATTTTCCTTCATATATTACTCTTGAGCATTTCAAGTAGAGACTGTGTTGTATCTCGATTTGCTGGTTACTATGCCCTCAGTTACATTCTACTTTTATTTCCAGGAGTATTCTTGTGGTTTGCTAAATAGTACTTTTGAAAGAAGAGGAGTATTGTCTATCATTTCTCCTGAGTTTTTCCTTTGATTCATGTGCATCATCTCTGAAAGAAGAGAGATGGATGGTTTGTCCCACCCATGAGTATTATTTTTTGTTTATATATATATATATATATATATATATAATATACCTGCAGGAAACCTCCCCTTGATGAGAGGAGAGAGCAGTGTCTTTCTAATGTGGTAAAACTACACATTTGGATGACTTATCTTCCTACTTTGGCTGATCAAACCTATTTTGTTTATCAGTACATTGATTGACAAAATATTCAACCAACAATTTTTGGTGACTCCGCTGGGGAAAGAGCGCACAATTTGAAGTCTCAAACTTCAAGCTGAAGTAGATCCTGCTCTTTTCCAATTTTTGTTCTGCAATCTAGAAACTTCACGATATACCAGAGGCTAGAAATCCCAAGGTGTTGTAGACCCTACTTTTGAGTTTGTGCAGCAGAATAATTTTGATTTGTTTCCTCCACAATCTCACCTTGGATGAACTGCTGGTCGAGCCTTGCCTACTCACACTCCACCTGGATTAGTGATCCCACTTTTGCATAGTCAAATCATGGCTCAAGGACCATTGGGTAATTCTTTTGGCCCCCTAAATTCGACTCCACCTCTGCATGAGCTTCCATGCAGTTCAAGGAAGAACTTCCTTAAATTCTTTGGTGATGGGAAGGTTCATCCTGATGAACACATTGCGGCTTTCAGCATAGCTTGCGGGGTAATAGGGGTGGAATTTGAAGATATAGTGGTCAGGATATTCATCAAGACATTACAAGGCACTGTTGCCGACCAGTTCTATCACTTGAAAGCTAGGTCAGTGACTGATTGGGACACTTTGAAAGACAAATTTGAAGCCAGGTTCAAGCCTGCAGAAGATGCACATGCCTTGTTGGCCCAGCTCACTCAGATGAAGAAAGAGCCTCATGAGCCTATGAGGGATTTTATTGCCCAGTTCGACAAGCTAAGGCATAGGATCCCCTGGCCACTCAGCCAACACCTCAGAACCTCAAATGCTTCTTCATCAACTCACAACTGCCTGAAGTGAGTTTCTTGCTGAGACGGGCCAGACACGTAGACCTTGTTGCTGCTCAGGACTTGGCTATTGAGGTAGAAGATGATCTTATCTTGGTTGGAAAGATAAGGAGAGACCCTAATAAAGGAAAATCCTCTTCATCTTCTGAGTACTCCCCTGCAGTCACGACTGACCCAATGGTACAAAAGTTAGCAAATGAAATGCTAGCTCTAAGAAAGCAAGTGGCACAAGGGATGTCATCTACTCCTGCATATAGAGATATACCCAAGAGAAATTTTTAGAATTAGGTGTACCAAGGCAATGCTGCCAGGAATCAAGGATAGCAAAATTTCCTTCCTCCTTCACAGAGGATCTCACCCTTGAAGCACCTCCAAACAACTCAGCAGTTGTATATCTTGAAGCTAAAATAAATTTTTCATTCCAGTCTGAGCTAAATCCCAAAGATGATGCTAATCTCTTAATTGAGGAAGAAGAAGAATTAGTTGGCAACTTTGATATTGGTTTTCTGAACTATCAGGATGAACCTATAAGTGAAGGCCATGCAGTTGAGGGGTCATATGTTGTATTCACCAGGTCTAAAAATCAATCAGCTCAATAAGATGATAAAGAGAAAATAGAGGAGCAACCTCAATCAGCAATTTCAATTGCTAAGCGAGGATCCACTCTTCCTTTCTAGCCAAAGGACTTGGTGGTTTCAAGAAAGGTAAATATCCCAAATGCTCCTATGCCTTCTACTTCAATTTCACAGTCCAATCCTCCACCTTTAAAAAATCAAAAGGATGAACTCCCATCATGTGTTCCTAGCTCATTCCAGGCATTTGATATCATTGACCTTGTAAAGAGAACCAAAATTCAAATGTCTAAATTTGAATTTCTGTGGTCCCATCCTGAGCAGTTAGACAGATTGGTTCAATGTGTTAAAAATCAAAACACCCTATTGAACGAATGATCCCCAAGGTGACACATGATGCTGCTAGAAATGCACCCACCAGGAACAACCTTGTCACTGCTCCCCCTGCTACTCTTGGTAGGATTGAAACTTTTTTATGTCACATTGCTGATAAATGGATATAAGCTAAATAATTGCATCATTGATTCTAGAGCTTCAGACAATGTCATGCCTACTAAAGTGGCTGAATCCCTTAGTCATACATTGACCAAGACATTTGGGAGATGTTTCTCCATGGAGAATAAGCAAGTACCATTGCTAAGACAAATCAAAGATGCCCAATTTGCATTTACAGCCTTCTCAGCCAAGAGAATCAAGATGACTGTCTTAGTGGCTGACGTCCTAGCATCTTATGGCATTTTGCTTGGACAAAATTTCTGCAAGGACATGGGAGGCAAATTAAGCATGGATCTATTTGAGGCAAGGATCTCTGTCCAAGGCGTGATGAAGAGATTGTTCCCTGAAAAGGAAGCAAAATTTGTGGTCACTCATATATCAGCCCCCGAAGCTCAAATTCTTTTTAAATCCATAGGTATGGGTAATTATTTTCTGTCTACAGATGAAGTACATGAAACACCTAAAAGTATCAACTCAAAAATTAGTTCAACAAGAACAACAAAAAAATTGGTAAGCTACAGTACAGACCAAGGAGGATTCTCCATTTCTGATGAAGAAAAGTCTAAAGAAAAGTCAGTATCAGATGAAATATGGACTTTGGAATTTGATGGTAGCTATTCTTCTACTGGTTTAGGGGCTGGAATTGTTTTGATATCTCCTCAAGGAGATATGTTCCCTTCATCTTATAAATTACAGTTTAGCAATACTAATAATACAGCTAAATACGAATCTTTGTTGCTGGGCATGAAGGCTACTCAAGAAAAAGGCATTAAATTTCTTCATGCCAAAGGGGATGTTGAATTAATAGTTTGCCAAGTGAGGAATTTATACCAAACTAAGAATGAAAGATTACGCCACTACCATAACTTGGTTTGGGACCAAATTGAAAGTTTTGATGCTTTCAACATTTCTACCATACCTAGAGAATCTAATGACAAAGCTGATGCACTTGCTATTTTAGAAACTCTCTTAGTTCCTCATTCAGATTTCAAAAAAGACAAGTATACCATTGAGCTAGTTTATAGGCCAAGTGTTCCTGACAATGCTAATCATTGGCAAGTGTTCAATGATGATCATCAAATCATTGCCTTCTTGGAACGGAAAAATAATTTTGAACAGCTATGTTTTAAAGGTAGCAAACCTCAGAAGAATGAATCTATGTCTGAATTCAGTGCAGATATAAATGAAAAATTATTACAGCTAAAAGGAAACAAAATTCCCAAAGGCCTAGTTTCTCTTGAAAAGTTGTTTGACAAACATGATAGATTCATTAAACAACAACAAACAGACTCGAGTTTCTCTCAAGGATTCGATCAAGTGAATCTATCTACTGAAGAAAATCCCAAGATGATCAATATTGGTAAGTGCTGCACCCCTGAAGAAAGATTCAAGTTCACTTCTTTACTTTATCAATACATGGATGTCTTAGCATATTCTTATGAAGACTTGAAGTCTCTCAGACTAGATGAAATCCGTCACAACATTCCTCTCAAGGCCGACTCAATGCCATACAAGTAAAAAGCAAGACAGTATAATCTAAAAATGTTAGGTGCTATTTTGTTTGAGATATAAAAGATGTTAAATGCTAGAATTATTTTCCCAATCCATCATTCCACATGGATTACAAACATAGTGCCTGTAAGGAAGAAGAATGGTGAAATTCACATTTGTGTAGATTTTAGAAATCTGAATCAAGCATCTTTGAAGGATAATTATCCTTTACCAATTATGGATCAAGTGCTTCAAAGAGTGACAAGTGTAGAGATGTTATCAATGCTGGATGGTTTCTCAAGTTATAATCATGTTGAAGTTGGTGAAACATACCAATACAAGACTGCATTCACTATGCCTCGGGGTACATTTGCATTTAAGAGAATGCCTTTTGGTCTAATAAATGCTGGTGCTACTTTTCAAAGAGCTATGAATCTGGCTTTCAAAGATGAGATTGGTAAATTCATAGTGGTATACCTTGATGATTTGATAGTCTTTTCAAAGCATCGATCTGATCATGTACACCACCTACAGCAAGTGCTGGAGCACTGCCGCTAGAATGGTATTTCCTTAAATCCTAAAAAGTCTATTTTTGGAGTAATAGAGGGGAAACTCCTTAAACACATTGTGTCCAAAGAAGGCATAAAGATTGACTTAGATAGAATCAAGTCTATTCAAGAGCTTAATCTACCTACAAATAAGAATGTTGTTCATTCTTTCTTTGAAAAGGTGAATTTCTTATGGAGATTCATCCCCGAATTCGCTGAGAAGACTAGACATATTTTGAACATGATGAAAGGGAAGACTGTCTTCAACTAGACTAAAGAAGGTAAATTATCATTTCAAGATATCAAGACTGCCATTACTGACACCCCTACCTTGGTTTGTCCAGATTACCACAAAGATTTCATCATATACAGCTATGCATCTGAGCATACTCTTTTAGCGATTCTTGTTCAACAGGACAAAGAAGGTATGAAATCCCCCATCTCTTTCATGAGTTGCCCTCTCAAAACTCATGAGATAAAATATTCAAATATAGAGAAGCACACCTATGTGTTGGTAAAAGCAGTCAAACATTTTTGATTTGTTAGGTTGTGGAGCTAAAAGCTTCACCAGGATGCAAATAGGAGTTACGGAGGTTGCAGAGAGTTACAGGGCAACCGACGTCAGTCAGCTAGCAGTGAAGAAGCAACCGACATCGGTTATCAGTTGGTCGACATCAGTCAGGGAGGTGTCGACGTCGGTAGCCTGTGTGTAAACATGCAGTTTGCATGTTGATTCTAGAGAGTCTATTTTTGGACTATTAGTTTGCATGTTAAAGGCTAGTTATAGTCTTGAGTTATGCATCTAATTATTGTAATTAAGATAGTCTAATTATTGTATGCATGAGATCTATATAATAGACTCATGAGCTGTATTGTAAAATAGTGCTAGAGAGTAAGAGAGCAAATAAGCTCCTTCAGAGAGAGGAGAGCAACAATGTGTTCCTCCTAGTGCCACAGTACCAAGTGTGGTTGCTAGTTTGGAGAATCAGAAGGGTTCTTCGTGTTTGTATGATCTTGGTCAGTAGGTGTGCATGGCTTATTTTGGAGATCTATAATGGTGAGTAAGGTCTAGTGATTTGTAGGTAGCAGTAGAGAGCAGGAGATCTACTTGGAGTATAGTTGTGTACTTGGTGTATTGGAAATGTTGTTTCTGACTAGTGGAGGTGAACATCAATTCTATATTGGAGTTGATTGTTGGGATCGAGAGAGAGAGAGGGAAGAAGGTCTTGAGGTGTGGCGAGTCTTTGAGGTGGAAGAAGAAGTGGCATCTTCTTTATTGTATTTTCTTCTGAGTGATTATTAATACAATTGTGTATTGTCTCTCATATTCCTGTGTTGTTTCATATTTCTAGTTACTTGTCATTCTGGTTAAATTCCGTGTTTAGTTGCTAATACAAGAGGTAATCATATGTGCTCTTATTTGGGAGCAAGATCCTGACAGTTGGTATCATAGCTTTTGGTTGGGTTACTAACAGGTGGTTTTAGATCTGGTAGTGTTTTTGATTATAGGTCACTCTCAGGGGTTTCAGATTAATTGGGAGTATAGCAATGGCAGAAGAAAGTAAGCTATGAATGGAGAAACTGAATGGCACGAATGGTCTGATTGATGGAAAGAAAGAGCAGGTAAAGTAAGATTGTTGGTCGATAGAAGATCAGCGCGTAGAAGTAGATGTTGCAGGTGATGTTGCACAAGTTGCTCTGGATAAAGTAGAATCTTGGTTTATAGATTCTTTTGCCTCTTTCCATGCAACCCAAAATAGAGCATCTTTTCATGGGTATGTCTTTGGAGAGATTTATTTAGGGGTTGGTGAGCCTTGTCAGATTATTGACGAAGGGGAAGTGAAGCTGAAATTGCAGACGGGTAACACACAGGTGTTGAAGGAGGTCATGCAGGTACCAGTCTTGGAGATGGGTCTAATTTCTTTAGGAAAGTTGGGTGATGGGAGATGCACAGTAACTCTCACAGTGGATGCACTTGAATTAGATGGTGGTAAGAAAGTAGGTATCCTTTATCTATCTACTTATATTACTAATTCACCTTCTGTTGCAGAGATGTGGCTTTGTAGGCTTGGTCACATATGTAGGAGGGGAATGCATGTTCTTAAGTAGAAGACAAATATCTTTGACAAAATTAAGAACTAAAAAGCCTTGGTGTTCATAGAGGAGGTGACGGATAGAGATTAGCTAAGGGGATTGAATTATTCTGAGTAGGGCTGTGTTGATTTGAATAGGGTTTTGATCCATGGAGATCTCATGGGTAAAAAATCATCACTCACAGGCGAACACAGGTACCGGCATCAGTCAGACAGTAACCGACATCGGCAACAAGAAGACCGATGTCAGTTAGGAAGAAATTGACGTTGGTAGAAGGGATACTGGCGTCGGCCAGGGAAATGATGTCGATAGTCAGGGTCAGTGCAGGGAACCGACATCGGTCGGATGCAGACTGGGAGATGGCTGTGATCGATCACTAGAACGGATGATGGGTAGACAACAAGCTGTCAACAGGTCTCAAATGCTCATATTGAGGACTGAAAGGTTAAGTGGACCTCATATTCATTGTTCACCTTCTTTATATTTCTTACTAATGGTTGAGAACCAGGAAGATGTGAAGAGGCAATGCAGGTAGAATCCAGATACAGTGGGAGCTTGGCATGGATGAGGAGTGTGAGTCCTTGGAGAAAAACCAAACAGGTATTTGTTGGTGGAGTTGTTAGCTGGAAGAAAGCACTGAAAGATGGATGGATTCCCTTGTTGAAAAAGAGAGTGGATGGATACGTGAGATGGAAGGCCAAGGTATATGGTCTTGAGGAAGCTGCAAGATAGTGGTACAGGTTTTGACATGTGGATGACAAAGTAGAGCTTCAGTCAATGTCAGTGTAATCATTATGTTTGACTTACCAAGTGGATAATGATTGCAACATTATTCTGTTACTATATGTGGGTGATTTTCCAGCAGGTTTGTACATACAGGGTTTTGCTGAGCTAAAGGTAAGGTTAGTTCAGAGGTATGTCATGAAGAATTTGGAGCAGTGAAATTCTTTGGCATAAGAGACATGGAGATTTTGTCTCCAGTGGGAGCTAATGTGAAGAAGGTGTTGGCAGGGTTCAATTCATAGGATGCAGAATCAGTAAGCACACCAAGGGCTGGACAGTTCAAGCTTAGCTTTGAACAAGGTTTGAAATCACATAAGGTCTAGTTTAGACCTGAGTTTTCCCAAGTAGTGGGAGTTGTCAGAAAGTATGGAGCCAATTCAGGGAAAGAGTACCGGAGGGCAGTTCAGTGGATTCTCAGGTATCTGAGAGGGATCAACAATAGGGATTCATGTTATGCAGGGTCAAGGTCTTCACTACATGGATATGTAGGTTCGGATGTGGCAGGTTACTTGGATGATAGGTGTAGCATCACAGGTTGTGTGGTGGTTGGTCTTCAGGGTTGAGCTTGAAGAGGGATACAAGCCAGGGAATAATTTAGATGGTGTATAGGTATAGGTACAGGTGCAGTTGTTTATCTCTAAGTGGGAGATTGTTAAGTTGTGGAGCTAAAAGCTTCACCAGGATGCAAACAGGAGGAGTTACGGAGGTTGTGGAGGTTGCAGAGAGTTGTAGAATGAGTTGTAGGGCAACTGACATCGGTCTGATCAACTGATGTCAGTCAGATGGTAGTGAATAAGCAACCGACGTCGGTTACCAGTTGACTGACATCGGTCAGGGAGGTGCTGACGTCGCCAGCTTGTGCGTAAACATGCAGTTTACATGTTGATTCTGGAGAGTCTATTTTTGGACTGTTAGTTTGCATGTTAAAGGCTAGTTATAGTCCTAAGTTGCGCGTCTAATTATTGTAATTAAGATAGTCTAATTATTGTATGCATGAGATCTATATAATAGACTCATGGGCTGTATTGTAAAATAGTGCTAGAGAGTAAGAGAGAAAATAAGCTCCTTCAGAGAGAGGAGAGCAATGGTGTGGTCCTCCTAGTGCACAGTACCAAGTGTGGGTGTTGGTTTGGAGAATCAAAAGGGTTCTTCGTGTTTGTATGATCTTGGTCAGTAGGTGTGCATGGCTTCTTTTGGAGATCTACAATGGTGAGTAAGGTTTAGTGATTTACAGGTAGCAGCAGAGAGCAGGAGATCTACTTGGAGTATGATTGTGTACTTGGTGTACTGGCAGTGTTATTTCTAACTGGTGGAGGTGAACATCAATTTTGTATCAGAGTTGATTATTGGGACTGAGAGAGAGAGGGAAGAAGGTCTTGAGGTGTGGCGAGCCTTTGAGGTGGAAGAAGAAGTGGCATCTTCTTTATTGTATTTTCTTCTGAGTGATTATTAATATAATTGTGTATTGTCTCTCATATTCCTGTGTTGTTTCATATTTCTAGTTACTTGTCATTCTGGTTAAATTCCATGTTTAGTTGCTAATACAAGAGGTAATCATATGTGCTCTTATTTGGGAGCAAGATCCTGACACACTTTTATATTCTAAATTCACATACTACTACCTTAGTTCCTGACACTACAGTCAAGCCTATATTAACTCAACAGGAGTTTGGCACAAAGAGAGGTAATTGGATTGCAAATATCTAAGAATTTGATTTGGATATCAAGCTGACAAAGCTGGTTAGAGGTAAAGGCCTATGCAAATTGATGGCTGACAATAAGCCAGAAGATACACAGCATGAAGAAGTTGAAGTAGAAAATACTCCAATAGTCCTTTTTGTCTCCACTACCAATGAATGGTACTCAGGTATTGCCTATTTTCTGACTTATGGTGAATGTCCTGCTCATTTGTCTTATAAATAAAGGAGGACTATCAGGTTGAAAGCTACCAATTTTATCCTTTGGGATAATGGCCTATACAAGAGAAGCATAGATGGAGTATTCCTTCACTGTGTAGACAAGGAGCAGCAAACCTGTTGGGAAATACGGAAGCACCATTGATTACCAAATACAAGCAATTGAATATGTGGAATTAACCAGAAGTAACAAGCAACTAGAAATCAGAAACAACACAGAATATGAGAGACAATACACAACTTGTATTAATACTCATCCATAAAAGAATACAATAAAGAATATGCCACTTCTTCTTCACACCTCTCAGAGGCTTCCCACACCTCAAGTGTATAGTAATTCTTTCTTCAAAGCTCTCTCTCTTACGGTCCCAACACACAACTCAAACACAGAGTTGGTGTTCACCTCTAACCAGTCAGTATCCACTACTACCAGTACACAAGTACTCCACACACTCCACAAGTGCTCCACACACTCCAAGTACTCAACGTACTCCAAGTAGATCTCCCCTGAACTTGAAACAACCTACAACTCAATAGACCTTACTTATGGAAGGATCTACCTTGCCTTCCTCTTTGCTCAATAACCGAGTACACACCATACTCTAAGTAGATCCTGCCTGATCCTGCTCCTTGTGTTGCTGTCACCTTGATTCTACTGCCACTTGCAGATCAACCTGGTTCTGTACACCTACAAACCTGGATCCTGCACACACATACACTTGTAGATCAATGATCTCACTTACCATGTAGATCTCCAAACGTGGCCTTACACACATGCTAACCAAGATCCTACATACATGAAGAACCCTTCTAATTCTCCAAACCAACACCCACACTTGGTACTGTGGCACTAGGAGGAACACACAATGCTCTCTTCACACACAGAAGGAGCTAATATTTTGCTCTCTTACTCTCTAGCACAAATTACAATACAGCCCATGAGTCTCTTAAATAAATCTCATGTAAACAATAATTAGACACCTAATTACAATAATTAGATATGCAGCTCGAGACTATAGTTAGCCCTCAACATGCAAACACCTAATTCGTTAACTAACTATCTGTGAACTGATAGTTCCAAAACCACACAGGTGACCGACATCAGTCCCTGTCTGCCTGGAGGTGACCGATGTCAGTTGCATTCTTGTCCACCACTGGCGGATGTCAGTCGGCCTAATCGATGTCAGTGATTGTGACACTCAGCAACCTCCTTCCCTATTTGCATCAGTGAAGCTTTTAGCTCCATAACCTAACAATCTCCCACTTGGAGATAAACAACTACATGTACCTATACTTGTACCCTGTCTAATCTATTTCCTGGCTTGTATCCATCTTCAAGATCAATCCTGAAGACCAACCACCACACAACCTATGGTGCACCTCCTGTCATTCAAGTAACCTACCACATTCGAACCTATAAATCCATGTAGTGAAGTCCTGACCCTGCATAGCATGAATCCCTGTTGCTGGTCCCTCTCAGATACCTGAGAACCCACTTCCCCGAATTGGCTCCTAACTCTCTGACAACACCCACTGCTTGGGCAAACTCAGGTCTATACGAGACCTCATGTGATTTCAGACACTAAACTATCCAACCCTTGGTGTGCTCTGGTTCTACATCCTACGTATTGAACCTCGCTAACACCTGATTCACATCAGCTCCCACTGGAGACCAAATCAACCTGTGATCTTCCATGTCTCTCATGCCAAAGAATTTTGTTGCTCCAAATTCTTCATGACATGCCACTGAACTAACCTTACCCTTAGCTAAGTAAAACCCTGTATGTACGAACCTACTAGCTAGCATACCATCCACATACAGTAACAGGATAATGTTGCAATCATCATCCACCTGGTAAGACCAACACAATAGTTACACTGACATTGACTAAAGCCCTGCTTTATCATCCACCTGTCAAAACTTGTACCACTATCCTGTAGCTTCTTCAAGACCATATGACCTGGCCTTCCATCTCACGTATCCATTCTCTTTATTCTTTAACTAAGGAATCCATTCATCTCTCAGTCCTTTCATACCAGCTGACAACCCTACCAAATCTCCCATTTGGTTCTACATCCTAATCCATGCCATGCTCCCACTATTTCCTGGATCCTTCCTGCTCTATAGTGAGCAATGAGTATAAAGAAGAGGAATAACAAATTTGAGGCTTACTTACCACTTTCAGTCCTCCATATGGGCATTTTAGACTTCTTGACAGCTTGCTATCCACCAAAAATCCGTTACAGTGACCGACCTCGATCACCACACAGTCTGCATCCGATCGACGTCGGTTCTATGTGCCTGTCTTGACTACCGACCCCACCAACATCGATGTCTGCCTGCTATCGATGTCGGTCATCCTAACCGACATCGGTCTTACTATCACTAACATCGGTCTTACCCTACCCAACACCACCGGCTCTGGTCTGCACATGACCAACATCAGCACCTGTCTGTTCGTCGCCAATTCCTCTTGACCAACGCCGGTACTTGTGTTCACCTGTGAGTGATGATTTTTTACCCGTGAGCTCTCCATAGATCAAAACCCTATCCAAACCACCCTGCTCAAAAGTATCCAGCCCCATCCACTAAACTCTATCTGTCATATCCTCCAAGAACACCAAGGCTTTCTAGTTCTTAAGTCTGTCAAAGACATCTGACTTCTTCTTAAGAACATGCATCTCCTTCTTGCTCATGTGACCAAGCCTATAAAGCCACGTCTCTGCAGTAGAAGAAGAATCAGTATTATAAGTAGATAGATAAAGGATACCTACTTTCTTACCACCAGCTAATTCAAGTGCATCCGCTGTGAGAGTTTCTGTGCATCTCTCATCACCCAGCTTTCCTAAAGCAATTAGCCGCATCTTCAAGACTGGGACCTGCATGACCTCCTTCAACACCCATGTGTTGGCCACCTGTAATTTTAGCAACACTTCCCTTTTGCCAACAATCTGACAAGGCTCACCAACCCCTCTACTTGGGGCTGCATGGAAAGAGGCAACATAATCTACTAACCAAGATTCAAATTTATCCAGAGCATCCTGTGCAACAAAAATTGCAACATCTACTTCTTCATGCTGATCTGCTACAAACCAACAATCTTTATTTACCTACTCTTTCTTTCCATAAGACCATAATTTACCATTCATGCTTTTCAATTCCTCCATTCTTAGTGTACTTTCTTATGTCATTGCTATACTCCCACTCAATCAGAAACCCTTGAGAGTGACCTGTAACTAAACACAAAACCTGCTCGTTGCAACCTTAGCTCTGATACCACTTGTTGGGAAATACGAAAGCACCATTGATTACCAAATACAAGCAACTAAATATGCAAAATTAACCAGAAGTAACAAGCAACTAGAAATTAGAAATAACACAGAATATGAGAGACAATACACAATTTATATTAATACTCATCCATAAAAGAATACAATAAAGAAGATGCCACTTCTTCTTCACACCTCTCAGAGGCTTCCCACACCTTAAGTGTATAGTAATTCTTTCCTTGAAGCTCTCTCTCTTACGATCGCAACACACAACTCAAACACAGAGTTGGTGTTTACCTCCAACCAGTCAGTATTCACTATTGCCAGTACACAAGTACTCCACGCACTCCACAAGTGCTCCACGCACTCCAAGTACTCAATGTACTCCAAATAGATCTCCCCTGAACTTGCAACAACTTGCAACTCAATAGACCTTACTTATGGAAGGATCTACCTTGCCTTCTTCTTTGCTCAATAACTGAGTACACACCATACTCCAAGTAGATCCTACCTGATCCTGCTCCTTGTTATGTTGTTTTCACCTTGATTCTGCTACCACCTGTAGATCAACTTGGTTCTGCACACCTACAAACCTAGATCCTACACACACATACACCTACAGATCAATGATCTCACTTACCATGTAGATCTCCAAATGTGGCCTTGTACACCTACTGACCAAGATCTTACATACATGAAGAACCCTTCTGATTCTCCAAACTAGCACCCACACTTGGTACTGTGGCACTAGGAGGAACACACTATGCTCTCTTCACACACAGAAGGAGCTAATATTTTGCTCTCTTACTCTCTAGCACAAATTACAATACAGACCATGAGTCTCTTAAATAGATCTCATGCAAATAATAATTAGACACCTAATTAAAATAATTAGATCCGTAGCTCAAGACTATAATTAGCCCTCAACATGTAGACACCCAGTTTGTTAACTAACTGCCCATGAACCGACAGTTCCAAAACTGCACAGGCGACCAACGTCGGTTCCTGTCTACCTAGAGGTGACCAATGTTGACCGACTCCTGTCGACATCGATTGCATTTCTGTCCACCACTGGCTGACGTCGATCGGCCTAACCGACACCGGTGACTGTGACACTCAACAACCTCCTTCCCTATTTGTATCAGTGAAGCTTTTAGCTCCACAACCTAACAAAACCCAGCTTTTAAAATCTTTCCATAATCTGGCCTGTGGAGGATATTTTTTAGCTTCTGTGACTGCTCACAAGATTTTGCGAGCCAGGTATTACTGGCCAACTCTTTTCCAAGATGTACATAAGTGGGTGAGAAAATGTGAACTCTGTCAGCAATTTGTTGGAAGACCCAAGTTGGCTGCCCTACCTCTCAAGCCAGTAATCATAGAGGAACCTTTCTAGCAATGGGGACTTGATTTTATTGGGACAATAAACCCATCTTCAAGTGCTGGGTATGATTATGTCCTAATAGCAACTGATTATTTCACCAAGTGGGTAGAAGCAATCCCAACTAAGCATGCTACTTCAAAAGTTGTATGCAACTTCCTCAAAGAAAATATTATTTTCAGGTTTGGATTTCCACTCAAAATTGTTACTGATAATGCAACTTATTTCACCTCTCAAGAGATTACACAATTCTATTTTCATTATGGAATTACACTCTCTCATTCTTCTGATTATTTTCCACAAAGGAATGGACAAGCTGAGTCTAGCAATAAGAATTTGGTAACTATTATCAAAAAGCTAGCAGATGATAATCAAAGGACATGGCATAAAGCATCGGTTGATGCTCTGTGGGCAGACAAGATCACACCAAAGAGGGCAATTGGTATATCTCCTTTTCAACTTCTTTATGGTATTAATGCTGAGATACCAATCACCTTGGAGTTACCAGCCTTAAAATTGGTGAAGGCCATTGAAGATCATACATATGAGAGTTCTCTTGACAAAAGAATCATGTACCTGACTCAGTTGGAAGAACAAAGAACCATGGTGGTGGATAGAATTACTGCTCATCAAACTCTGGTAAAGAAACTCTTTGATTAGAAGGCCAAAAATTGTGACTTCTAGATTGGGGATCAAGTCCTACTATGGGACAAAAGAAGAGAACCAAAGGGGATGCATGGAAAGTTTGACTCCCTTTGGAGAGGCCCGTTTATAATTCATCAAAACATTGGTGAAAATAGCTTTCTATTGAAATACCAAGATGGCACGCTCTTTTCTCTGCCCCACAATGGGCAGCATCTGAAACACTTCAATTCTTGAAGTATCAGATCATTTCCTCTATATTTATGTATATTTGTACACTTTTTAATTCTATTTTGTTTCATTTGTTTTCATTTATGAAGCCTTTCATTTCTGGGTAGCATGACTCCGTAACCCAATGGTACACATGAAGACACTGGAGATTCTAGATTCTACTCCTTTCAGTTCTTTTTAAAATTGACAGAAATTCCCCAATTGGAGCCAGCTGTTGTCCCCCAAAAAAAT
The DNA here is from genome assembly GCA_037957365.1 of Torreya grandis. Taxonomy (NCBI): domain Eukaryota; kingdom Viridiplantae; phylum Streptophyta; class Pinopsida; order Cupressales; family Taxaceae; genus Torreya; species Torreya grandis. The sequence goes on from JARHVA010000592.1 coordinate 927,428, forward strand.
GTCAGCTATTTTTGAGACAACATTTGAATTATTTTGGTCCTACAAACCAAAATAATCTCTTCCTTTTCCAAATTTTGTTTTGAGCATTCAAATTCCTCATTTTTCAAGCTTTTCAGAAATCTATGAACTACAAACAGGCTCATTTCTATAAATTCAATGGGCTTCATGACTTCTGTAGGTGTGGTCAATCAAAAGAATCAGTTTTCTAACAATTGGTCATTTTTGGAATTGGTTCATCACCTTGGTTAAAACAACAATTTCCATTGATAAGCATCAACAATAGGTTCAACATTTGGTTCATCTTTTGGTTCAACGAAAAGGTTCAAAGCCTTGGTTTAAAGGCAAGTTCAACGTTCATTTCAATGCTTAGTTCATCGGTTTGGTTCACTCAAATTGAACCATCAACTTGAACCATTTTTGGTTCAATCGATTAGTTCAATGTCTTTATTTAAGACAAATGGTTCATCACCTAAGTTCAAAGAAGCCCGAAGGCCATTTAAAGACTGCCCGAAGGGTAGATATCCTTGCAGGAAACTCTTCCCGACTCAAAACAGGTCCTTGCTTAAGGCCCAAAAGGGCAAGTTCAATCCAAAAAAGTGCCAAACAGAAAAGCTGAAAGAAGACAAAGGAATGATGCACTCGAAAATGTCAAATTCAACACAGTGAATTAGTCGTTGATCCTTTAAACATACAGACTAGAATACATTCATGGATTTCAAAAAGAGGACTAGCAAAAAATGAAAAAGGAACAGAATAGTAAATTAAATCCAGGACCCGATTCAATTAGCTAGAGAAGGAGAAATGATGAAGATAAGATCAGATCGCCAGCTAGAACATTGAAAGTTACAAACATTCAATAAGCGTGACTTATTTCCTTGCATTGATAAAATCAAATGGGTAAAGCACCCCTAAGTTCCAGCATGGCTTAACAGATTCTAAAGCAAAATGATGTATTGATTGTTCCCAAGTCCTTCTTGAAGAGGCTATATAAGGGACTTTATTCTATTGTAATAAGGATCTCTTTTAGGACATTTTAGAATGAAACTCTGCCCAAATTGAGAGGCATCATTGAGACTTTATGCTCAGTCTGTTAATCATATTTTTTTACTGGAATAAGAAAGCAAGGGACTTTTTCAGACTTTGTGCTGTGATTTATTTGTTATTAAGGAAAATGTTCTTATGTCTTTTTCCTTGATATATTTTCTGTTCCATTAATTCAACAAGCAGAATTAGTAAAATTAGTCAGGAAAATGTCCTAAAGAATCAATTGTGGAGAGACTTTGTGCCCCCATAACTTCCTTCAGTGTGTTTTATTTTCATTATTGTGTAAAGGACTTTGAGAAGACTTTTTGCCCTCATTGTCCTTTGTATATTACTTTTGATCATTTCAAGTAGAGACTTTTTGTTATATCTCGATTTGCTGGTTACTATGCCCTCAGTTACATTCTACTTTTATTTCTATGATTATTCTTGTGGTTTGCTGAATAGTACTTCTGAAAGAAGAGGAGTATTGTCTGTCATTTCCCTTGAGTTTTTCCTTTGATTTGTGTGCATCATCTCTGAAAGAAGAGAGATGGATGGTTTGTCCCACCCATGAGTATTATTTTTTGTTTATATATATATATATATATATATATATATATATATATATATAGTATACCTGTAGGGAACCTCCCCTTGATGATAGAAGAGATTAGTGTCTTTCTGATGTGGTAAAACTACACATTTGGACAACTTATCTTCCTACTTTGGCTGATCAGACCTATTTTGTTCATCAGTACGCTGATCGACAAAATATTCAACCAACACATGGAAAATAATGAAATTATGATTGCCATGGTGCAAGTATTAATGTATGAAAATTTATTTATCATCAATATTATTAGAAACTATAAAATATATTTAACAGTAACTTCAACAATTATCATGGGATATGATGTAATTACTAGAAATCCACTTGGTTATATTATTATACCTATCATAGTGGGTCCTAAGAAACTTTTAACTTGGTTTCATGTGGTGCCAAATAATAGATCCTATGATGTTTTTCTTATAAGTAAATGGTTAATCAAATGAGATAAATTTCATCTACTCTATACCAATGTTTAATTTTTTTCAGGAGGATCGAGCTATTAAAATACATAGAGATTTTTTTTATCCAACACTATAGCAAGTTCAAGAAGAGGTATTACCTAAGGAAATACTAAGTAATAATAAAATATTAGACCTCAAGGAAGAGAGTATAAATTCTAAGCACCTAATATCACACCCACAAGGATATGCTTTTCACAACCTCTTCAATGCAATAATCATATGGAGGATCATATGTCTATGTAATAAGGTATGATGGATACAAAAAATGATACCAATGATGATGATAATTTTTAACTTTATTAGTCACATGGGTATCTTAACATATTAATTTCAATCCTAATATTACATATGTTTCAACTTACATGGATTATGATGATGATTCACTTTCAAGTATGATAATATCATTAGTTAGTTTTTTAAAACTAATGATATATATTTATAATTGAACTATCCTTATTTTTTATACATAGTTTCTTTTTTGCATGCTTCTTCCCTAGTTATATCTATTTCATTCCCTTATCCCTATGATCAATGTATGGCTTTTGGGAATCCATGTTCCTTAGTTTTATTCTTTATTTTGTTACCCAATTGGGTCCTTTTTTGATAGATTTCTTCTTCATTTTACATTCCATTACTTGCCTATAATTCATATTTTTGACATGTTTGTGCCTTTGCTTCAAATTCTACTTATATTTTAGACTCAAATTTCTTCCCTTGATTTCATGTTTTAATTATGATTAGCGAGTTTCCTCTCTCCAACTTGTTTTTCATTGATTATTTTCTTTAAGTTGATCCGATTATTTTTCATTTTGATTTTAATTCTTGAATTTCAATGGTTTCATTCTTTTTTTTTTTTTTTTTAAAATCCCTCTATTATTCTTAGGTTTCCTCTTCTTCTTTTCTTTTATGTTATTTTCTCTACTTTCTTTAGCTTGTTTTAGCCCATCCCAAAACCTTTATTTCCACATGATAAAGAACATGTATTTTTTTAACATATATTTAAGTGGATTTTTTTTAATGAAATTTATAGGTCACTAGGGATCCTTTTTCTATTTTATTTTGGTTCTCACTTTGCTTTATGTGGTCGACTAATTTCATTTGATTGTTTCATGTCTTGTTAAATTAGTTTTCCTTTGTCTTGGTAAGTGATGATTGACATGTAGCTTTGAATATTATGATTATGTTAGAGTATAAATTGTATTTTTATAATTATTCATAAAGGTTATAATGGAGCTATGGCTTTTATACATTTTATTAATCAGATCATCGAGATCATTTAAATATTTTTATGCAACACGTATATGCTCATGATTGAGGATTTAGAGTATGTTGGGGGCACATCCTATGCTCATAGCATTATGGGGGCATCTACTAGAAATATTTTAGGTTACATATTTCTTGATTTCATTTTTCATATTGAGACTTTAGGTGATTATATAATGTATGATATATAATTCCTATTTAATGTGATTGTATATGCTTAGTTCTTTCATATATACTCATCTTCCTACTATGCTTGCTAAGTTCATGCCTTTAATGTTTTCTCCAATATTGGTATATAGTTGACTTGATTTATTTGCAATCACTGACTAGAAAGAATAGACCACCCCAAAATGGGAATGGGAGAGAAATCAAATAATCAAGGTAGTGGGTATTGCAATGGAAGTAGAGCAAGCTAGCAATAATTTCAGGAAGCAACATCAACTTCATCACATGTATATGGAATGGAAAGTGCAGTATTTTCATAATACACTTTATGGAGAAGGTTCCAGGAGAGGTTCACATGTGGTTATTATTGATCCATCCCACATGCCATCAATTATTATAAAATATAGTAATCTAGAAGTATATCGGTAGTTTATAGTAACTATAAAGTGGTTTAGGGAAGTTGTAGAAATAATATAGAGACATAAGTAGGGAAAAAAAAATCAAATTATCACAATGCCTATTTCAAGTGGACCAACCATACCAATAAACATCACAAAGGGTTCACATACATCAATGCACTCACATAATAAACTAGGGATAAGTAATCCTCTTCTAGGGATAATAACACTTTCTATTAGAGCCTTTATGACTTTATAGACCTATGACGAGTTTATAGACCTATATAAACATTTGCTAGCATACAAGATGAAATGGGAAGGCAAAGGCAATCTAACTAACAAATCTAAATGTTGTGATCTTATAGAAGAAATAGCCACCCAAATACTAGAATTAATCTTCAATAATGGTGGCACCAAGATAACATTAAATAAGGTAAATATTAAATTGATCAAAGAATATAAAATGTAATAGTGTGAAAGTTAGACCATCTCATAGCTTAAGGAGATCAAACATAAACTAGGAGAATCTATATGGGAATATGACCACAAGTTATCTATTATGATAAATAAGGTGAATTTAAAGTTTGAATACACTGATAAGGTTATATGGTTCATATGAGGGATGTGAAGTATAATATGATTTATGATAGTGAAAACATAATTTCAAACTAAAGCTGAAATTAGGGATATAGTGAGAGTAGTGCAAGTTGAATATTGTATTAAAAATTTCATATGAAGTGCAAAGACAGATGCTAACTTAGATGCCATATTGAAAAACATGGAAAGAAGACAAATTTTTGTCTTGTGTATAGAGTGAAATAAGCAAGTGCACCATCACAATGAGTGTCCTCATATAAAAATGATTTCTATGAGTTATGCCACACCTAGGATCATGCAACTATAATTTTTTATTTATTATAGTATTATGTGCTTTAGAAAATAAATGTGTGTTACAATTTTTACAAATCCACCATACATGATGAGATAAATTTTAGGGCTTTGTATGATCTAAAATTTGATGTCAGTCAAAATGTATTCATAGTCACTGCACAACAACCATCATTACCAAAAATAAATAATACAACACAAGACACAAAGATGCCACAATAAATAGGATATTTCCACCATCACTAAAACATCCATTAGGGTGGGATCCACCATCACCACAACATCATACAAGGTGCACCACAATATCAACAAGTGTGGGCTCCCTTGTCATCATATCACCAACCACACCATACACCACCTTCACTACAATATGAGTAAATTTGGGAACCTTAGTCACCTTAAAGGAAGTATGGGGCTTATACTAGGAAATCAAAAGGATGGGGGGCATCATAGAGACAATGAGTATATCAAGGTCTTAGATATGAATAACAATATCCATGTAAATTTATCATCTATTATTTTTGTGTTGAAATGAGTCACATTTAGTGAAATTTATCAAACATTCTATAATGAGAAAAATATTGTAATTATAATAGAATTTCAAGACAACATAAAACTAGATATTTCTTGACACTATAAAATAAAAGGAAAGATAAGATAGTGCACAACATCAAAATGATGAATATCCAATTGAAGGAGCAAGGGTTCATACACGTTGTCGCATAGAATTATTACAAAGACCAAGGTCATCCCCCACTGAAGATGCTTAAAGAAAATCCAATTTGGAAGGTGTGGGAAGATAATTATATATATCTTATGAGATAAAATATGTAAATGGATGAATCAACTCACTATTATACATACTAAAGATGTGAATACTAGAGATACCATGACAATGGAAACACAAATGTACAAAAAAATTATGCACATTCTATGATAAATAGGAGTGATGTATACTTTCAAAAACCTTTTGAAATTGATAAATTTATTGTACAATGAGGATATTTCATAAAATATTACCAATTTAATACAAAAAATGTTGGAATGTTCAATGAAGGGGTAGAAGAGAAAAGATAAAATGGTATGGTATGTGAAGATAAAGAATTTGTGGGACATAGATGCTTGGATGGATATTGAGTTTGTAGGATATGAGGTACATAACATTTTTAAAATTTTTTAAGAACTATAGACATGATTGAAAGATCTACTTGGTAAGAATTTGTAAGACCTCCAATAAGATATAGCCACATGACTTAAATCTTAGAATATTATGGCCACATTGAGCCTATTAAAGAGGATGTGGAGAAAGGGGATTTCAAGGTCATTTATATGAAGATAGATAAAAGACACTAACACACACTAATTGGAAAGAAATGGGATTTTGATGGTCACATGACTATCAATATAGTGGATAATTAGTTGGAAGATCACCAATAGAATGCCATTATTATCATACTATGAAAAAAAATGAGTGCAAGCCCTAAATGATATTTAAGGAATCATCCTCCTCATACACACATATGCTAGAAAGCTAGTTTAAGGTGGATGAAAAACCAAGAATAAAAGGTCATGCATGATTTTTTTACCATAATAATTGTAGCTTGTATAAGGTGTGTAAAGGTTATGGGGACTGGATTAGTGGTGGTTTTAACAAATGTGAATACTTAAACCACCATAACACTCTAAATAATGGGGTAGAAGTCACCTTAAATGTGATCACCTATAAATTATGATATAGATAATATCTTAAATATAAATCTTTTAGAATAATTATGTGTTTTATTTTGACTAAACCTTTTAGATCACCAACTATGATCCATCATTAGTAGAAAGTTTTAAGGGGGAATCAAAAAATTCATGCTTACTTAAATAGGGTAAGGGGTTATGATCACAAGGGGTATTAAATGTGAGAGTTACCATTGAAAAATATATAAATGTGTGTCCACCTCTCTTTTCAAATAATCTAAATAGATATGAAGGCTTAGGAATATGTCATTCTTGGAGACCTATTGTTAAAAATTTGGTAGGTTGGTAATTTTAAAATATTCTTTTTAAGTGTGGTTTAGTAGTTCATTCTTTCTTACTAATAATTAAAAAATATTAAAATTAAACTTAATTAATTAAATTTGTTGATTTTATAAATTAATTTGTTAACTTATTATTTTTTCAATTAATTTTCAATTTACTTTTATTAATCTATTACTTAATTTTAGTAGAGATTTTATTAATTTAATTTATTAATAAATAATTGTATTATTTTATTGCCTAATTTTATTATTTCATAAATTGTATTAAATGATTATTTTATTTTATTAATTAATTTATTGGTAATTATAAATAGGTCATAATTTTAGTAACATTAGAGCCTTTAGGGGTTAGTTTTTGTTTTTCATTCTTATTTATAGGTCGCATTTATTTATTTGGTTTCAAACTCTGTGTCCTTTTGAGGTACAAGATCACATTGTTTGAAAATAGAGGTGGACACATTTTTATATTGTTCAAAGACTACTCTCACATTCAATACCCCTTGTGACTGTTACTCCTTCACATATTTAAGGAAGCATGGGTTTGTTGTTTCACTATAAGTCTTTCTCTTGATGACGGATCAAGATTGGTGATCTAAAATGTTGAGTTAAAATTAGGCACATGATTCTTCCAAAAGATTTCTATTTAGATTTTATGGATTTTGAAAGCATAAATTATCTAGACAATAGCTACTAGTTGATTAGGACTGATTAGGATTATATTGAACCCAATAGGGAAGGTGGAATACCTCAAAGATCAACATCATCTATAAATGGATATTATCAGGTGATGGGATCATAAAAATATGCCAATTCACATGGTGTTCACCATAAACCAACATATTCCTCACTATTTTTTTGCAAAGCACTTGATAGGCTTCATTGATAATTTAAAGTTTTATATTCCAGAGACAAAGGCACAATAAATCAATTATGCATTGAAGGTGATCACAAGTATTTAGTGGATTTGTAATATATTATATGGTTAAAGTGGGAGGAATATTGTGATAATTTTCATGTAAGATTTCATATCATACCTCACATATCATTAAAATGGTAGAAATTCCAAACATGGCAATGTTTAGAGATACATGTTCACTCTTGTGAGGAAATCTAGAATGTGCAAGAAATTTATCCAAGGTATTGGTGTACAAATTTTAAGTTAAGCAAAAATATCTCCCTAAATCTTGGTATATTCATCAATAATGTATGAGGGAGATAAAGGTATGACCACAAGTTCAATAGAACTTCATTCAACCTTTGTGTTTGAAGATGAGAAACCAATGGTGCATAAATATTATAGAAAATGATTATATTTTATGTTTGTTGCAATAATAAAAGAGTTTGAAGTTAACACTAATACTAGTATTCATGAAAATGTGGGAAAATACCGCTACCCCTAGGAACAAAAGGGGTTTATGATTAAGTCCTGTAATAAAATCTGAAATAGTGTGAGTAGCTCCATAAATATAAAAAGTGATGGGGACTTGGATCTAAATATAATGTTTGAGACCAAAAGGAGTGCCAAATTTTCCTAGGAATAAAGTTACAACAAAGGCAGAAGAAGAAAATATGTGAAATTTTAACATAGAAGAAGAACCACGCTAATAAGAGGTGGTGGATTCTATGAAGGATGAAGGGAGTACAATTTATAAAGAACCTTTGTTTAAAAGAATAGAAAACATGGGAATAAAATTAGTACATAATATGACACCAAAATTAAATTATTTGAAAAAAAAATAGATTTTAGAGGCCATAGAACTATTGTGAGACTATGAAGATGTCCTTCCCATTAAATTCAGTGAGGTCAAGAGTGTAGATATTTTATTAGGAGATGCATATTGAGCTCAAAGAATGAAAATGGTTGATAAAAAATAGAACCTATATATTGAATCACAATATGAAAATAAAGGTAAAAAAGGAGGTAGATCTCCTGGTGAGGTCTGGATCATTTATCAGGTATAAAAGTTAGATTGGGTAAGGCACATGGTTATGCATCCAAATAAAATAAGAGAGATTAGTAGGTTTGGTAACAATTGTGTAATAAATTATGATTGTATCAATGAAACCGTTCCAATACCATACATAAATGGTTTCATTGACTACCATAATATATCTATCACAACATAAGATCAAGGAAAAACTATCTTCCCACAAAGTTGGGATCCTTCACATACTAGGCAATGTCATTCACCTAGAAAAACAAACCAAAAATATTTTCTAAATCCATGGTTACAACCTTTATATATTTCATAAATTATTTTTTATAGGCATATTGTATGATCAGGTAGTGTTTTCATTGTTCAAATAAAAATTACTGAAGCTACAAATTATGTTGGAAATGTGTCAAGCATTGAAATTGCATTAAACTTGAAAATTGCTTTTTATTTACACCATTTGATGTGATCCTTAGACATGCGGTTTGAATTTAAGGTATTTTTATTAATCAAGCCAAGATATTAGTTATAAAAAGGCTCAACCCACCAAATAGTCCATAAAAAGTGAAATCATTTATGGGACACACATGATACTATCAATAATTCATTTGGTGATACACAAACATGAAAACACCTATGGAGAAATTATTACACAAAGATAAAAAATTGAATGGACCCAAGAATTTAAAATTTATTTTATATATTTTAAACAATTCTTGGTCATGGCCCCTATCTTGGTTTTTATGAATTGGAATAAAATGGTCCATGTTCATGTGGATGCATCTAGTTCAATGATTGGAGCTATACTTGTGCAACCAAGAGAAGGAGAGTTAGACCATTTAACTCACTTTACAAGTATAAAACTATTTTATATTGAGAAAATTGTATCATGATGAAACAAGAAGCCTTGGCCATGTTTTTCATACTTTATGAGTTCTGGTATTACTTACTATCTACTCCATTTGAAACCTTCTTAGATCATTAGGTATTTTAATATTTGGTGAAAAAAAAGTTGTTGGGAGGAAGAATTTCAATATGGTCAATGATTTTTCAATAGCATAAATTTAAAATCAGATTGAAGTTGAGACTAGAGAATATAGGTTATACGACCTCAGACATATCCAAATAGGTGAAGAGTCAAAGGACTTTTAAGAATTTTTTTTGCATGGGCATTTTTAAGAGTAACTACAATCATAAAACAATTGGATGAGATATTTTTTAATATAACATGGTACATTCCTAGAATATTAAATAGTGTGAGACAATAATAAATAAGGTAAAATATGCTTACTACTCAATATTATATGGATTCCTTTACAAGCTTGGTAATGATGGCATCCTTCACAGGGTGGCTTTGGATCATCAAACAAAAAAAGTGTTGGATAAATTCCATTAAGGGGTAACTTGCGGCCATGTCATAGGAGAAATATATGTAAGGAAGATACTACAAATTGGAATATCATGGCCTAAAATTATTTAGGATCAAGTTGTGAATAACTATGAAATTTGTCAGTACATTGGTAAGCCAAACACAAGGATGAAATACCACTCCACCTAGTTCCCATTACATAAAATTTTGAGCAATGTGGGATAGATTTTTTAGGGAATATTACACCACTTTCTAAATGCTATGATGCCCACCATATCATCAATGTGATATATTACTTGATAAAGTGGGTTAAGGTAGCTATAAATCCTTGCTAAGAAGTTAAAGATGCTAATAATTCTTGTAGGAAAATATCATAATAATGTTTAGTTTGCATTAAAATATAATTATCAATAAGGGAACACATTTTATCAATAATAATAAATAAAAAAATCATGGAAGAATTCATGATATCACATCAAAAAATCACTACATACCATCCCCAAGCTAATGACCAAGGTGAATAATCAAATAAGGTACTAGAAAAAATGCTAACAAAATTTTGAAATGTGCAACAAGATGAATGGGAAGATTACATCCTAAAAATATTTTGGGAATATAATACTAATTACAAGCATGCAACAAGATATATTGCATTCTAATTGGTCTATGGAATAGAATTAATTATGCCAATGGAATATCAAATACATAGCTTGCACTTTATGATTATTATGTGGCTTGGTGTTAAGTAATCCTTGAAAAACTAGTTACTCAAATTGACTTGCATAGATGAGACATGATTAATGTCAAGTCAGAATCAATAAGTGTAGAAGCATATCCAGAAGGCCTGGCATGATCACATATTATGATCCAAGGAGTTTCAATAACAAAAAAGGTACGATTATATGAAATAAGTATCAAAGCACATTTATGAAAGTAATGAATCTAGTGGAAGGAACCTTACATAATCCAACATATGACATATTAGGGCACCATTTTTTTGTATAATTTATATGAAAATATTATTTTTAAGGTAGGTGAATGACATTACACTCAATCCCTATCATAATTCAAATCAATATAATTGTAATAAAAAATAAGTGTTAGATGGAATAATTAAAGTAGGATTTCTTTTTTTTTTAAAGTGTGCTAGCATAGTAATGTGGGAAATGTAGAAATAGTGTATATAAGAGATAAATATAGGTTACAATGAGGCAAAATTAATAAAGGAAATAACACTTGGGATAAATAGGTTTTTAGAATTGACATCAATGGCAAGGATTTGTTATATTTGTGAGAGGAATATAAAATATCCTCATAATTAAGTTAAGTTTGAGAATGACATGAGGTGATAGGAAAGGTTAGCACAAAAGTAGAAAAAAAAGTGGCACCAAAATCAGATAGTAATTTATAACTATGACAAAATGGATATACATAGACTTTGAAGTTGTTGGCAATGTAATCAATAGTCAATCCAAAAAAAAAGTAATTGTTTAAAAATAAAATGGTAAAATGTCATGCCAAATAAAATATAAATTGGAAAATCATAAAAATGGGCAACTGTAAAGTCAGCAATGACTAAAAGGGTTAAGTTAGACACAAGTTTTTGAATTAGCTCAATGGATCTTTGTAAGACAATGCAATTTATCCATAAAATAGGAATGAGGGGATAAAAACCATACTTTTTCCATCTAGAGAACTTCACTAGTATAATTTAAGTTATATGAATAAAGAGATTTTTTAATATGAGAAAAAGATTATACTATCGCCACAATCGAAATCATGAAATTTTTGAGAATAGTGTGTAGAGGTAAAATGGTAATCAGTGAGGAGAAGACATAACGGCCATAATCTAGGAGTTGGTAGCCTTGAGAAATGTAGAAAAAGAAGAGATGGAAACAGGGTTTAACTTGTGCTAAATAAAATGGAATGGTCAAGAAACCTTTGAATTCATCAATGAAGCCAAAACAAAGTGGCTTGTATGTCTTTAATTATAAAGAACAATAGGACCAACATAAGGGGATGTCACTCAATATCACCCATTGCAAGGTGTAGATGTAAAGGTTAGTTTGGTTCCTAGGTTTTAAAAAATAAAACAAAAACTTATGATGACATTACTTAGTTGCTACAATTGGGGGGTTATTTGGATTTTGCCTCAAGTGGTCATTCATATCAATACTACAATAGTTGTGCACACAACCAGATTAAAAATAAGGGGTAAAATACTAAAACTATATAAATCCACCAATTCACTCTTCTATCAAAAAACCAAAAAAATATACACATTATCCACTTGTCATGTATCTTATCCTTAAATCAAGTAACTAATGTACCTATGTAAGTGTTGGCAGAGTGCATTATAAAAATATATTAACAAATGATAAAGGGGGATAAACAAGTTAAAAATGAAGTAATTGACATTGCCTATTATAGACACATAAATTAACATTTATTTCTTAAATAATATACTTTTGATCATCCTCTTATACACACTTATCTCATGTCTAATTCCATATCTCTAAGTCATTCTTCCTCTACCTCTATGTGGATGACTCTTACTCTTGGGAAACTCCAATATAAAAAAATTATATTCTTAAATCTAAATAGCCTAAACTCATTATCATACCAAAAAAAAATTCTAGTTTAGTTGTATTTCTCCTCAAACAAGGCCACTCCTTGAAGATTATCCCACTTGCTAACAGTGTTTGATTATGTCAGCCACATCTTTCCACCAAATAAAGTTTAATTTCTCAAATTCAAATTACCTAATGGGCCATCCCACACATTTCATAAGTCTCATCCCAAGTAATTTACAAAATATCACTATAAAGCTACAATTTCTAATAATTTCTCACTAGAGGCTCATGTGATTTAAAACACTAAAATGTCTAACTACACATTGAGAAGAAATCATAAATTATTTCCAATTATAATTCCATGCATCCCTGTTAGCTCTTGGTTAAGTTTGAATACACCTATAAAGTAACAAGTCATAATTGAAGCACTTAATCACACCAATATTTCACCATCATATAACATTACATTAGTATTTCACACACACCACTATAACATGAGAGAACTACATAGATTTTGATCCCTCTTTAGAGTATTGATATGTAGGCAACATTCAACATAGGGGTTGTTGAGTTAAAGAAAAAATTTAACCACTAACCTATTTTCCACATTTTATTTTTTCTTCATGACCTATTAACATAGGGGTTCAAGTGAAGAAGAAGGCACAAATCAACTTCTGTAATGAATTGCACAATTTTGATCATGCACATAGAACCTACAGGTGAAGGTGCACTGATCCATATTTACATAGAGAACTAAAATCCTACTACATGTTAACATGCCCTATAGATACCAGTATAGGTTGTAAAATAGTTTACCCAAGATCATTAGATAAATGAATGCATATGATGGAGTGATCTCACAAGTTGAGCAAGTGCACATCATAATGAAACTGCTAGTAAATGAAATCATGCATAGAATATTACAAAGAAATGAGAGAAAATAAGATAATCTATATCATCCTAAATTTCTTATAAAAAGGGATGAAGTTCACATCTCTTATAGCTCTTAAAGCTATCATAACTCACAACTAAGTATCCTAGATAATCCATAATTTCTACCTTATATTGCATTAAAAATATGAAGGGAGAGAGGTGCATCTATAGGTTCAAGAGAAAAAGATACCACACATTCTAGTGAATGTGGGACTAATATTTCCAAGTAACCCAAATGAGCTACAGATCCCTAAGCAAGATAATATAATCATGTAGCAAAACCTAATGGAAAAAGACCTACACCAACACTCATTATAAGTGTAGGTTAGGTGGGAGATAATACAAAAAATGGGTCCTAATAATAAACCCTGATAAGGTACCCATGCACAATGAAATACCTCATACATAGAGAATAGAAAACCCAGTGGGAAAAACTCCCCCCAAAAGAGAGAAATGAAGAAGTGAAGATGCTAGAAGCAATCAACACTCCTAGTACATAGAGATGATCCCCAATATCTTACAAAACATGAAGGATATATGACTCCACAAAGAAGAGAGAGAATGTATGCACAAAATTTCACATGGTGAATGTTTTAATAGGTCCCTTTGCAACAAATGTTTTTTTTCTTTTCAAAAGAAAGAAACCATGAGTTGTCAAACTGTTGAATTCCCACTCAAGTGAAATATGTGTAGGAATCAAAATGTAGATATTTAGAAAATGGTAAAATGTCTCCTTACTAGTGCTCAAATGTGCCAAAGTATGATTAGGTATCACATGACTAATTATAGAATATGGTAATGAATAAACATACAATGAATGAGAGAGAAAAACTAGAGAAGAAGAAAGACATGGACCATTTACTGAAGGAATGTCCATGGGAAGAGGAGAACAACGCTCAATAACCATTGAAACTAAAGACTAGTCTATAGATGAAGCACTTAAATCTGCAAGATGAATGTTCATAGAAATATATGAGTCATTGATACCCTCAATATGTATACTCTCACTAAAAAAGTCATCTACAATGCAAGTTTGTGAAGGATCTGAAAGAAAAATAATTTGTATAGGAATGCATGTATAATCTACAATGTGACAACTAAGGTCTAGCATAATCTCATCCTATAGTGGGGGATTGAAATAAAGAAGAGCACTATCCACTATGGATGTCTTATCATAATAAATAAAAGTAGGAGGTGAGATTACAATTGTCTCTAAAGAGACAATAAGTAGTAGAGGAGTGATGTAAGTCTTAGTTGGATCTCCAAAAAGAGATTGTAGGATGATCCAAATAGTGCATGGACACTATGTATGTTCCAAATGGAAATGAATATCCATGAAAACATGTAGTAACAAAGCAAAAAAAACGTTATCACAATTATTATCCCACTTATCAAACTACACATGATGAGTGGGTGTAGGAATTTGTCCATATAGGAATGGAATATGATTCTTGTGTGTGAGCAGGTGTTCCATGTAAGCATTCCACAAAGCATAATTATCCTTCCTAAGAAGGATCACTAGAGATGAAACCTTCCTCATCAATTAGTAATAGTGCATGCTCTAGAGATAGACTTTAGACTATGCTAAAAATGAGTCCAATCAAGTGAGAGCAATCTGTGCATAGGTCTAAAAGTACACTATTTGAAGGAGTAAACCCCAATTTTGAGTTGTACGACATTTCTAATGGAATGTTCAACCCTATAAATAGAGATAAAAGCATATAATTGGCACAAAGGAGGTTTATATTCTGAAAAAAAATTATAAGGATAACAAAACTAGATGTAGGGCTCACCAAGGGAGTAGATCATGTGAGCGAGTCATAAGCATATAAGAGATATCTTTTGGGAGGGACGTGTAGCCACAACATGAGAACTAGAATGGTTCTAGGTCAAATAGACACTACACACTACCTTCCCATGTAAATATGTATTAAGGAATTTCCTAACATGCTTCTAGATGACTTCTCAACATGCAGATTTGATTCTCAACCACCATCCTTAGAATGAAAAGTACCAAAGAAGAATATACACAACAGAATATCCCAGCACAGTTAAAAATGGAAAGCAACTATGTATTAGATGGCCATGTGAGATTGAGGGATGGTGAGTAGGTTATGATCCACATAACAATGATGAGTGAAGGAAAATCAATGATAAGTGGGCAAATGATATGAGAGAGGAAGACAAAAGCACATGTAGGCTTAGAGACTTGTAAGCACAGGTTGAGGTACTAAGTGAATAGATCCTTGGTGGACGTTGCTATTTTGCAGAACTAGATTTAGTAGTTAGAGGCTTTTAAGTAGATAGATAGTCATTGAATCAAGGTTTTACATACACATGCATGGACTATTGAAACCAAGGATGAGCCATGAAATGTAATTAGAGATGCGTTGAACCAAAAAGAAGAATAGAAAATGGCATCTAAGGCTTTAGACCAATAATGCAGCACTTCACCTCCTCAGATCCAATGCCTCTCCCCTCCAGTGCCAATTCACTCTTTACAAGTATAAAATAAGGTGATGCCAAACTCCAACTTCAAGACCATGCAATAGATCTAGTTTTCAACATAGTAGATCAAAGAAAAGTGCCATGGTAAAATCAATACAATAGATCAGATCTTATCAAGGATGCCATGTAGTAGAAAATGATGATGCTTTAACATATATCTTGCTGATTACAACACTTGGTTGAAGGAGATCTTAAACAAAGATTCGAAGGGAAAAATAAATTAATCCTATGTTACACTCATCCCTTTCCAATGCCTCTAGATCTACTACAAAAAAACACAACTTAGTGAAATGAATGTGAGAAGCAAAGTAGAGATTCTAAATCTATCGATCCAAGGAGTGTCAATATTCTGAGTGTTTGTAATGGAGTCTTTAAAAAAACTTTTAGATATGCACAAAATTCCTTATACGAATAATACAAAGGCATTCAAATATATGAAAATGCCACCGATAATTGTTAAGAAAATAACTGATCTGATTATTGAAAGAGAAACCTTGATTTATGAAAAATAAGGTTTATAATCTTTGAACACAAGAATTATTACCAAGCATTATCATAACTAATTGGAATCTTTCAACTCACAAATGCACATACCATGGGGCTATCAAAAAAATATATAAAACAAAATGTATACTCAATATTTCATATAAACAAAAGCAAATAACCAACCAACCAAACAATAATGAGTACAGATTGGCGATTTGATACCATAAAAGAGTTTTAGCCATGATCATTGGATCAATGAATGCATATGATGGAGTGATCTCATGAGTCAAGTGAGTGCACATCACAATGAATCTACTAGTAAATGAAATCATGCATAGAATATTACAAAGAAATGAAAGAAAATAAAATAATGTATATCATCCTAAATTGATTATACAAAGGGACGAAGTTCATAACTCTCAAACCTGTCATAGCTCACAACTAAGTAGCATAGATAATCTAAAAAATTTGTCTTAAACTACATTATAAATATGAAGAGAGAGAGGTGCATATATAGGTTGGATAGAAAAAGATACCACACATTTCAGTGAATGTGGGACTAATCTTTCCAAGTAACCCAAATGACCTATAGAGCCCTAAGAAAGCTAATACAATTGTGTAGGCAAACCCAATGGGAAAAATTCCTACACCAATAGGTCAACCACATATAGATAACTCAACCTTATTCCAAATAGAGTTGAATCCTTGTTATTGATTCACAATAACCTTATTCAGCCACCTAGTCAATTTCGTAGTTGTATTCATAGTCTTGCATGTTTTATTTCTAGTTAAATTATTCTTCTTTGTTACTTTCCCATTTTAGCATATTTCTATATTTATCAAATTCCAAATTAGTTTGTGTGATTTATTACATATATTTTACACTCTAATTTTACACAACTATTTATCTAATTAATATTAAAACTCTCTTAATCCCAATTTTGATAAAACATAATGGTAAAACCATCTATTGATTGAATATTACAAACCCTAACCATAGATGTTGTTAGGATTTATTTCTTTCTTTTTATTGTTTCTAATTATTATATTAGGGTTTTTATATTTGGTAAATTCTTTGATAGTAACAATCTTCCAAGTTTCTATTTCATATTTTATGCAATATAATAATTTTTTTCTACCTCTCTTATAAGAAGTACTAGATTAAGTTGTGTTCAAGTTGAGCATACTCATGTTTCTCTTGATAAGGCACACAAGATGGATAAGAAAAAGGGTATATTAGAACCTTTAGATATTAATGCACAAACTAAATATGTAGAAGTACATAATAATTTATCAAAATAGGAAATTAAAATCAAGACAACCTTGACTCTCAAGATGAGAATCAAGATGTAATTCCACCTATAGGTGATGAAAAACCAAAGATTTAAAAAGTGAAAATTATTAATAAATTTTGAGAAGTAATCTATAAAAAATCTTAGGATTATCATACCATTTTATAAAATGGATATAAAAATTTCAAGCATGGATAATACATTTGATACTTCAACTGATATGGGTTCCTTACCTTTCTCCACATCATTTGATACAAATTTTGTACCACCATCTACTATGGGGGAAACCCAAGGGTTTTGAAAAATTAATATGAACATATCTACCTAGTCATTTGAGACACCACCATTGGTCAACACACATTCTATTCCTAATGAAAAATACCTTATGCATACCATTATATCCCTATAATCTAAGGTGTTAAATGGAACAAAGTTTCAAGCATTGAATTCATAGACTTTATTGCATACTTCATTGACTCAAAATATTTATGCATATCCTTTATAGTTAGTTTTGTAACACCTAAGCTTACATTTTATGATGGAAAGGATGACCCCAAGAAACACTTGAGATCATTTCATGTAACATGCTTGGACTATGCATCTAAAAATAGGTTGTTAACCAAGTTAGTTCCCAAAAGTTTAAAAGAATACACACGAAAATGGTTTTATGATTTTTGGCATCAATTAGTTCAAGAATTTAATCTTTTGGAAGATTTATTCGTTACACATTTATCAATAAATATCAATGAAAATACTTCATATGTTCAAATTACTCAGCTCAAATAAGAATCCAATGAACCCATCACAGATTATGTTTTAAGGTACAAGACCATGTTATCCAAAATGACAAATACCATGGCAAATGAGGAATTAAAAGACATCTTCAAGTATATTTTTATTCAACCACTATATTAATCCATTGTATTTAATAATTTTCTTTCATTCATGGATTTACATGACATAATTAAGGAAAGAGAGGTTAATTTATTGGCCATGAATCAACTCATTTATGCAACCAACCCAGTTTCTACTTCTCATGTAAAGAATTTGAGTAAACCAACATACAAGGTGAGACCAATTAAAAATAATAATGATAAAAAATAACCATTGAATGTAGTTTTAGAACTTACTCTGTGCATTATATTATCATCTCCATGAAGGACACAATTTAACAACTTGTCAGAAGCTCCTTGTAGTGTTACAAAAGTTATTAGGATGCCATCTCATATTACTCCCTCCCATTAAAGATGTTGATGTGATTAAACCTCTTTCAAAAATATTTAATCAAAATGCTTTTTTTTTAATTTTCATAGAGCACCAGAGCATACTACAAATAGATACATCAATTTGAGGCATAAGATTTAGGATTTGATAAATGAGAACATCATTGATGTAAGTACACCTAAAGATAGTAAAATTGCACAACCAGGTAAGATTAGAACAATAAAGATATTCATTGATAATTTCCTTAAGCTTATAAATCAATAAATAATAGATATATCATAATTAAAACATGCATATAATGCACATCTTCCACCAAGTTATTATTGTCCTCATATTGAGGCACAACATCCTTTGAGTGGAATCATTGGTGTATATCATGTTTTATTTTCATCTAGACCACTTATCACATTCAAAGGGCATGAGATAATCAAAGATGATTTTGATTTTCACTCTTTGTTCATTAGATCTTACAATGATCATCAACCTATAGAGAGTGTCATGGTTGATAATGGTTCAAGTGTGAATATGTGCACTATCACACTTCTCTCTCATTTCATATACATAGATAGGGATATCCTTCCTATAAAAACAATAATAAAGGGATTTAATGGCCATTTTTTGAGTTTTATTGGTGAGATCACATTACCACTATAGGTTCATCCCACATATATGGCCACCAAATTCTTAGAATTACCTAGTGCATAAATCTTCAATATGTTATTTGGACATCCTTGGATTCAATAGCTTCATGTAGTTCCTTCTAAAATACAAATGCTTTAAATACATTTTTTCTAATGAGATTATCTTAGTTCAAGGTATTCCGTATGAATACCCCCTACAAATAAAGGATATTATTCCTACACAATAGATTAAATTTTAGTAACCTTAAAATGTTCAACATACATAGAGAATTCAAAAGTGAGTGGTTAACTTTCCACAAAGACCTATATTTGAAAATCCACTTAATCAACACCTTGTTATAAATTTTAGAGAGCCACTCTCTACCTAGCACATCCTAGATTGATATTATAATACACTAATAATATTCCACAATGGACACCACCACAAAGTTGAGACACTCCATAATGGGTCCAAAAAGTCTTAGAGTTCACCACATTAAACTACATACATAACATACTATAAATCCTCATTATGATAATGGTACTTACATTTCAAAGACATCAATTTTATATTTTTAAACTGAGATCAATTCCTTCACAGTGGTATGATACTTTCCATTTGCAAGAGGTTATACTTCACATGATAAATACATGAAATATTGATTGTGAGGTTCTTGTAGGAGTCATTGGTTAGTATGGTCCTTTTTCAATTTGATGAATGTAAAATACAAAAAATAGAATATTCTAAAAAATTCTAAAAACTAGGACCTATGCATGATATGCCTAGTTTATTTACATCAGTTTATTTGTGTTCAATATATGCATTAATTCTCTATATCTAGTTTTATATCAAATCTGATTCAAAAGTGTACTAGATTGACTTATAGAACATACAAGTTGTCGTTCACATATGTATTTGTAGGTGATGATACTATATCAAGCCCAAAAAGTTTACACAAATAAAACTGTTATAACCCAAATAGTAACAAATTGCACTCTTGTATAATTACATTGGATTTATCCCAGTGAACACATGATCTACTTTTTTAGATCCAAACTAGTCATAGGCCTTCTAATTTTTTTTAATCTCAACAAGTTCACAAGGGGAATCATGTTACATAAGTTTTATCATTTTATGACTATCCCTATTTTTCCCACTTCAAAAAATTACATTACACAATTATTTTCCCACTTATTTTCACATTTATATCTTACTAGATACTAGATTTACTTAAAATTGTGATGTTGCAAGTTACTTATGTAGATCAACTTAACTTATTCGTGCTTGATTTCTTATTTCATGTCTTGTATGTATTTAGCTTGTTTGGATTGTGGAAAATTAAAAATTCTTGTTCATGGATCTAATACTTATCATGTGATTTTATGCATAAGAGTGACATTTTAACATGTCCCTTGTATGTGGCCCCTTATCTATCTTGCGTGTTTTGTGTGTACTCTTTATGTGTGTGGGTCATGGTCATGAATTTTGTTTGCTCAATTTTTCAATGCCACCATGGACATCATGCATATTCATAGATTTTTATTCCATGATTGATATCATGTATCCTCCCCAAGTTTATATATATATTAGTTTAAAATACACAATATATGATCAGTGTTCTTTGCATACCTAATTGCTAACATTTATCTTGACATAACACTATGTATGCTTATTTCTACATGCATCTTGCATTACTATATTTATTTGTTTATCTATGATGATGTCATAATCTCCAATTTTATCATTATAACTTTATATTTCAATCTTTTCTATAACATCTTTTGCATAACTTTCTTATTTTTAACTAAGTTATTATGCAAGTTTCATAACTCACCTAAAAATATGGGGTGCATACAGAGGATTGTCTGAGAGACTAAGGTGAAATAACATACTAAACATACAAAAAAAGAAAATTTTTACTTATTTGATTATAGTTCATACCCATAATTTACTCAGAAATTAGTTTCAAACAATAATGCTCAATTTGGATAAGGGCATAGGCCAACCATGTCTAAAATAGTATGTTTTCATCCCAATAGTTAGAAAAAAATATTTTTAATAATTTCTCAAAATAAAATTTAGTTATAGGGTAGTTTTTATTAGGTATCCAAAATTATTTTATATGAATAGTCATATTTTACTCAGATTTGGGGCACCATGTGCGGTATGTGGTCCACATTATCACACAAGCTTTTTCTCAAAAAATAACTTGATATTACTCAGTTCTATAATATATATAACAATGATATAAAATTAGGGGCATGTACATGACATGTGATCACTTCTTCACTTATTTATCTTAGAAGGAATGACAATCCATGTCATTATCTATGTTGTATACACACGACTCAGCTCATGTTATTTTTGCACTAATTTTGCATTAGAAATGAATATTATTTTGTCTACAATGGTTAATTCACCTTTTTCACCAAAATGATCTATTGGAATTCATACATGATTGTAAGTTACTCTAATACCTTGGGTATATAATATGAATTCAAGTACACCTTAAGTTCTTAAGCATTCTCTTCCAATGAGGATTGGGGTATGCACAATCCAATCCAAGTGTTTTAGTAAAGAAATATCCAAAGGTCCTACCCTCTATAGTCACCAATTTTACACTAGAAAACACAATAGTTAACATATCCAAACATTTATTTATTCCTTTTTATTTTGATCTATAATTTTATTATTTTTTAGTTTCATATTTTATCTTAAGTAAGGATTGATTTATACATGTTTCATTTCAAGTTTTTATGAAGCATAGTTCAACATGTGGCCTACCTTTAAGACTATTATTCATAGGTAAGTTTAGGTATAATTTTTTTCCTTTTATTATAGTAATTTTTATTTTGTTGCACAATTATTATAAAATTGAGGAAAATTTAGACACATAAATTAACATTTATTTCAAATAAATGTACTTGTGAACATCCTCTTATACACATTAATCTCACACCCAATTCTATGGCTCTAAGCTATTATTTATCTACCTCTATGTGGATGAACCTTACTCTTGAGAAAAATTTCTAGATAAAATTCATATTCTTCAATACAAACAACTTAAACTCATTATTATATTGACCCAAACTTCTAGTTTATCTATCATTTCTCCTCAGACAAGGCCACTCCTTCAAGACTATCTCACTCATCGGTAGGGTCTAATTTTATTGGTCATATCCTCCTACCAAATAAAAATTAGTTTGTCAAATTTAAATTCACCTATTAGGTCATCCCACATGTTTCAAAATCTCCATTCAAAGGAATATCCAAAAATATCACTATAAATCTATATTTTCTAACAACTACTCACTAGAGGCTCATATGATCACTAGAACATATATCTACACATTGAGAGGAAAACATCTATTCTTACCAATTATGAGTTCATGTAACCCTAGTATCCCTAAGATAAGTTTGAATACACCTCCAAGGTCATAAAGCATCATTGAAGCACTTAGTCATATTAGGATTGCAATAACATATAACATTACACCAGTCTTTCACACACACCATCGTATCACATGGAATTTGATCCCTTTTTGGATTATTGGTATGTAGGCAATGCTCAACACAAGGGGTGTTGATGTCAAGCACAAATTCAATCATTAACCATTTTTTACCATTTATTCTTAATGACCTATGAGCTATGGTTATAAATGAAGAAGAAGGCACACAACAACTTTTGTAATGAATTGTACATATTTGATCATGCACACATGACCTATTTATGAAGGTGAACTAATCTAAATTTACATAAAGATATAAAACTTATATTTCAGCACACCCTATAGACAACATAATAGGACAATTTCATCTAGATAATGTGGCCTTTATAGACACCTAAATCTGGCCATCGATAACCTCCAATCAGGCTTTTGGCCAATTTCTACCCAAAATGCACAATGTGGCCTAAAAACACTAAAACATGCTAAATGATGTGGAACTGACATATTCAAGTGCTGATTTTGGCCAGGGTATCCCTAAATGAGGCAATGCAATTTATGGACTAGCTAACTTTGATCGGTTTATTTCAAGTCAAAATGCCAAACTTGCACTTGGGTACTCTGGATTGATCTTCTCTATCAAATATCTTACACGAGACGCATGCCTTTGCTATTTGATGTTGATAACATCTTAAATTGGAATATGGATCCAACACATCTAACATTTTCTTCCAATTCTAATTCAATCAAATTTTAGACCAATAATAAGGCATTCTGATCAATTTGAGTTATTTATGCATAAAATATTTAATCATGCTTAAGTGATAATTAACCCAAATCAAGGAATAATTAATAATTCCATGGAAACTTGTTAAATACTTGTTTTTAGAAATGAATATTGAATATATGCATCATCAAGTGACCTCATTTCTGGGAAGACAGCTCTAGGCCATAAATGCCACAAATATCAGGATTCATACCTTCCATGCCTCATCAATGCCTTCCATGATGCCCTCCATGCCTCTTAATTTCCCCTTCTTCCAATGCCAAGATAAGGATAATTAAAAACTTAATTCCAAAAATTGAATTAATCTTCAACCACACATCTCAATCTCAAGATGGACGGTTTAGGTTGATTCTAGACATTTTCAAAAATCTATAAATAGAGAGGCTATGAACATCATTTCTAAGCTATTTTGGCGTAAAGTTATAATTCACAAATATCTTTAAGAATCCATTTCAACTAGTTTTACCATGCCAAATTGATTCCAAGCCAAGCCAATCCATAAGCCAAAGGTGCCAAGGAGAGATGGAAGTATCCAAGCTTCCATTGTAAAGGACTTCATGAGCATAAACTAAGAAAACCACTACAACAAGCATTTTGGAGCATCCAAGGAAGGTAAAAGAGGTTTCTTTTACATTTTAGTTGTGTGTTTTATTCATGTTTATTAAGTAAGCTCTCCCTAGTGTCTATGCTTAGAGATGTTATGCTATTAGTGTGCTTATTTCATTTTGTTGTCATTTTGGAACTAATACCATACTAACCATCCTCTCTTGAGTTAAATTCCTAGATCACATAACATCATGCCCGGTGGGACTAGATGTATCTCACAATTGAAGGAGATCATTTTTCAACTCTAAAATATTTATTTGAGCCCTTAAAACTCTTGCAAATTTATTTTCTAACTTTATTTTGTCATTTTTGTTTACCATGGTTTTACAGAGTAATAGACGTCAGCAAGTAAGACCGATATCAATTACATATCTTAACTGATGTTGGTTAGAAAAAATGACTTCAGTTAGATCTTGGTCTGATGTCAGTAGTAATAACTCACATTGGTCACTTTTTTTTCCAAAAACATAGACCTGAGAGCTACTTTTTTAAACTTCATTATTTCAAGCTAAAAAGAGTTTCAAAGCTAAAGGACATGCTAACATTTTTGTTATAGGACCAAGTTTGATATTTGTTCAAAACATGTTTAAATCACCTTTGCATGCTTAAAAATCAATTAGGAACCATTATTTTGGTGTTTAACAAAGAATTTAGATGTTTTTGGTCAATGTTTTCAAAGTTTACAACTAAGACCAAGGGGTCAAATGAACACTACCAAATTTTTCATTTTGGACTTAAAATTGAACACACTTGTCAATTCTTGTTTACAATAGTTGTTTAGTTAGATTTTGTTTGGAAAAAAGAGGAATGTTACGTGTATGCTCTTCCATTTGTCCCCTATAGGGAACCCTTGGAATCAAAATCATCATTCCTATTGCAAGTAGCCTAGTCCAAGGCTTAGAAAGAAAGTCATCTAAAGCACTCCCCAAAAACTCATCAAAGTTTGGGTGACCTTGAAAATGACCCTAAAGTCTTTCTACTTTCATGCTTTATTTATTTTTATGCATCTTGGCTTGCGAGGGGGACTTCATCACCTCCCACAAGTTCTTTAGGGAAGCTTTGACCTAAGATTTCATCTCTTGACATTGACTTCATTTGGCTCCTTTGGAGTTATACACATGATGTAGTGGCACTTTGGACATTGCACTACACTGAGCGAACATCAAGATGCAATTATTGCAAAAAAGACTAGACCTTTTTGTAACAAGCCAAGTGATACAAACCCAAAATTTGTGTTTTTCTTTTGCATTGTTTGACATGAAAGCCATTATGTAATTGATTCTTCTAGATTATTCAAAAACTTATTAGATATTAGATAAATCCCCACTTGCCACAGAAGTATTATAAAAAGGTGCACCTCAAGGTCAATGTCACAGTACTATCATTTGAGAGAAGGGGGGTGTAAAAATCCTACTATATAATGTACATTTACTTTAGGATGAACACTTAAAATCTTCTCAAATGACGTATATTGATAGATTCTAACAATACCAAGCAACCTTGTTAGTTTAGGATCTAAGGGCAATTAATCAGTTGGTCTTTTCCTAGATTAAAGTCTTGTTTAAAGTCAAAACTTGGTGTAAACAAACAATCCAAAACCAAACACATAATCCAAATTTTTTGTTTAACAAAGAGGCATTATGCTGCCCATGTGAGATCATCAATTTGCCTTGTTCAAAGTTCATCAAAATCTTGAGAGTCATATCATCTACTTTGGCATAGTTATGCTTCCAAATTGAGTCTAGACCTTTACCAAAGTTGTTTAAATCCTTCACTTATAATTTAAATTTGGAATTACACCTTTATAAGTTCATAGGGTTGATGTGTTAATTAGGTTTTCCATTTGCACTAAACTTGAGGGAACTTAGGTTTAATTTACAATTTGGGTTGAAGGCCATTTAAGACTCATAATCATTGTCATCACTTAATAGATTTAAGCCATTTTGTGCTAAACACTTGCACTTTGAGTCTATACTCCACAACATTTTGAGTCAAGAAAAGTAGTGTTATGTTGTCAAAATTATGGAAAAATGACTTTGCCTTAGAGAGTATTTGAAACAAACTTTGTTATCACACATTTTAGGTAGTATAGCATCGTTACGCTACCCAAAAAATTTCAAATACTATTTCATAGACCCTCTTTCATAGAGTTCTAAGTTTATTCCTACATTTTTAGACCAATCCGAGTGTATTTTTGTGATCTTTTGTCTAAAACATAGTTAGACCATTCACTTTTGTCTAGTTTATTTGTCAAAAGAACCTAGTTTTATACCATTATTTATGAGAAAATAAACTATTTATAAAGTGCCTTTTGTTTCATACCTTATACCTAGTTGATCAAGTTCATGTCCAAGAATCGAATACCTAGTGTTTTTTAGAAGTGTTTCAAATCCGATAGATTAAAACTTTCATCTATTTTCAAAGTCTAAATTTTGATGCCATTTGGCCCAAAGTCCTAGCACATGCCTTGTTTGAGCCTAGATTTTGATGCCACGTTTGGACAAAAGAACTAACAACTTTTAAATTCTTAGATTAGACTAATTTGAAACACTTTGACTTTAGAGTTTGGCATTTTAATTTTCAATCCATTTACTTGCTTACCTTTGTGTGAACAGTGAAACATTAGATACTTTATGCCAGCTTATTTCCTCATAGATCTTTGCATAAACCTTTTTATCCTTTTGGCAAATCTAGACCAAGTTGAAGGCATCATTTGTTTTAGATTATGTCCTTTTTAGAGTTTGTATAACTCTTTGACCTTTTATTGTAGAGCATTAACTATGGATCCCAACATGTATTCCTAAACTTGTAGTGGACTCATATACAATCTAGGGATTAGTAATGTAGTTGCATAGGAAGAAATGGTACAAGACCCCTATGCAGATAATATTGCTTATGAGATGGATTCTTATCCCTCTTATAATACTCAATCAGGGGCACAAAGCCAAGATCCATTAGCTAACTATCTGGTTAACACACCACCTTTTTCAAAACAAGACCAAGAATAAACCACACAATACCTAGCTATAATACCCATAATGGATGAGCTAATTCTTCAATAGTCATATCCTACTAATATAGTTTCCATGTATGATCCATTTTTTTTTAGAAATATTTGTTAGAGAACAAAGATGAGATTTTAGTTAGAGCCATAGAGGTATGGACCAAGTTTGCAGTAGACTTCCCCCATGAAAATTTGTTAAGTCTAGTAAGAGTGCCCCACAATATCATTTATGATCAACAGGCTTCTTCTAGCAATTTAATGTTCTAGTCCAAACGACGTATCAAGACCCTAATATATCTAATTAAGACAAAAACATCATGGAAGACCACTTTAACCAAATGTAATTTTAATCAAATGAACATTGTGAGTAAGCCTCTTATTGACTTATTTCCTTCAATAGGAGTGTTGATAGAGTTAACTGGACAAGATAATATGAGTTCTGACATATTCGTTAAAACTACTTCGATAGATAACTTAATTTATATGCCCATTATTGAAGAAGTGTCTTCGGCCTCTACACTAAATAGTGAGCCAAACATAGTGGAAAATATGCAAGTAACATCTAATCCTGATCAAAGTGGTACTAACGTACAAACAACTAGCCAAACACATGTGCCTATAGTTAATCCCATGAGTAGATCATCATACCAAGGAATATGATTTCTTACACCCCAGCCTCAACCAACTACTTCTTCAAGTATACAACTTATGGGATTGGGTAATCAAACAATGACTAATGTCATGCCTTAATGACAAAATGTGACAAATCCTACTCCTTAACAAGTGATGAGTAGTATTCCACAACAACAGACATAATCTAGTGTATCAACATAATAGAATAAAAATACATTGCCACCTCAATCAGGGGAAACTAATATTCCTCCTTGCCAAGTAATAACAAACATACCTCTTTAGTCATAGAATAATATGTCAATTCAAAACCAAGCCATAACTAGTCAACAATGTGCAAATATTAGTCATCAATAGATTTCAAATCTACAACCTGCTTTCACTTCCTCAAAAAGATTCATGAAACAAGGAGGTACTCATGTTTCTCAAGTACCTACTAGACAACCATTGGTTTAAAATGTGCCACAAATTCATAGAAAGGGTCTTGGTCCACAAGTTCCCACTCAACAACATGATTTGATTAGTCAGTAGCATGTCCCTTTTCAACCACAATAGGCACAATATAGTTATATCCCTTCAACCCAACCACAAAATCCTCCAAGTCAAACCTTTATCACTAACCCAAACTAGAATATTGTGCAACCAAATATGCAATTTCATGTACATCCCAATCCACGTATGCGTATTCCTAGTCCATTCCCCAACTTAGCCAATATACCTCAACAAGTATCTCCATCATACTCTAGTCAAAGTGTCCCACTTGTGACCTCCCAACCATATACCCAAACCAAAATTCTCCCTCAAACTAATATACCTTCCAGTTTCCTATCCCAAGAATTATAATAGATGAAGGATGTAATTGCTGCCATTCAAGCTATGAAGCATACTAAAAATTTAAAATTGGATGACTTGTCTTCTTATCCATTCAACATGGAGTGTTTTTAGATACCATTTTCTCCAAGATACAAACCATTGAAATTTGATAAATACAAAGGGAAAGGTGACCCTAAGGCTCATTTGACCAAATTATTTGTCGCATATCAACTAGTGGCATATAGTGACATATACCTTTTGTTGTTGTTTCTAAGGAACTTGGCTAGACAAGACTTGAAGTGGTTTTCAAAGTTGCCCAAGAATTCAATAATGGATTTTAATGATCTTTCTGATAAATTTATGCAACATTTTTCTTATAATCTTGAGCATGAGATTTCATTAGTGGACCTAACACAAGCAAAACAAGAAGCTAGTGAGAGTTTTGCAAGTTATTTACAGTGATGGAGAGCCCTTGCAAGCTATTTCACCCATAGTTTACAAGATAAACAATTAACCACTGTGTTTACCAAAAATTTTCATAGTGAGATAGCTTATTGTTTCTAACTATTTTTGCTTTTCCACATTCAAAATAGGTAAGAAACTAAGATAAATGGTTAGGGGTTTGTACGTACCTGGATGAAGTTTACGCACCGTTATCTAGATGACTGAAGGAGCTCCTCTTTGGCTGTGGAGGATGACACCTGTAAATAAGAGAGACTTAAACAAATGAACTGTTAGATGGATAGGTGGTGGACTGCCAAGCAAAAGCTTGATCTCAGATTTGCAAAGACTTCCTGGAGGGGCGACAGTCCACTAGCTGATAAAGAGAAATTTGCTAAAAGAGAAATGGTGAAAGACTGAACAAAAGAAATAAAGATAATGCATACCTATATTTAGCAATCTATCTTCCACAGTCGCTGACGTCGGTATGTCTACTGGCATCGGTTGGTCAAGGTCACTGGCGTTGATTAGTCTGTCGACGTCGGTAAGGGCAATGGGCCTGGAGGCCGGCATCGGTCGGGGCAATGGAGCTTTGGATGAGTTTCAGGGTTGTCTGTGGTTAACAAAATGGTTTGGGATGTCTGTGGGAGTTTTAGTGGTTTGTGCTGGGTTTGCAGGGTAGAGAGTGTGGCCTAAAAGAGGGACTAGATGGAGGACAAGGATGAGAGGGAGACAAGGGTGAGAGAAGGCTTTTCAGCCTCTCTGGGAAGAATAGATTGGGTTGTGTCAATAGTGCTTGGAAATGGACAATGGACTAATTGCTAATATATCCTAAGAGCACTGAAATAAAAATCAGTGGAAATACTTAGCTATGAGTAGAGAGGTGTAATATCCCTTTGAATATCAAAACAAAAGCTCTGATACCACTGTAATATCCCTTCGAATATCAAAATAAAAGCTCTGATACCACTTTAATATTCCCAACCAATAAGGACTATTGAAAGACAAAAGCTCTGAATTGCTTATTTGTATTTCTAAAAAATATCTTCAAATAGATAAATAAATCACAGTATAATCTCTTATTTATTTGCTCATATGCTTACAATAAAGGTCCTCTGTCAAGTATACAAATAATATTGAAAGTACGGCCTTAATAGCCTGAGTATTCCACCAACTGGGAAAGAAATCTGGATCTGGTACATCTCGGCCTGTTGTGTTAAAAAAACAATCACCGACATCAGTTATACTGCTGTTGTCGATCGACTGGGGTCATTAATCGGTGATAGGTCAGCCGATGTTGGTCTCTGTGGATCTCTGCCTGCCGATGTCGATCTCTGTGCGAATTTGTATGGACTTCGTATGGCCGCCAATAAAGCACACCCTATTTGTTGGACCCCTGATTTAAAGAACTATGGGCTAATACAAAAGATCTCTATCTATATAATTTATTGAATAAAACTTATGAAATAAATACCTGAATTACTATGATAACTTCTGTGTGAAGTTATCTCTCAAAATACTTGAAATACTGTGATAACTTCTGTATGAAGCTATCTCTCAAATTGGCAATAGATCGAATGATATTTCACAACCTCTGAATCACACACACTAAAGAGTGGACGTTCTCCAATGCAAATGGAATCCTGGAACCCTTGGCTCAATCTTCACAGAAGAATTCTTAGCAAAATCAATATCAATAATCAATGAATAAATCAATTCTCTTCCATGAGAAACCCTTATACCCTCCAAAAAGATATGCTTGCCCTAATTAGGGTTTCTAATTAAAATTAAACCAAATAATTAATATTTGATTAAATCAATCAAATATTAATATCTCCCTCAATACATGTCGGATCCTTGAACCATCTAAAGTTGGTGAATTAGGGAATGATTCTGCACATGACCATACCAAAATAAGGGTGCTCCGCTGCGTGTCAAAAGTCCCTAAATAATAGGAGCTCAGGCAAAATGTGTCCAAAAGAGCCCAAATGAAAGCCAAATGTAGGAATTCTACTAATCGAAGCCAAGCCAAGCTCCATCATGACCCTCTATCCATCTTATCAGCTTACGAAGGTTCCATAATAGGCTAATCATCAAGTTTGAAGATGTCACCTGAAAAGGGGACATGACAATCCACCCCTCCTGAAATTGCTTGTCCCCAAGCAATCTCGAAATAATGAACCACTTGATCCCCCTGGATCCCAAATGTAGTCATGATCTATACTGATGACAATCAATGCAAGCTCCTGTAATATCCTCTAAAATATAACCCAAAGGAATCCACAATCAAACTGGCGGATGTAACTTAACTAAACTCCGAAAGCACAACTGTCATAGTTAGGAACCCATGAGAAACAAACTCTCAAAGTATCATAACCCAAGTAGAATGGATAACTCAAACTGTGAATTCCATCTACAAAAGATGGTGCCAATCCATCCCATAACTGATCCCTCTGTAAAGGTAGCATGACCAACTGTATCACACTGTCATTGGTGTGAGAAGAATCAATCTAGAAAATCAACTCCACTAGTATCCCAATCTCATCAGGACCAGGTACTCCCAAATCCTAAACATGTGTGTCAGCCCCAACAACATGCTCCTCAGCAACAACTATAGGAATGTACTCACCACCAATAATCTCAATATACAAATGGACTGGGTCTGGTGCTAGTGAAGACCGCAAATGCTCCAACTCCGCAGTCACCTCAGCCAAATGAAACTATGACTCCCCAAAATCCAACTACGTACTCTCAAGAATTTCAGAAGTCACCTCGAGCTGCTGAGTAAGCTCACTCACCTTATCTTCCTTGACCAATAATGCATCATATGCTGTGCTGCCCCACTCCATAAGAGAATCTCTGTCAGCTACCAATTGCATATAATCCTATCTCAGAATCTGAATAGCCTCCCATAAAGAGTGGATCTCTATCAAGGACAAATAACTACCTCCCCACTCAATGCTAGTAGGAGAACCCCATCCATAACTTGCTAACAACTGACGAGCAGCATCGAAATGCTTGCAAGCAGTAGCAATGTCTTGCTCACTAACTCTCAGCTGACTAGACACATGATGGCACTAGCTAGATTGTCTCCTACAATCCTCCTCTGATGCATGGTCCAAACGAGTAAACTTAGAATCATTGACCTCTATAATACTACCATCCATACTCTGCGAGTCAACTCCTAAGCTCATATCAACATATGAAGTATCAACAACTTTAGCATCACTGTCTAACTCCTCTGTATCGAAGGAAACTACCTGTGAAACTAAGTCCTTAAAACTGTCCATTGCATTCTCCTGAGTGTCATCTGCAATAATCAGATCCTGGGACTCTTTTACAATCTCTGCATAGTTGAGAGATCATCAACCCTCAGTGTGCTAACATCTGAGCACACCTCCCCACTCTGAGTGCAAGCATCAGACTCATCCTCATCTTCACTATCTCCTATCTCATAACAATCATGGGACATGTTGTTGCCCCGTCTAACTGATCTATAGTGCTCTCTCCTCAGCTTAATAAAGCGATCAAAAGACAACCTCTCTCGAACTTGAGGAGTTAATAAGTCCCACTCCTCATTCACTGTCATAAGAGTGTCCCACTATTTTTGAATACTTGAAATGCCCATGATTACTTCGTTTATGCAATGACCAATCTACCCAAACTACCCAATAGGATGGTAGGAATTTGGCTCTGGTCTACCCAACAGGATGGCAAGAATTTGGCTCTGGTGTGCCCAATAGGATGGCAGGAATTTGGCTTTGATATACCCAACAGGATGGCAAGAATTTGGCTCTGATACCACTGTAATATCCCCAATCAAATAGGGAATATAGAAAGATAGAAGCTCTGATACCACTGTAATATCCCCTTCAAATAGGGAATATAGCAAGACAAAAGCTCTGATACCACTGTAATATCCCTTCAGATATCAAAAAAAAGCTCTGATACCACTGTAATATCCCTTCAGATATCAAAACAAAAGCTCTGATACCATTGTAATATCCCCAACCAATAGGGACTATTGAAAGACAAAAGCTCTGAATTGCTTATCTATATTTCTACAAATTATCTTCAAATAGATAAATAAATCACAGTATAATCTCTTATTTATTTGCTCATATGCTTACAATAGAGGTCCTCTGTCAAGTATACAAAGAATATTGAAAGTATGGCCTTAATAGCCTAAGTATTCTGACAACTAGGAAAGAAATTTGGATATGGTATGTCGCAACCTACTGTGTCAAAAACACAGTCACCGACATCGGTTATACTGCCATCATTGGTCGACTGGGGTCATTAACCTGTCGATGTCGATGATAGGTCAGCCGATGTTGGTCTCTGTGGATCTCTGCCTGCCGATGTCGGTCTTTGTGTGAATCTGTACTGATCTATACGGACTTCGTACGGTTGCCAATAAAGCACACCCTATTTGTTGGACCCTTGATTTGAACAACTATGGGCTAATACAAAAGATCTCTATCTGTATAATTTATTGAATAAAACCTATGAAATAAATACCTGAATTACTGTGATAACTTTTGTGTGAAGTTATCTCTCAAAATACCTAAAATACTGTGATAACTTCTATATGAAGCTATCTCTCAAATTGGCAATAGATCAGATGATATTTCACAACCTCTAAATCGCACACACTAAAGAGTGGAATTCTCCAATGCAAATGGAATCTTAGAACCCTTGGCTCAGTCTTCACAGAAGAATTCTTAGCAAAATCAATATCAATAATCAATGAATAAATCAATTCTCTCCCATGAGAAACCCTTATACCCTCCAAAAAGATATGCTTTCCCTAATTAGGGTTTTCTTAAATTAGAATTAGGGTTTCTAATTAAAATTAGACCAAATAATTAATATTTGATTAAATCAATCAAATATTAATATCTCCCTCAATACATGTCAAATCCTCGAACCGTCTGAAGCTGGTGAATCAGGGAATGATTCTGCACATGACCATACCAAAATAAGGGTGCTCCATTGCATGTCAGAAGTCCCTAAATAATAGGAGCTCAGGAAAAATGTGTCTAAAAGAGCCCAAATGAAAGCCAACTATAGGAATTTTGCTAATCAAAGCCAAGCCAAGCTCCATCATGACCCTCTATCCATCTTATCAGCCTACGAAGGTTGCATAATAAGCTAATCATCAAGTCTAAAGATGTCACCTGAAAAGGGGACATGACAAGAGGCAGAAGTGCAAGAGGTTTGTTTCCATTGTGGCTGATGCGGGAGATGATGTGCAATCTTCAATTTATCTTGGAATGATTGGTGCAGAACCTCTAAACCTGAAAAGTGCTGTTGAGATGTTGATACCTATAAGAAGTCAAGGAGTGAGAAAACTTGAAGCCTGGAGCAAGAGAATTCACGTTCATGGGGGGGGTTGATTGATTTTGTGCTATGATTTTAGCATCCCAAGTGTGACTTTGCGTCCCAAGGGGAACAGAATTTGCCTTTGGGTTGTTTAAAATGATCGACATCGGTGATCCCATCGGTGTCAGCCAACTGGTAACCGACGTCGGTGGCTTGAAGATGGGAAAAAGGCTAAAATTAGCTTTTTGCTCATTCTTCCAACTGCCAAGGTTAATTGTCATTGGAAAACGGTTGAGGGTGGGTTTAATAGGTGTGAGAGGTTAGTGGAAGGGCTGAAATAGGTCATAAATTGGTCATAGGGTGATGGGAGGTATCTAAGGAGAGGTATCCAAGGCGGGGTGTGTCCAAGGGTGAGGTGTCATGGATGAGGTGTCAAGGGGGGTGTTATTAATTCAAAATAAATAATTATTTTAAATTAATAAGTGTGTGGGTTAGGAATGTGTTAGAAGTGGACCAAGGGGACCAAGGGGGAGAGTCGACCAAGGAGTAGACATGATTTTGGTGTCTACATTTGCCCCTTTTTGTCTTGTTGGTTATTCTTGACGAACTACAAGACAAAAACAAGAGTAGGTTGCCCCACGTATGGGATAAGGTTATTTTTGTTTTGTTGGTTGTTCTAATGAACTGCAAGACAAAAATGAATGTAGGTTGCCCCGATTAAGGGATGAGGTATTCCCCCTCAAAGCAGAAGTTGAGGGAAGGGAACCTGAAATCGGGTGCCAATTTGATAGAGAGAGGATGGATATGGTGAAGTTTGAGTGTGAACGTTGCAATAGTTGAGATTGCACACATACCACTTCACGAGATGGTCAGGTCAAGGGTCGAAGAGTGCCAAAATCAAAATAACTAGGCCCCGGCATTTAGTCATGACTGATTGGGTTATTCGATCTAAGCTGTAACTCCAATGGTCATCATGTTTCAAGTATCCTAGGCTCAGGAAGTGCTCTTGGAAAACACAAAAATGTCACAAGTAGTGGGGATCAACTTGCTCGCAATCCAATACTTGTGAGGGTCAAAATTTGGGTTGCAGACAATTTTGCTAACCATTTGTGAGGTAGTATACATGCAATCAAAATAACTAAGGCAAAGTTGTCTTAAAAATGGTCATGGTCTGAGGAGATAGGCACGATCTCCAAAGTCATTGGTCGAGATGGGTTGAGATAGTTGGTCTATTAGATGGACGAATGAAGGAATGGCTGAGCTAACCTCAGAAGACCCCATGTCAACTAAGTGCTACATACATAGCCCTTGTTGGAAGGGCCTCAGACCAATGTAGTTCAGGCTAAGAGGCAAAGTGGTTGATAGTTGGTTTGGACTAGATTTAGTCATGGTCAAAGGTAATATGGTTTGTCCATCAGATAGACAAACAAACGGATGTGGCTGAGCTAACCCTAGAAGATGTCATATCATATGAGTGCTGCCTACATAGCCCCTGTTGGAAGGGGCCTTAGACCAATGTAGTTTAGAGTAAGAGGCAAAGTTGGTTGATGATTTGTTTGAAATAGATTAAATCATGGTCAAAGGGTAAAATGGTTTGTCCATCAGATAGATGAACAAATGGATGTGGCCAAGCTAACCCCAGAAGACGTCATGTCATTTGAGTGCTACCTACATAGCCCCTGTTTGAAGGGCCTCAGACCAATGTAGTTCAGGCAAAGAGGCAAAATGGTTGATGATTGGTTTGGTCAGGTTAAGTCCTGGTTAAGGTAATATGGTTTATCCATCAGATAGATGAACAAATGGATGTGGCCGAGCTAACCCTAGAAGACGTCATGTCGTCTGAGTGCTACCTACATAGCCCCTGTTTTGAGGGCCTCAGACCAATGTAGTTCAGGCGAGGCATCGAAGTTGGTTGATAGTTGGTTTGGACTAGGTTAAGTCATGGTTAAAGGGTAAGATGGTTTGTCCATCAAGTAGACGAACAAATAGATGTGGCCGAGCTAACCCCAGAAGACATCATGTCATCTGAGTGTTGCCTACATAGTCCCTGTTGGAAGGGCCTCAAACCAATGTAGTTCAGACAAGAGGCAAAATGGTTTGTTGATTGGTTTGGTCAGGTTAAGTCCTAGTTAAGGTAATATGGTTTGTCCATCAAATAGACAAACAAATGGATGTGGCTGAGCTAACCCTAGAAGACGTCATGTCATCTGAGTGCTGCCTACATAGCCCCTATTGGAAGGGCCTCAGACCAATGTAGTTTAGACTGGTTGATAGGTTGGTTTGGTTAGGTTAAGTCCTGGTTAAGGTAATATGGTTTGTCCATCAGATAGACAAACAAATGGATGTGGCTGAGCTAACCCCAAAAGATGTCATGTCCTCTGAGTGCTGCCTACATAGCCCCTATTTTGAGGGCCTCAAACCAATGTAGTTCAGGCGAGGTGTCGAAGTTTGTTAATAGTTGGTTTGGACTAGGTTAAGTCATGGTAAAGGGTAAGATGGTTTGTCCATCAAGTAGACAAACAAATAGATGTGGCCAAGCTAACCCCAAAAGACGTCATGTCATCTGAGTGCTACCTACATAGCCCCTATTGGAAGGGCCTCAGACCAATGTAGTTCAGACAAGAGGCAAAATGGTTTGATGATTGGTTGATGATTGGTTGGGACTAGGTTAAGTCATGGTCAAAGGGTAAAATGGTTTGCCCATCAGATAGACGAACAAATGGATGTGGCCGAGCTAACCCCAGAAGGCATCATGTCATCTAAGTGTTGCCTACATAGCCCCTATTGGAAGGGCCTTAGACCAATGTAGTTTAGATGAAGAGTCAAAGTGGTTGATAGGTTGGTTTGGTTAGGTTATAAATGATGAGGGTATGATGATGTTACAGCCTTTTCCATATTATGTAATGGTGTATTCTGTAACATTTGTTAAGTGGTCTTTCATCCCTAGCAAGTGTCCATATCAGTGATGGATGCATGCTAAAAATGAAATGAGTCGATTTATGCTTCAGCAAGTAACGGTTTATACTTGACATAAATTGAGTGGTCGATAGTTTCCATGTGTATTGTTGTCCATAGAAACTAGTGAAATGGACTATGTCATGTTGGTGGGCTGAAAATGTTTGGGTTTGGTTTGGTTTGGTTGAGAAAATGATTTGGTTGGATTGCTTGTGACCAAGATGTATAAGAAGTGAAAGGCGCATTTCTCTTTCATTGACAAGGACCATAATGATAGCATAGGTAGGGGGTTTTTAGAAACAAAAGCCCCATTCATGCATTATGTCATTGACCATTGGTTGTGTTAGAGAAGTAATCGAATCACTTTGACATTAAAATGAGCTCAAAATACCTTGAGTAGGTGATGTGATATGTTAGGACAGGGTAAACCTTTTTAGTAGGGATAACTTTGCCCCTTTTTATAGGAGACCCTGAGAACAACTACAAGTCAAGTCCATGACCCTTCTTTTTTTTTTTTTGGTAGACTGATCAATGCGGGAAGTCTATGTGGGGATGTCATTTTGTTTTATGGTCATTTGTGAAGCTGATCGATGCGGGAAGCTTCTAAGAGAGTGTTTTCTATAGCAAGAGTTTAGGCATAGCCATCTTTCGAGGGAGTGGTCTATATTTTTGCTTTATATGTTTTTGAGGGCTTTGAATAGTTGTCCTTCAAGGGAGCAGTCTATTAGCTACAGCAATGATGATGTAGTTGTCCTTCGAGGGAGTAGTCTGCATTTAGAATTTTATGACCTTTTGATATTTTGACATCCAAATTTATTTTTGACAGAATTGTGAGTCAAGGACAAGACTATAGAAGTTTAAGGGCTCCCTTTTATTAAGACAAAGCATTCATACTTTATAAAAGGGTTACATAGGGTTTGTTTTAGGGGAATAGGGTTGAAAGAAATGAGGATTAAGATGATAGTGATTGCTCAAGGGACGAGCTCAAGTTAAATGTCAAGTGAACGAGTACTCAACTAATAATAGAATGGTCGCAGATGCAAGGCATTAAGGGGCTCAAGTTTTGGTTGACCTTCGAGAGAGGATAGACAATAAGTCCCTGACCCATACTTGTGCGTGATGATGTAAGGTCTGAGCCAATTAGGAGCAAATTTGCCTCATTTGCTTCTTTCCATATTGGTCATGTGGTGGTTGATGACTAAAAAGTTGGTTGATGTTTGGTCGATGCGTGGTTGATGTTTGGTTAAGGCTTGGTCGAGGCTTGATTGATATTTGGTTGATGTTTGGTCGAGGCTTGGTCGAGGCTTGGTCGATGCTTGGTCGATACTTGGTCGAGGCTTGGTCGATGCTTGGTCAGTGTTTGGTTGAGGCTTGGTTGATGCTTGGTCGAGGCTTGGTCGAGGCCGGTGTTTGGTTGAGGTCATGATAGTCAGGATAGAGTCAAATTCCCCCAGTTATTTTGGTGATGAGGAGAACGCTTGAGAAATGGTTGGACTAAGGCAGATAGTGGTTGGGGGTCTTCAGGTTGGACCTTCACTGCTTGTAAGGCTTTGATCAAAGTTAGACAATGCTGCAGAGAGTTTTGTATGAGGTCATACAAGGATGTCTTCACAGAGGTTTGGTGACGTTGTTTCACCATGGGGTCATTAATTGGATTTGAATAAGTTGGTCGAGATGTGACCAAAATTGAAATCTTGGGTCTTGATGGTTGAAGAGGCTTGACAAATGGATATGTTTGAGGGAGAGAAACCTTCTCTTTCCCTTTATCCTTCATGGTTTGTGACCTGGTGGTCACATTGATAGTGTTGATTTCAAACAAAGGGGTTGAAGGTGATAGAGGAACCACGGTCTTGCATTGAGATCCCGATTTAGGTGAAGATGTTTGAGAGGCATGGGATGGTGTCAATGGTTTGTTGAAGGAGTGGTCAAAAGGATCCTTAGTGAGAAGGGTGTCTTTTTTGAAGTGTTGACGAATGACAGCTTTAAGAGCACAACAATGCTCAGTGTCATGTCTAGGTGTGCGATGATACGCACAAAATTTAGTGTCATCGAACCAAGATGGCCTTGATCCGAGAGTTGATGAGCGTGATGGTGTAAATGTTTGGGAGACATGAGATGATTTTGGAGATTTTTTGACAGTATCCTCAATAAGAGGGGTGTCTTTATTGATGAATTGGTAGATGACAACCTTAAGAGCACAAGAATTTTCAGTGTCATGTCCAGGTGTGCGATGATATTGGTAAATTTTAGTGTCATCGAAACAAGATGATTTTGGTTCGAGAGGTTGAAATTGTTTGATAGGTGGAAGAGTGATGTTAGAAGTTTGTAAAAGTCAGTGTAACAGCAAGGTGTAAGAACCTGCTAATGGGTCTGCACGTTGTGTTGCAGTAAAAGTTGACAACTTTTATTTAGACGTTGTTGAGGATGTGTTTCATACCATCCTTTTGTTTGGCGGTGTGGCCACATGCGTAGATGACACTTTTGTGGTAGAAGGCATTGGATGTTTTGAAGGAGGTATGTTTTTGTCAGGTGTTGGTCATAATGGATGTGATTTGTTTTTGTTGGGTGTCGAAGTAAGAAGCACTCCTATTAAGGTGGATGGGTGTGGGCCCAAAATGGAGGGCAATGGTGATGGTGAGAGAAAAGTTCTCCGATGTGGTTTAGTAGCCTTCTTCAGTTTAGTGTGAGGACTACTATTATGGGGGGAGAGGTTCAAATCAACCTTCACCGAATCTTCTTCAGTCGAAGTGGGTGAGGCGGCTAGTTCCTCTCTCAGTGGAGAAGGGATTGGAGATTGTGGCTCTTCGAGAGGGTAGAGCATAAGGATGGTCATGGCTTTGGTGTGTGGTTGAGGTGCGGGAAAAGTATGATCCCCCATTGATGATAGGAAGGATGAGGGTGAGGCTAGTGGTGCTAGTATCATCAAGGCATCCTCTAATATAAGAGAGGTTGATGGAGAACTAACAGGAGAAGATGGTTCGTCCATCTGTGGAAGATGAATGGGAGAAGAAGATTCTTCCACTTGTGAAGGACCAATAAGTGGGCTAACCTCTTCAGACTGTGAGAGAGGTTGGTTGGGCATAAGAGGTGAGACCGTGTTGATTGTGCGTATATTACGCTCTTGGGAGTCATCGGTCATGGTCTGCATGTTGTTTTGGCTAGGAGAATGGTTAGGGAAAGGTTGTCTAAAGATGTCTATGTTTTGGTTAGGTGGCGCGTTCGGGTTATCCAAAACAAGATCCCCCTTGTCTATCATATCTTGGACAATATTTTTGAAAGTTTTGCAGTTGTTTATATCATGGCCTTTGATACGGTGATAATTGCAGAAGTCATGTTCCCTATACCATGTAGGGATGGATTTTGTGGGGTCAAATTGAGGTGGTCAAATTTGAGGGAGATTGAGGACCCCCTGCTTGACAAGTTTATCCAACACAGATGCATATGATTCTCCTATTGGAGTGTATTGACACTGTATATACCTTTGTTGGAATTGTCTTATGATGCTTTGAGATGTGGTAGGTTCAGATTGGTTAGTTATTGTTGATGATGATGGCCTAAGGACCACATCATTTGCCGATCCCTTAGACTTGGAATATGAAGAAGGTTTGGATGAAGAAGGGTCATTGGATTTTGCATTGATATTTCACAATTTGACCTTGTCCTCTTCAACCGCATGGAGTTTAAGCTTCCTCGCCATGGTGAAAGCTTCATCAAATGTGTGAAATGTCTGGACCCGCAAGGTAGATGAAATATGTTTGGCACACTCCTGTGAAAAGAGCTCAATGAGCTCAGGCTGAGGTGAAGAAAAGGAGAGTTGGTTGATTAAGCCTCTCTAATGGGTGACAAAATTGGCTATTGATTCATCATCGAATTGTCTGATAGAGTATAGGTCCGTGATGGAGACCTTTTTAGTGATGTTGATAGAAA
Organism: Torreya grandis; assembly: GCA_037957365.1. Taxonomy (NCBI): domain Eukaryota; kingdom Viridiplantae; phylum Streptophyta; class Pinopsida; order Cupressales; family Taxaceae; genus Torreya; species Torreya grandis. Next base: position 969,137 of record JARHVA010000592.1, read on the forward strand.
AGTGGTTACGAAAAAGTTGGGCAAGTTGAGTGAAAGAAAAGGTAGAGTGACTGGTAAGGGAGTTATACCAATTAGGGTAGCCCCAGAAAGCGACATGGGAAATGTGCGTAGCAATAATGCATCATCATGTGCTATAAGATAACAAGCATGTCTGAATGCTCGTAGATGTTGTTGTGGGTCTTCCTTACTTTGGAAATGAGTAAATTTGGGAAGTTCCCACTGACAAGGATACGACCAGATTGGGACTGAGGGATGGATGGGTTCATTACAAATTTGCTCATATGAGAGAGCATTACTTGAATCAAAAATGGATGTCTCAAGATTAGACATTTTGTCCATCAACATCTTGATTAGGTCAGTTGACGGATTCGCAGGTGGGGCACCCCCTAGGTTGTAAGGCACTTGGAAGGTGCTAGGAGGGGTGTATGACATAGTTGGTTGCGCTTGTATAGGCACAACATATTGATGAGTAGTCATTGGGATAGATGTTGAAGCTAGGGGTGGTTAGATGGTGGTGATATTAGACAAAAGATGAGTAGCCACCCTGGTGTTGATGGGGGCAAGAGTAGGCGGGATGGAGACAACTAGGTTTTGATATGGTGTAGAACTTTGTTGAATAGTTTGTGGTTGATGGGGGGCCAAAACCCTAATGGAAGTGGGCCCAGAGATAGAAGGAGAAGCCAAACTTTGAAGATTAGTCATGGGTGGGTTATTAGTTGAGGCGATGGCCTGGGTGTCTATGGGTTAAATCACAGAGGCTATTGATATGACTGCCATCTCAACTAAAGAGGTTGGCATCCCATAAATCAGGTTGCCTAAAGAGTCTCGCGTTCGACTTCTCACGAGATAATGCTAAAGGGCCTTGACATTGAGGTCAAGGAACCTTTCGAAGTCTTGGTCTCCTTCGGAAACAATTGAGGGTTAAGTCGGGGTCGGTTGGGTAGGAGTTCGTTCAGTCTCTGAATGATACTCCATTAGAGGACTAATTATGGAAGGCGAAGGTGGAAGTGGTTGTTGCCTAGCATGGTCAACAAGAGTCTTAGTTTGGCTAAATGTCAAAACCATTCAAGGCAAAAAGGGTCAGGTTTTAAAAACTATGTTTTTTAGTCTCAAAAAACTAGAATGGGTGTTGGACAGCAAGAAAGTCAGGTTTTAAGCTTGTTGTTTTGAGAAGAAGAATTTTGACAGTGACCGATGTCGGTGTAAAAATTGATGCCGGTGAATAAAGGGGCCGATGTCGGTCAGATATCCAATGCCGGCGAAGATAAGTTGCCAATGTCGGTGGAAAAACTGATGTCGATTACTGTGTTTTTCCAAAAACTCAGAGAATTTGAAAGTTTTTGGAAGAAAGAAGAAAAGGTCCTCACTAGCTCAAAAAACCAGATGAAAATAGAAAAGTAGATGAAGACAAGCAGACCCTAAACGTTAAATCCTAAGAATAAACTTTTAGAATCATGTTGGCTTATGCCTTAGAGTGTGTTTGGGAAGTTGGCTTTTAGAACGGGTTCTAGAAGAAGCAGTCTAAGGTTGGTTTCAGGTTAGTTTTGGTGCTCAAAGTCTGTATTAGGTTCCGTACATGGCCAAGTGCTAAGGAGCAAGCTCCCCTCACTTCACGAGCCCAGAGATAAGCTAGGTTGCTTAGCCAGTATATAATTCCCCTAGAGTTTATACTCTGCTAGAGAACAGAGTGGACTCTCCCCTTGGTAGTGAAGTCCAAGTGGGATTACCAGGAAGGGTAAGGTATCAGCCAGGTGATGAAATCCTAGTCGGACCTTGTCTCAGATATGTTTAGATGTTTGATTTGTGATAGTGGTCTGGTCATGTAACATAAGTGTGCTACAATTTATTCATAATGTGGTTTTAAGTTAGTAGATGTGAGAGCTAAATATGCATTCAAGCAAAAATGAGATGTAATAGATTTTAAGCCCAAATAGAAATGTGTGTTTGGATGCAGACAAGTGGAGAAAAGGTTGAAGAGTATGAATTTTACTACTCTAAGATGCAAGAAAGAAATAAAAATAAGGATTCTTTTTAACTTTTCTGATGGTGTCTTTTCGGAGAAGATAGAAGAAAAAGATGCAAGAAGAGACCTAATGCACCTATATGAAAAGTTTGCTTGTAGAAGAAAAAGTATGAACCCAAGGAGAATTCCTAGGGTCCCACCGGGCATGCCAGAATGTTTATAAATATTTTTTCCTTTCCACATTCAAAAGAGTTAAGAAACTAAGATAAATGGTCAGGGGTTTGTAAGTACCCGGATGAAGTTTACACACCATTATCTAGACGACTGAAGGAGCTTCTCTTTGGCTGTGGAGGATGACACCTATAGATAAGAGAGACTTAAACAAAAGAACTATTAAATGGATAGGTGGTGGACTGCCAAGCAAAAGCTTGATCCCAGAAGTGCAAAGACTTCCTGGAGGGGTGACAGTCCACTAGCTGATAAAGAGAAATTTGCTAAAAGAGAAATGGTGAAAGACTGAACAAAAGAAATAAAGATAATGCATACCTATATTTAGCAATCTGTCTTCTACAGTCTCCAATGTCGATATGTCTACCGGCGTTGGTTATTCAAGGTCACCAGCGTCGGTTAGTCTATCGACGTCGATAGGGGTAATGGTCTTGGAAGCTGGCGTCAGTCGGGGAAATGGAGCTTTGGACGAGTTTTAGGGTTGTCTGTGGTCAATAGAATGGTTTGGGATGTCTGTGGGAGTTTTAGTGGCTTGTGCTAGGTTTGCACGGCAGAGAGTGTGGCCTAAAAGAGGGACCAAATGGAGGACAGGGATGAGAGGGAGACAAGGGTGAGAGAAGGCTTTTTAGCCTCTCCAAGAAGAATAGATTGGGTTGTGTCAACAGTGCTTGGAAATGGACAATGGAATGATTGCTAATATATCCTAAGAGCACTGAAATAAAAACTAGTAGAAATACTTAGCTGTGAGTGGAGAGGCAGAAGTGTAGGAGGTTTATTTCCATTGTGGCTGATGCAAGAGATGATGTGTAATCTTTAATCTAGCTTGGAATGACTGGTGCAGAACCTCTGAGCCTGGAGAGTGATGTTGAGATGCTGATACCTGCAAGGAGTCGAGGAGCAAGAAATCTTGAAGCCTGGAACAAGAGAATTCACATTCACAAGGGGGTTGATTGATTCTGTGCTGTGATTTTAGCATCCTAAGTGTGATTTTGCATCCTAGGGGGAAGATAATTCACCTTTGGGTTGTTTAAAATGATCGATGTTGGTGATCTCGCCGGCGTCAGCTGACTGGTAACTAACGTTGGTGGATTGAAGATGGGAAAAAGGCTAAAATTAGCTTTCTACCCATTCTTCCAACTGCCAGGGTTAATTATCATTGGAAAATGGTCGAGGGTGGGTTTAATATGCATGAGAGGTTAGTGGAAGGGCTGAAATAGGTCATAAATTGGTCATAGGGTGATGGGAGGTATCCAAGGAGAGGTATCCAAGGCGGGGTGTGTCCAAGGGTGAGGTGTCATGGATGAGGTGTCAAGGGGGGTGTTATTAATTCAAAATAAATAATTATTTTAAATTAATAAGTGTGTGGGTTAGGAATGTGTTAGAAGTGGACCAAGGGGACCAAGGGGGAGAGTCGACCAAGGAGTAGACATGATTTTGGTGTCTACACTTACCATTTAGAACTACAATGTGCACATACTTTCAAAGAGATCATTGATAAAGGTTTGTTGATAGAGTGGGCACTCATCAATAAAGGAGTCATCAAGCATAATTCAACTAATCAAAATTGAGGTATCAATTAGAGAAATGGCCAACATCAACATCCTATTCAAGCGTAAGCAATGCAACTAGCACAAGCCAATAACTAAGAAATACTGAAGCAATTAAATCATAATAAGAATGTTGTGGGAAATGGATTAATAAAATCTCATCATGTCTAAATGGTATAAACATCATCTGTACTACCTTTTTAGCTTACTCCTACCTAGAAACCTCTCCAATCAATGCCAGAAGCATAACAACTAAAACCTGTACAACAAATACAATAGCCTTTACCATTACAAACCCCTCCTCCTAAGAGAACCGTGCCTACATGTAATGTCTTTAGTGACCTAGGAGAACCTATTGATTTTATATTTCACAAACTTACTACCACTAATCTGATTAGTTGGCCTATACCAAAGCATTATCTACAAGGCATTCCTTATCCTGATTGGTATCGTGAAAATGAATTTTGTGACTATCATCAGGTCAATGGGCATAATCTATGAAGATGTGTCCAAATCAAGAATTTAATTGAAAATATGTTAGATGATGGGGAGATAACATTGGATAATGGTGCTTCCAATTCCAATCAAACCCTTGGGATTTATCAAAACCCCTTTCCTTGACATAACAATTAACAATAACAACAATGGTAAGTGCAATAGCAAAATCAATAGTATCAAAAGCAAAGGCCGAATCAGTAGAATCAACAAAATCAGCATCAAAACCCATAATGACATAACAATGGACAAAACCAAGGTTAAAATGGTAACAACCAACAAACCTACCATGTAGTTACACATGACTAAAATAAGGTTGTAGGTCATATTGGAGGGGGTAGCATTAATACCATCTCCATTAATCTTAGATCGAGTACTAATCAAACTAGACCATTGCTAAAGAATAATATTCAATGAAATTACCTAGATAATCCTTCTATAACCTAGGAGTGCATATAGGTAAACTAACAAACTATGACTTCCCCTTTTGAACCTTATATCGACAACTCATTCTTGCCACGTGACCACATGCAAGTGCATCGGTAATCAAGACTTGTCCTATTTGGTCCTACACCATTTCTTACATTGGTTAGCAATAATGGTCCAGTATTTAATCTTGATTATGCAATCACAACTCAAAGGTTGAGGATTACTATCCCAGGTCCATAACCATCTGCCACTTTGCCTATCATCCAACCAATTGTTTAGCCTCAGAATAAACCATTCACTACTGACGAAGACAAGAAGTTTGATGTTATGGAATAATTATAGAAGACACAAGCAAAAATTTCTATTATAGATTTGTTGTGAACGTCGATAATCCACAAGAACATCTTGAATGAGTTTTTGACCCAATCCATTATTGCTAGTGACATATCCCTTGATAAATTTTAAGCTTTGGTTGGACACCTAGCTCCAACCCAATAAGTCACATTCAACCAAAGCAATATGTCTTCCCTTGGCTTGCTTCATAATAATCCATTATACATATAAGATTATATAATATGGCATAAATTAAAATGTGTCCTTATAGATAATGGATCCGACCTCAATATGGTGTCTCTAAAGCTCATCAAGCTTCTTGGGTACATAATGACTGATCTCCAGCTAGAAACAATAACTATCAAAGCTTATGACAATCAAGAAAGAGAATCATAAGGCACCATTAGTTTACCAGTTGTCATTGGGCCTTTGTCCCATGATGTACTTTTCCATGTGCTTGATCTTGAGTTATCATATAATATGCTTCTAGGTAAGCCTTAGTTACATGAGATTCATGTAGTCCCATTAATGTTGCACCAATGTATCAAGTTTTCCCACTCAGGGATGGAAGTGAATATTCTAGGAGATTACACCCATATGAACATTGCAAGCATCTTGAGGTAGAATTTCAAAGCTATAATTATCAGTATGACATGAATCCAAGTTTAAAGTAGGATAAAGGAAAGGCTATGCTTATTGGTCCTTCACCAGATAATTGCATAGATCCTAATACCTTGGATTCCCTTTCCCACATGCCACCTCCTGAAGCTTCTAATCATTTCACTATTTTAGATAATGGATCAGGAGAGTATATGACCCATGATACATTTCATATTGCCAATCTTCCTTAGAATTCAAAACCTTTGGGTGACCTAGAGTCAGCCCACATATACATTGGCAATAAAATAACAAAGATAAAGGAACTATCACATTTGTACTAGCATCTGGCTTAGAACCTGACCCTCTTGAAGGGGATGAATCACGGTTATACAATGACAACTAAGCTAATTTTATAAAAGTGCAAAGTATCCTATTCCCAATAGGATCATGAACCATCACAATTATGAAGGAAGAGGCCTCAAATTGAATCAACAAGGAACCATTGAGCCAATTTCCATGACTAAGTATGAAAGACCTTATGGACTTAGATTTAAACCACCTGGGGTTGACCCCACATATATTATTCAAACTCTATCACCAGTGAGTAGCGATGATGATACCGATAGTGAAGTAGAGTCCGATCATAGAATCACCTTTGATGACCTATTTGAAACCAACCTATTTTATAACAACGTCATTTGTACCCTTACCTTGGCTATTCATCATAACCCATTGCGTTTATTTTATCCCCAACTGATAGATTGGGACCAATAAGAATCTAGTCTACTGATTAATGAGTTCTAAAATGATGAGGCATTCTACAATTTCTTAGGCCTAAGAGACAATGTTCTGTGGGAGATCATAAATTAGGATTCTCAATCACTTTAGATCGTGTAGCCTATTTTGGAGAGTGAGTGAACACCCTTAGCCAAAAACAAATAAGTAAACATTGAGATCCCGAAGTGAAAACCTCTTTAAGGTGCTTTCTAACCAAGGAAAAAGTAAAGATAAAGGCTAGTCTAGTGGTGAAAACCTGTCTCGGGTGCTATTAGATGAGGGTATTCATTCTTTTTTGAATTTAGACCAGGAGCCCACCAATGAACTTGTATGTGGATCTAAGTTTAGCTTTGATCAACAAGAAGTATTTGATCAAATTATTCAAGAATTTTTGACTATTTTTGTCACATGGCCAGATCTCCCATTAGGGGACTTAGATTCATTATGCCTAGGAGAAGTTGAAGAGCAAGTCCTAACAGAGGACCCTGACATAATCCAATAGTTTAAGTCATTGCCTACTATCTTAGAAGATAGTTCGACCCTTCTAGTTGAAGATACAATAGAGATAAACAACGGGGCTCCATCAAACCTAAATTGGATAAAATTAGGTATGTCCCTCATTGAGGAGGAACATGACATATTTATAGCTCTATTGAGAGAATTTGTAGATATCTTTGCATGGGCCTATTTTGACATGCCAAATTTAAACCCCACCTTGGTTCTGCACCACCTTGTGGTTAATCTTGATGCCAAATTGGTAAAATAAAAGTTATGTAAGATGCATCCTCACATTGTTGTATTGTTAAAGAAAGAGTTATAAAAACTCTTAGAAGTAGGATGTATCTAATCCATTGATTACTCAGAATGGATCTCTAATGTGGTACCTATTAGTAAAATGCTTGAAGGGATCGGAATTTATACTAATTTTCAAGACATCAACAAAGCTTGTCCTAAAGATGATTTTCCCTTACCTAATATCGAGATGATCATTGACTCCATGGCTAGTTATGAAATGTTTTCACTCATGGATGGCTTTTCAGGATACAACCAGATCAGAGTAGCACCAAAAGATCAACATAAAATAACATTCACCACTCCATGGGGAACATTTTGTTATCAAGTGATGCCATTTGGCGTTTAGAATGCTGGAGATACATATCAAAGGGCCATGACTATCATATTCCATGATATAATGCATGATATTATTGAAGACTATGTCAATGACATATTAGGAAAATCCAAAACTAGGGCCAACCATCCAGTAGTGTTGCATAAGATATTTAAAAGATTATGGGAGTACAAAGTCAGACTCAATCCAAAGAAATGAGTGTTTAGTGTAACTTCAGGAAAATTACTTGGCTTCATTATGTCTCATAGAGGTATTGAAGTTGATCTGGCTAAATTCTATGCTATAATTGAGATGCTACCAACAACTAATTTAAAGCAAATACGTAGTTTTTATGGTAAAATTTAGTTAATTTGATGCTTCATCTCTCAATTAGCAAATAAGTGCCATCCATTCATGCACCTTTTGAAGAAAGGAGTTGCATTTCACTAGGATGGTCACTGCCAAATAGCTTTTCAATAGCTCAAAGACTATCTTATTAATCCACCTATTTTATTACCTTATATGCCAGGAAAGCCATTCTTCTTATACCTATCAACTACTGATCATGCTTTGGGAGCACTTTTGGCTCAACATGATGATAATGGAAAGGAACATACCATATGTTACCTAAGCCATACCTTGGTTACATATGAACATAACTATGCACCTATTGGAAAAGTTTGTTTAGCCATGGTCTTTGCAACTTAGAAACTATGCCATTACATGTTGAATAATAAAACCATGGTCATTTCAAAAGTAGATCCGCTTAAGTATCTACTCTCTAAAATAGATTTTTAAGGTATAATGGCTAAATGGATCATGCTTCTCAGTGAATTTGACATAGAGTATGTCAATCAAAAGGAAATAAAAGCATAAGTTCTTGTAGAACAACTTACTAAAGCACCTCTCATAAACACACAACCACTCACATTTCAATTTCTTGATGAATCCATAGTGACTATCATTGACACACCCCTTCAGGAACAGCCCTAGAAGCTATATTTTCATGGTTCATTTACTACACATGGCTCATGGGTAGGCTTATTGATTATTACACCATAGGGGGATCTAATCACTAAATCATTCAGAATCAGTTTTCCTTGTACAAAGAATATGGCCAAGTATGAAGCACTTGTTGTAGGACTTCGACAAGAAGTGCAATGGAATATATCTCATCTTCAAGTTTATGGTGATTCTTAGTTAATCATTAATCAGGTCACAAATAATTTTTAGACCAAAGATGACAAGTTGGTTCCATATAAAGCCATGGTCAAAACTCTTAAATAAAAAATTACCAACATTTATTTTGAGCACATACCAAGGGCTAGTAACAGAACTATAGATTCCATGGCTACTATTGGCTCTCTGATTCAATAAATAGATAAAGCTAGAGAGTATCAGTTCCTCGTCAAGAATTTGTCATCACCAGCTCATGAACCTTTAACTGTTGTCATGATTTGTGATATTATTGGTCCTAATTCTATCTAGTACTCATACCTTTTCAACTACCTTCGTGACCAATATCTACCACCTAATCTCTCTTGAAAACAAACCAAAGCCTTCATTCATCATTCTACTCATTATACTCTACTTGGATCCACCCTTTACCGTCATAGTTTTGATGGAACTCTGCTTCATTATTTAACTTCAGTAGAGTCTACATTATCATTAAGATAAGTTCACAAAGGAGTATATGGAGCCCATTCTAGTCGGGCAGTCTAATTCAAGAAGCTCTTGCGTAATGGTTACTATTGGCCCATAATGGATGCAGATGCCATTGCATATGTAAAGAAGTGTGACAAATGTCAATGACATGCTAATATGATTCATGCCCCAACAAAAACCCTAAAACTAATTTTAACACCATGGCCATTTTATACATGGGGACTTGAACTCATTGGGAAGATCAACCCCACTTCATTTGATGGCCATAAACATATCCTTACCACCATCAAACATTTTACTAAGTGGGTTGAAGCTATACCCCTCATTTATGTGACTAGAAAGCAAATTTCCAAATTCATCTTCAACCATCTTATTTGCCACTATGGTATCCCCTCTAACATTATATCTGATAATGGAGGATCATTCAAGAACAAAGATGTAGACTAGATATGTATTGACTTGCAACATTTTTATACAACATATTACCCTCAAGGTAATGGCTAGGCCGAGGCATCCAACAAAACCATTGTCAATATTCTCAAAAATATTGTTAATGATGTCGATCATGATTGTCACCTCTAGATATTCCCTACCCATTGGGCATACCATACCAATCATCGTACCCCTACAGGAACCAATCCATACTCATTTATTTATGGTACTAAAGCCATCCTTCTCATTGAGGTCAAATTACCTTTATTATGCATCTCTTTCAAGCATGTCCTAGATGATCATGACTATTGAGTAGCTCACCTATAAGAGCTAGACCTACTTGATGAGAAATGCACAATTATGCTTAATAATCTTCAAGCATATCAGAACCAACTCAAAGGCCACTATAATTGGCATGTTAAGAATAGAACATTTGAACATGGTGATCTTGTTCTTAAAAAAAATCAAAAGAATACCACAACTAAGAAAAAACATAAAGGGAAATTCAAACCAAACTGGGTAGGGCCTTTCATCATTACTATAGATTATGGATCAGGAGCATATAGGTTTGCCACACTAGATGGAGATGAACTTTTAGAGTTGATGAATATTGTTCATCTCAAGTGTTACTATGCTTGAGTGTTAAGGTGTATTGTTTGTAAGGACCATTTTAGTTATGCCATTTTATCACTATTCTTATTTGTACGTAATACCATCCTTATCTATCCTTTTTATCATATCCACTTTTTGCTTTCGACCTATCAGCCTAGTGTGTTCTAAAGCTTAGCTTGTTTGACCTTAGTTTTTGACATTCATTACACATTTTCAACATTAAGGTATCTAATCAGTTTCATCAGTTGGTTCAAATACTTCAAATAGAGATTGTATTTTGGAACAGTGTGGTAAAAGTTTTGATAGTTGCATCTTTCATTTATTATTATTTCTTACCATTAATCTTGCTACTAATTATAACTACCTTTGGGAAAATTAGTACCCTTGATGTATGCCATTGTGTTTTAGTTATAACCACCTATGGGAAAACTAGGGGCAACATTAAGCCTTGATGTACCAACTTACCACTTCTTATGTCATCCTATGCCTTTTTACCAACTATGCCTAATTTATTTGAATTAGCTGCTACACTAGTCAAATTCCTCCACTATAAGGGTGGAACTACAATGACTTGAGGTCCTACTCTATGACTATGTAGGCAATGCTCAATACTTGTTGAGGTTAGCTTAGTTACCCTTTTCCCCATTCTCTCACCATTTTGTGAGCAACCTAAACCACACTCTCGCCATTTTGTGAGCAACTTTAGTTTAAATGCTCTCATCATTTTGCAAGCTTGAACTACTTAGTGTCTCATCATTCTCAATTGAGTTGAGACACTCCAAAACACTTCCAAAAACATTTAAAATTTGTTTAAAAAGAACAAAAACATTGACCACTTCTTTGCCTTAAGGATTCTGGGAACCTTTACAAAGTTATAAGCAAATCACTTGTCATTTAGTTTCCCCATCCTTTTTGGCCTTTTTCTCTCACACACTTGTCATTTTGCAAAACCATTCCTATTCTTATATCACATTCATTCTATTTTTTTCATTAGTTATCACATTCTTCTCATTCCCTAGGAGAACTACATTTGGCCTGAAGTTTTTTATTGGATATTACATCCATGAAACTATGTAGGCAGCTTCCACTTGCCTAGTGCATATGGAGATAGCTCAGCCACCCCCTTTGTTTTCTTCTATTTCCCCATTTTTTCCATTTGTTAAGTTGTCACCTATTTTCTAGGGGTAGTGTTTATGTGGTTTTGTATTGCATTATTTATTTGTTTATTTTTGCTTATTTTAATTTGTCTGCTTATTTGTTTGCTTTTAGAATTGTTGTCTTGATTCAAATTATGTGTGTTCATTGGGTGATTCCTTATCCATACTTATACTTGGATCCATCTATATTCATATTTTTACATTGTCATCATGGTTTCTATCATTGGTGCATTGTTTTCTATTGAGTATTGGGTTACGGGAATCAATCTTTATGCATATTTTGGCCAATTCCTCATGATGTTATATCATGATGCCTACCAACACATGCTAGAATAAACCTTAGCTTCAAGAAGTCTATTTATCAATGATAACATCTCTTTGACATCGACATCCTGATTCACTCCTAATCATATCCCAAATAGAGTAATTACCCATGAAAGAATTTCAACCTTTATTAGTTCGGATGAGCATCTCCCTACTAGTAGGTTGTTCCAATTCATTATTACCCTCTATGTTAAGATATCATCATTTTCGGCCAAGTTTATCATGTTTTCCATAATCAAGGTCCAATGATTATAATAGCCTATGGCCAAATCATTGCACACCATCTCATCTACATTTCTCAATGATTATAACCACCTTTAGGTAAATCATTGTATTGTCACCACTTTACTTTTTCTACTCATATAGGGGCATGTTATTCTCTTGTTTCTCTATCTTAATTGCGTAGCTCCATCTTCTCAATGATTATAACCACCTCTGGGCAAATCATTGTGTTATCATACCACATTGCCACTATTGGGGTATAATGCTTATAACCACCTTTAGGCAAACCATTATACATCATCCCACTTGCATTCTCAATGATTTTGAATACTTTTTCAATATCATTGTGTTTTCACCCCATCATCTTTCCTTTCTTTAGTCCCCTCATTTTGCTTCTTTCTTTTCAAGGGATTGTTTGTTGACCTCCTTGTGCCAACCATTCTCTCAAGGGACATCATACAGTTAGTTTATCATCATTGTAGTTGTAGGCATATAGGACCTTTTCATTCTTTGAGAAGACGTTATTATGCTTATAGCTTGCAATACATTCCCATATAGGGTCAAACTATAGACACCTAAATCTGGCCACTGATAACCTCCAATCAGGCTTTTGGCCAATTTCTACCCAAAATACAAATTGTGGCCTAAAAACACTAACACATGCTAAATGATGTGAAACTGACATATTCAAGTGCTAATTTTGGCTAGAGTATCCCTAAATAGGGAAATGTAATTCATGGGCTAGCTAACTTTGATTAGTTTATTTTGATTTGAAATGCCAAATTTGTACCTAGGTGCTTTGGATTGCTCTTCCTTATCAAATATATTACACAAGACACATGTATTTATTATTTGATACTGATAACATCCTAAATGGGAATATGAATCTAATGCATCTGACATCACCTTCCAATTTTAATCCAGTCAAATTTTGGACCAATAACAAGGCATTCTGATCAATTTGAGTTATTTATGCACAAAGTGCTTAATCATGCTTAAGAGATAATTAACCCAAATCAAGGCCTAATTAATAATTATATGAAAAAAATTTGAATACTTTTTTTAGAAATAAATATAGAATATTTGCATCATCAAGTGACTTCATTTCTTGGGAAGACATCCATAGGCCATAAATGCCACAAATATCAAGATTCATGCCCTCTATGCCTCATCAATGCCTTCCATGATGCCCTCCATTCCTATTAATTTCCCCTTCTTCCAATGACATGATGATGATAATTACAAAATTAATTTCAAAAATTGAATTAATCCTCAACCACACATCTCAATCTCAAGATGGACAGTTTAGCTTTATTCTAGATATTTTTAAAAACTATAAATAGAGAGGCTATGAGCATCATTTCTAATCTATTTTGGTGCAAATTTGTAATGCACAAATATCTTCATTAATCCATTTCAACTAGTGTTACCATACCAAATTGATTCCAAGCCAATACAAGCCATAAGCCAAAGGTGCCAAGGAGAGATGCAGGTAGCCAAGCTTCTATTGTCAAGGACTTCATGAGCACAAACTGAGCAAGCCACTAAAACAATCATTTTGGAGCATCCAAGGAAGGTAAAAGAGGTTTATTTTACATTTTATTTGTGTGTTTTATTCATGTTTTTTAACTAGGCTCTCCTTAGTGTCTAGGCCTAAAGATGTTATGCTATTAGTGTGTTTATTTCATTTTGTTGTCATTTTAGAACTAAATCCACACTAACCATCATCTCTTGAGTCAAATTCCTAGATCACAGCCTTGTCCTAAGTGGATGCAAAGCCCTGTTCCTAATTCACAACAACCTTATTAATCTACACATTTAGTTTCACATTTTTAGTCGTAGTATTGCATGTTGTATTTCCATTTAATTTGCTCTGCTTTAGTATTTTCCCATTTATCAATTTATGTGATTTATCTATACATATCTTGTACACTCTAATTTTAATCATTTATTTGTCTAATTAATATTAAAATTTTCTTAATCCAAATTTTAATAAAACACCTATCATATGGTGCAATTATTGGAATAATTCAACTAGCTAGAGTTACTGGTAATAGAGATCAAGATGAACATGGATAAGGTACTCTTTAAAAAATAAAATCATTCCTAGTAAAAAATTATTGGTACTCTTCATATGATTTATGCACTAGAAGTTCCATGATGAGTAAGCAATGATTGGAGATAATTTATAGCCAAATTAAGCATTCAAAAACTCAAATGACCATGAAGGGGGAACTCATTCCTACATATGCAAAATTTTGAACTAGATACTTTAGGTTATTTATCTCATTATTAAAAACCATCATGTTCCAAGATATGTGATGGATTATTCCCACCCATTTTAGTAGTGAGCAATGTTCATAATGGAATCATGATGTCCATTCATGAGTTGACAACACAACCTATAACTATGTTTCCTTTTTTCATCAACATGATTTAGGTGTAATAAATAGTCATATGATATAAAAATATGGTTAAAAATTTATATCCATTGCATTAAATCTAACCATAAGCCTCACTATAACTGATAAAAACTCGAGCATCTACTTCCAAATCCTAGGGGACATATATGGAAAAAAATATTAGCCTCCATAGTTAGCTTAGTTGTTATCAAATAGTATTAGGAGATTTACAACATTTCATAACAATTCTAAGCTACCCAAAACTTATGTAGAGGTTAATTTGAACATACTCAGTGTTTCACAAGAGGATGTACACAAATGTTTTATTGATGATATCAGGAATATCCCATATGATGAAAAAGTGGAGAGATTTTTTTTGGAACGTTGTGTGAATGGTATAAGATATCAATGTGGTACCATATGTCATATTGGTAAACATCCCACCCATGCCAAATTCCACCAAGGTGGACATGATTTTTGAATAAGAACATAACAAGTTGAGAAAAAGTTCCATATTCTCAACAACATATGCATTGGGATTAAAACCAATAGGAAGGATATCGAACATCATGGATGATATTGTGAAAAAAATTAGAGAAGCCACTAGAGAGGAAATATAAGATGAAGGAGATAGGTGGGAAGATAAATGTGGATAATGATGAGGAAGAGGGAAATGTTAAAGCTAACATGTTTTGACTATTAACAAGGAAATTACACATGTTAGGAGATATAAAACCTCATATTGACATGGAGGTTGGAAGGAAATTCTTGTAGCCTATACATAAATACTCTAAGAACCAAAAAAGGAGGCATTAATAAGTGAGATACACCTTAATATTATAGAGTGAAAAAAACATCTTATCACACTAGTTGTGAAATCCAAATCTAGTGTATGTAAGCAACAAATAACACTATCAGTAAAATCAACTTCAATATGCCACCCTTCATGCTTACATAGACTCCACCCTCTAGTATGAAATATTCACCCCATTCCCCTATTGCATTAATTTATCTCATGACATATCTAAAGCTATAGTCGAATTTTCCCAATGTAACATTCATTTTGTATGTTGTATTTGCACAATAAAGTCAATGACCAATCATAAGAGCATTCCTTGATGACACTTCTATGAAAGTGGACCAACCTCTATTTTAGATACATATAGATCAACCTTTTAGAGAGACAAAAATATATTAAAAACTTTTCACAGAGGTTTTGATAGAAACCGCTACATTAGAGATAGATCCTAAATAAAAGGGTACCAAATAAAAGGAAGATTTAGCCTAAGCAGTATAAGCTAGAGGATGAAAAAAGGTAGGTAGTAGAGTAAACTATGGAAGAAGAAATAAAACTAAAATAAGGATAAAATATATAAATTAACATGAGATAAATAAAAAGAGGATTTCAAAGATGAGATAATAGAGGACCTATGCAAGTAGGAGGAATCCAAAAAAAAGGTCAAGGATGACAAAGCTACAGTAAATAAAGCAACCAAGAAAAAATATGTAGATAATGAAAATTCAAGGGATAAGGTAAATTAGGGTAATAAGGAGAATATATAAAGGATAAATAAGGTCTTAAAGAATAAAATTATAAAAAATAATATTTTAACAAGAATAAAAATGAATACAACAAGGTGGAGATGTAGTAATCCCAAGCTGCAAAAGCACATGAAATTAAGTGGTAGCCTACATAAGAGACCATAAGACAATCCTAGATTGCTTCTAGATAAGGTAAAAATAAATAATTTCAACAAGATCATGGCTTCATACCAAAGGATCAAGGCTTAAACACAAATAAAATATGAGCCAATCACCTCCCATGCACACCTTGAAGGAACTTCCATAGTATCCAATTTTGGTAATATGAGCTCATAAGAAGAATATTCAAAAGGTAGTGACAATACAATTGGATCATGTTGGATGGACATACAGGCTTTAACCACAAGATGAATGGAATGTCTCATGCACATATTTCATTTTTTCCAAGAACATGCATTGTTTCCACCTCAAAAACATGAAAATTGTTGTATAAATTATTCTATAGAAATTTACCTTAGGCATTGTATAACTCCCCTTAAGGTAAAAAAATTAAATGAGAAAGTTCCTTTCACATCTCAATCACATAGATAGAAACACAGTTGATGTGATAAAATTATTAATTTAATTAGATCTTTTCCAAAGCTATAAAAATAATGGATGACACCTACCCAACATTGGTTCAACAAGTTTTAAGGGGCCAAGTTATGTCAGAGTCATTGATATTAACCAAATTGGTTACAAAGCTTGCATAGGAATGTATATCCACCCAAATTTTGTATGAATTCAAAGCTTAGGTGTGAAGGTACCATAACAAGGCTGAATGAATCTTAATTATTAGAGAAATATAAGAAGGGAGTCACCACAACCAAAGCACAAGCTTGAAAAATTTTGCTCAAGCTTCTAGATTGAAAGACACAATTTCAAGGAGCCATGAAGGATAATTATGAAAGCCTAACTAATGTGGAAAAGCCACATACTATGATGGAAGGAAACATGATGATATCATAGATAGATGTTTATATATAGGAGTCTTTATAGTGTAGAGATAATGTAATGTATCGATTGCAAATGTGGGAACTAGAAATGTTTAGGAGCAAATTTATGGTCATTCAAGAGTAGAGATATGTGAATTACATTGATCAAATAATAAAATCCATTAATTGAAATTTCACCCCATATTGGTCATTGATCATAGTTTTTGGTGAATATGATGATCATGGCATCATGCAAAGTTTGGTATAACTAAACACATTTTTCACTATGTGTGGTGGGGTAGGTGACTAGAACAACTTCAAAGGTGACATGGAATAAATTTTGGGCTCAACCAAGGATGTGTTTGATAAGCCAAAATATATTAACCCATCCAAGTTATTCAAGACTCTATGAGCAAAGAATTAAATTCAAACCCAACAGACACTAGTCATGTAGCATGCACCATAAAATCCACCTGCATAACCAACACAATGACACGAATCCGCTCTAGTAAACTTTAAGTGTCACAAAAAAAAATTAGTAGGTTAGCCAATGCTAATAACACCAATGTACCTAATGTCACCCCCTCTCAATAATATATTGTGGCTTTCTCTAGTTTTTAGTAATTTTTCATAATGTGAGTTTGGTTTAGAATGATAAAATTGTGAGTGAAGTCTTTCTTTGGGGGAAGAAAGGTTTAAACCCTATATATCATGACCTCTTGGTTATTCCAACCTATTAAAAACCTATAAAGGTAAGTAGGTTGGTATTATTCTTAGTTTAAAACCCAAAAGGTTAGCTAAGTAGTGCAATATAAGTGAAAACCATTAAACAAATCTTCTTGCAAAATTGTGAATGAGGCTTCCATTCAAGGTAAAATTGAGGAAGTTTAATGTAGCTTATTCAGTGGGTATAAATTATTTTTCAGGTCAACACACTCAAATAGTGACTTTTCCTCTAGAGGAGATAACTATTTAAGTCCAAAAAGTGTTAGTAAGGGATTGTGAATGTTATTTTGTAATTATATTTATAAATTGTATGTGTAAAAAATGTATATTTTTTATTTTTTTAAATTTTCATGATAGTATGAAATATAAATTGAAGGTGGAATGATTTACAAAGACTAATTAGGAAAAAAAAATTAAGATATTAGATGTGTAAGATTCATGTCAACTCTATAAGTATCTATCACTTGCAGGAAGATAACGTTGTTGTTGATTGTGTTGTTTTATTCATTTTGTATAGTCATTAGCCTAGGTTTGAATCAGTCTCTCTCATGAACAATTGTATCCTTAGGAATGGTAATTTATTATGAATTATATGTTTCTATAAGCAATGATACATATGGTTACAAATATTGAATTTAAATCTCATGATTTGTGATAATTAACTTGAATAAACAAGCATTACAACACATTTAACCATCAAATTACCATGTATGTATTTTTTTATATCTTTTAAGTGACTACAACAATATCATGTCATGGTGAGGATTTCCAAGGACTTTTGATAATAACCTTATCCTGTGTTCAAGATAAATCTTAGTTGTGACAATCCAAATAGGTTTAGATTCACATACATAGGTTTAGATTGTGGTGATACATTTAGTGACAAAGTCTAAATAATCTAAGAGTCACCTATCTCCATATATTTCTTGTTGTATACTCAATTAAGCATTATTTGTTGTAATTTACATGTTTTATGATGCTTTATTTTAGGTAGGAATATTTTATGAATACATTTTGGTGAACCCTGGTGTCTTACATCTCATAGGGTTTCATATTTTTTTGAACCCACTATGTTAGGGATAAATGGATCTAAACTAATATACAACACAAATACCCATAAACATTTATCTAGGCCTAATATATATCTAAAATAGTAAATTACACCTAACTAATTATTTTCACCACTAGACAAATAGGAAGACATTAAATGTTTATGATTATTTGACTATATCACAAGAGCTCATGACACTCTCAAGATTTGAAAGTGGAGAACAATGTAATGTCACAATGACATAAATATGAACCAAATAGTTGTGATGATTGGAGAATGATGTAAAACCCATCAAATATAATTCATAACAATGTCAAGACCCTCAAGTTTCATTTTTGGAAAAATTCAAGAATGAAATTTTTTTTATGACTATGTTAGTCTAATATAGGGCTCCAAATATCTCACCCAATTTTCCATGTCTTCATTCAGATCATTGGGAAAATAGACTTCTTATTATTTCTCTAATTAGGTAACATGCTCTAAAACTTTAACTAGGGAAATAACATATGTTTTAAGGTTACACTATGGAATATCTAAGCTATATTAATATTATTCAACCCCCAAACCCCCCAATGATGTAAAATGTCCAAAAAACACTCCAATACTTGTATTAATTTATTAGCTATCCAAACTAATGCAATGCACTATGTCATTAACTTGAAATTTTGTTCTTTAATGAGTTCTCTAATGATTACTTGATTTCTCTAAAATCATAGTATATGTTCAATGGGCTCATGCGAACAATAATGAATTCCTTCCAAATTTTCAATGATTTTTAGAATCCTAAATACACTAGAATAATTTTTTATTTATATAAAATTTGAATTCAATTTAGGACCCTATTATTATGCAAAAGTTGCATCAATTAGTCACGAAGACAAAAAAAAGGGACAAAGAGATTCTTACATTTAAGCCAAATGGGACCACAAAAACAATACCATGACTATATAATATAATTATAGTGGACCTAAAACTTTACAATAGGTTATAGAAAGAGACATGGGATTAGACAAGGATAGAGGAAAGGGGAGTTAGATGGGGCTTGAAGAAGGAACATCTAGGTAGTTCAATAAATATTGCTTAAAAAAAACATGCATATGTGAGGGGTTTAGGCTTTAGGAAGAAATATGATGTTGTTATATTTGTATCTTTGTGTTTAACATGCTCCCATGAGTTTATAAACTATTGATTTATCACCAATGAGATTTAATTCTAGGAAAGCATAAGGTTGAAAAAGATAATGCAGGTTTAAATGGGTCATCATGAGGAATGTGAATTTATTTTGGGACTCCTCAGCGCATGATGACATCATTAAGGACTTTAAATATGTGATCTCATTGTTTGAATGAAAAAAATGTCTATGTTGATTCTTGAGGCTTGTCACAAGGTTAGAAACATGAATTCATCCTTAAAATATGTAATAGAATAACCTTCATGAAGCTTAAACCATAATTATCATGCACAGGTCATTTTTGTTTTTAGCATTGTGCTGTTTTGGAAGAATTGAATGCATGAGGATAAGTGTTGAATGGTTATCCAATATTTTTGGAAGGCCCTTAACATGACCCAAACATGAAATACTGAAAGAGATAATATTTCACAACCTAACTCTTGCAAAATGTTTATTTGTTATTTCTTGCTTTAAAAAAGGTCATTTTTGAAGCTATAAGGTCATGACATCGCCAAGGAACATTTTAGTAATGACTAGGAATGATGGATGGGGTATTGGATGTCTAAAAATAGGATAAATAAGATGGATTGAATAGCGGGTAGATGGGTTTCATGCGTAAACTTGAGGGAAGCTTAAATTCTACAATTTTGGGGGAAAACCTTCTTTTTTGAACTATACAGAGGTTGGGAGTATAAATGGATTTATACAAGTGTGAAGGGATAAATAATATTGTGAGGAGCCTAAAATTCCATAAAATTATGAAAATAAAAAAACACTAAAAATATAGAAAAAACATGAATGTCCTTTACAAAGATGTTATGAGAGTAAGGTTGTACCCATTAGAGCTCATGGGCATGTTTTAAAGCCAAAAAATAATGTCATAAAATAGTGTTTATCATGGAGATTGTGTGGGAACCATAAAAATAAATAAAAAATTTATGTGAATGTGTCCAATCTATTTTTTCTAAAATAATTCACTTTTGGTTATGTGAAGGATCTAAAATTTGGGACAATGCCTAATGAAACCTGTTAGACATTCCTTCTGAATTTTTCATTTTATTGAAGAATTCATCTTCAAAATTTGAAAATAAATTGCTTTCTAAAATATTTTAATTCTGAAAAATAGGGCTAACTATTTAAAAAATGCTTAAACTGAATGTTTACACTTTCCTACTTGTATGGGAAGTAAGCTGAGTTGACTTTTTATTTTTTAATGTTTTTATGCATGGAGAACATGAAGGGATTATTTCATAACTTGGTAGCTATGTTTTATTTCATTTAAACCCATTTTAAAAAAATTAAGAGTTGAAATAGTACAAATTTTCTAAGAAAGACCAATTTTTTCCATGGTTATATTATATATATTTAAAATGATTGATTCATGGTTATCCAATAATATTTAATCAATAATGAATTCATTATAGGTAGCATTGAGGGTTTTTTTTAATTTTCCTTGTTGAAAGGATGAAATATGCATGGTTTTGATGTGGGAATTTTACATTTAATGGAAGTGTTATTGATAATTATAGTCATATTTCTTTAACATGATACAATGTTATTACCATTCTTCATTAGACCCCTTATCTTGACTGCATCATTTCACATTATAACTGAGTTCAAATTTGGGATGTTGGTAATGAGAAGTGTTGTGTAGAAAGAACATTGAATGTGAGGTAGTTTGTGTGAGAGAGGAAATATGAATTTTTTATCCATTATATTTAGATGAGAAGAGAAAATAGAGTTGAATAAATGACTCAGAAAAGAGTCAATATAGAGAGGAATGCCCCAGAGTCATAATTATCAAGAGTATAAAATATGTTAGAAGATATGGTGTTTAGATTATAAGTGCCACATAGAAGACCAACAAGAAAAGAGAAGAGATTTTATAAGAAAAATAAGTATGTGGATCCAAGAGGATAAGATCCCAAAAAATAAAAGAGACTAGCAAAGGTTGTGGTCATGAGAATAAATAGAGATCCTAATAGATACACCCTTTTAATTTCAAGTAAATAGAGCTTGGAAGAGGGAGATAAAAAAAATTAGCAAGTTTTATAAATAACATGATTGTAATATAATTCCATCTGTCTAATATGTAGATATAATAGTGTTTGAGGATAAATTTTAAGATGAAGGCACTACTATAGTAAGTGTAATTTATGCCTCCATTTGGGATAAATTCATGTCAAAAATTAATCTTTTTGGATATTTTAAGCTGTAAAGTTCATATTTTTTGTGTCAAATTTTGTGACACAAAATTGTCATGATTAAGCATTTTTTATCGCATTGAATTGGCATTGATTGTGCATTGTAAATAAATGTTACATAATTTAGAGTGTCATTTCATGAAAAATTTAGTGACATAATTTCAATCCTAATAAATATTAAAAAATATTAAAATAATTCTTTATAGTTTATTATATTTCAAATAATAACACTGATGGAGTGGTGATTTTTGCAGCAAAAACATGCAAAGTCAGCTGAAATAGGTGATCCTACAGTTCACGATGGTCAGTGCTCATCATTACATTGTGGTGGTCGAGCTAGGGCGAGCGTACCCTAGCCTGACCCTAGTGTTTTTTTGTGGCTGCACCAGGGGGAGTGAATGCATATGGGGGAGGGTTGGGGCTATGATGTCAGCAAAAAAAATTTGGTATTGGTGCATCCTTTCTTGAGCACACATGGGTTTTTGTCTCGATTAGAGGCCGTAGGTGGGGTGTTGTCCCCAGTTGTATTGGTCTGCAGTTTAAAGGCAGTGTTGGGTGCTGGGTCAGCTAAACCCTAGTGGTGGTTCTTTCTCTCAGAGCCTTGCTTGCTCACCTTGGTCTAGCTGAGTGGCAATGCCAATTGGGGAGTCCTCAGGGGCTTGTCCCAAGATGGATTATTGATTAGCAACGATTGGTGCAAATTCTACTTTACATGCTTTGAAGGTTTTTGATAATAACTTGTTCTCACCAGCACTGGCAATGGTTAGATCAGGCTTGTCTAGTGGTACTCAGATTATGAAGATCAATGGTTATCTTGAATGTTGTGAGGTGAGGCCAAAACTAGTTATCCCACTGGATATGATTACAAAAGATATTGAATATTATTCAAAACATGCTTTATTGTGTAAGTTTATGGGGATGCAGGTTTCATTATAATTTCTTGAATCATGGGCCCAATAGACTTGGATGCCTGAGGGAGAAATGGAGGTAATGCTTTTAGCAAATAGCTTTTTCATGGTTTCATTCAATTACTTAGCAGACCGCAACAAGGCCTTTGAAGGAGGCCCCTATTTTCATAACCAGATTGGGCTATTTATTAAACCTTGGCATGCGAGCTTTAATCCTGCTGAAGAGCTTTTGAATCAAGTTTCGGTGTGGGTTCATCTTCTAAGGTTCCTTATGGAATGCTAGTGGGAGGATGTTTTACATTTATTGGCTTTGATGCTAGGAAAACTAGTTGGTACTTCACAACAGACTCAAGGTAAAAAGATACTGACTTTTTATCATATATGTGTTGAGATTGATTTAAGTGAACCTTTGCCAGATTTAGTGGATATGTGTGCAGGTCCTTACTCTTGGGTACAATAGTTGGATTATGAAACTCTTCCTTTTTGGTGTCGTCTCTATCATGAATATGGTCATTTTTAGAGAAGATGCCCAAAGGCTAGACTTGTGGATTCCCAGCCTCCTCAACCACCCTGCAACCCCCCTAGGGTTGAAAAGGGGAAGGAACCCATTCTTGGTGATGTGGATGGGGCTGATGGTTTCATTCCTGTCAAGGCTCAAAATAGGAATCGAGGTCAAGAGAGGAATTTGAAGGAAAGGTACGAGGAAGATTATTTCAATAGATTTGAAGTCTTAGATGATCTCAGCCAGTAGGAAGTGAATCTAGGTTTGATGAATCTGGATCAGGATGCTTTGGGTACAGGATAGGATGGCCTTCTTTCAAAAGCTACACAGGGTCTATAGGATATTAGGGCTTTTCAAATGGATACTAATGTTCAAATGGAAGTATAGGTGGAATTGGTTCCTATTGTAGTAAGGAAGAAGGGTGGGGAGGAAGGATCTCCTCTTGTTTCAAATTCAAGTACTAAGGGGGTGAAGATTGACAGGTCTTCTTCTTCTCATTTGGGTCTTCTTCAAAAGGAGCTAAAAAAAGGAGTAAAGGAGAAGTCTTCCAAGCTTGGTATAAGAAAGGATTTGGAAAAGATTAAATTAACAAGGAAAAATTTGGTAGAGTTAGGGTCTGTTAAGACTCTTGATTCTCATTTTTCAACCCCTTTGAAATGATCGTTCTATCCTAGAATCTAAGGGGCTTGAACAGTGGCCCTCGACAAAAAGCTACTTGAGATTTGGTTAAAATTCAATTGCCTGATGTTCTTTTCCTACAGGAGACTAAGGTATCAGTGGAGGGTATGTTTGGTTTAGTGCTTGAGCTTTGGGGGAGAGGAGAGTGCTAGTGTATTGGTGCTCAAGGGTCTACGGAGGGAGTGGCTTGTTTATGGAATCCTCAGAAGATCTACCCTCTTTGGTGGTTATCCTTGCAGTCTTATATCTCCATGATTGCATCTTGTGTTGAGATGGGGGAGATTGTTCTCTTCTCCAATATTTATGCACCTACTAATCTTCAAGGTAAACAACTTTTGTGGTCCCATATCTAGTTTGTTCGAAGCATGGCTCCTATCCATCTGTGGATAATGGCTAGAGACTTTAATGTTATTTCTGAGTTAGCTGAGAAGAGGGGTGGTATTGTGAGGCTAGAGCCTTCTGCGATGCTACTTCAGGATAATATCTCAGTTTTAAATCTTATGGATATCAAGCCCATTAATGGCTAGTTTACTTGGAACAATCGAAGGATTGGGAATAACTAACTGCATTGTGGAATGACTTGACTGCTTTTTGGTTTCTTGCTACTAGGTTAGTGGGTTGTGGTGTTCTAGCTCAAAAATTTTGGATTGGAGGGGTTCAGATCATTAGCCTATCAAGCTGGCTATTTCTTCAGCTCAAGTACCTCCATCTCCTACTTTCAAGTTCTAGCTAATGTGGTTGTGTGACTCCTCTCTCAATGACTATATTTCTGAGTGGTGGAGGTATGGTAGACCTACTTATGGTACAATAATGTATACTTTTGCTAAGTTACTTCAATTTGTCAAGTATCAGCTTAAACATTGGAATCGATAGTTCTTTGGAAACATTTTCTATGAGAAGACTATTGCACAAGCTGAGTTGAATGGTATTACGAGGTTGATCAAAGAGGATGGAATGAATGAGGACCTACTTCAGGAAGAGACTAGGGCTTTGAAAGAACTGGAAGAGTGTGAGCTATGAGAGGAGGTTTTTTGGAAATAAAAGGCTTGAATTGAGTGACTTTAGGTAGGGGATAAAAATACTGCTTTTTTCTTCAACTCAGTGAAACCCAGGAGACATGGCAATTCTATTTCTGCTCTGGTGAATGATAGGGGTGAAACTCTTTCTTCTTTTCATGAAATTACATGGGAAACTAAGCAATATTTTGCTTCATTATTTAGAGAGGACTCGTAAGGGGGTTCTGATGAGGAAGCTTAGGTTCTTTCTTATATCCCTTCTTTGGTTTCTAGGGAGATGAATGAGCAGCTTATGAGTAATATCAAGATTGAGGAGCTAGAGGGGATTGTGTTTCAAATGAAGAGGGGGAAATCTCTTGGCCCCGATGGTTTCCTGATTGAGTTCTTTCAATAATTTTGGGAGATTATCAAGTTGGACTTGTTGGTAGTTGTTCAAGAGTCTCATAAGAATAAATAGATGTTACAGGCCTTGAATTCTACCTTCCTTGCTCTCATCCCAAAGTGTGAGGGGGTGGATAGGTTAAGTCAATTTCAGCCTATCTCTCTTTGCAATGTGATTTATAAAATTATCTCTAAGTTGATTGCTGATAGGTTGAAAAAGTGGCTTAAAGTGTTGATTTTTGAAGAACAAAGTGGTTTTATCGTGGGATGTCAGATTCTGGATGGGATTGTTATTGCAACTAAAACCATTCACTCTATGGCCAGCTCCAAAGATAAGGCAGTGTTCATCAAGCTTGATATGGCTAAGGATTATGATCATGTTCGATGGTCCTTCCTTTGAAAGGTCCTTGGTGCTTTTGGTTTTGGGGATGAGTGGATTTATTGGGTTATGAGTTGTATTACTTTGGTATCCTTCTCTATGTTAATAAATGGCAAGCACTCTGAGCTTTTTGGTACCTCTTGGGGTCTGCAGCAGGGAGACCCCCTCTCTCCTTACTTGTTTCTTATTTTTGTTGAGGGTCTGGGATGCTTGATAAGAAAGAATGTGGAGTTAGGTTTCATTCAAGGGTGGGGGTGGGGAGGTGGTCTACCTTCACAATCTCAATTGTAGTTTGTGGATGACACTGCTTTGATGGGTATGGATACAATTAGGGAAGCTTCAAATATACATAAGGTGTTGGATGTTTATCTGGTAGCCTTGGGCCAATTTATTAATGAAGATAAGTCTTCCATCTTTTTATTCAATACTCCAAGTTCCATTCAGAGTAGAATGGCTCATATCTTGAGATTTTAGATTGGGGTGCTCCCTTTGACCTATCTTGGTATTCCCATCTCTATTGGAAGACTTCCCAGGGAGTCTTGGAAGAATATGTTGGATAAATTTCATGTGAAAGTTAATCATTGGACCCATCATTGGTTATCCTTCATGGGTCATGTTCAACTGCTCAAATCTATGGTGCAGGCTCTCCCCATTTATAGATGTATGATTCAAGTGGCTCTTATGGGCTTTGTTAAGGAGTTAGATTCCTTAGCAAGACAGTTTTTATGGTCTAGTAGCTTATTATCCTCTAAATGGAGCCTTGTCAGATGGGACATTATTTGTAGCCTAAAGTAGCTTGGCGGCCTTGGGTTAAGGTAGTCGTCACTATCAGGGATGGAATTGGCTGCTAAATTGTATTAGCAGTGGTGTGTGGAGCAGGATGGGATCTGGGCTAGAGTATTAACTCAGAGATATTTCTTAGGGGTCCCTCAAATTGATATTCCTCATTATCCCCTGGTGGGGAAAGGCTCATTGATTTGGAATACACTCAAGAAAGGTGTTGCTCTAATTAAGGGGGGTTTATTTTGGATTTGTAAAAGAGGGACTAAAGCTCATTTTTGGTCTAATTCTTGGGATGGTTTTCCTCCCATTTTGTCTCAATTCCCTAATTTGGTAGCTCTGTGCCAGAGGTTCTATGAGGTAGGATGGTCAAGGGTGAGTGACTTCAAGTCCTTTTCTTCTCATGGGTAGCTGGTGGTGGTGAGATGGAAGAAACCTGATGAATGGCCTATTGTTGGTATGGAGGAGGAGTGTGTTGAGCTTCATAGCATCCTTTCTCATAAGCATTGTAGCTCCCTCCAAGAAAGGGATGTCCTTTCTTGGTCTCTTAATCTTAAGGGTGTCTATACTATTGCTTCTGGATATCAGGTTTTGTTTTTTCAACAGATGGATGGGGTGGAGGTTCACTGGGGGAAGAAAGCATGGAATAAGCTTTCTTGGTTGAAGTGTAACTGCTTTATTTGGACTTTGGCTTGGAATAGGTGCTTGACATGGGATAAGCTTCAAAAGAGGGGTTTTTAGGGTCCTTCTATGTGTGTTTTGTGTGGATGTGGGGAGGAGGACTCCTCCCACTTGTTTTTCCAATGTCCCATGACTCGGTAGCTTTGGCATTTTTGGTGGGAGGTTTGGAAAAGACCTTGTGTTCATGCATCCTCCCTGGAGGATTTTTGGAATAGTTTGGGTAGACCTCCTTAGATGGCCTCTTTCTTACAAGATGTGTGGTATGTTGGGCCTTCTTTCATACTATGGCAGATTTGGTTGGAACGAAATTGAATAATATTTCGAGGAGAGAAGTTATTGATTCAAAAAGTTTGGCACAAAATTATGGGTATGATTCGGGAGACAATGGAAGCTAAGTGTGATGTGGTGTTCCCTTTGGTGAAAGGGGATGTTGAATTAGTGGATAGATTGGGTATTCAATGGTTGTCTCCAGCTTTTACTTGTGTTAGCAGAGGAAGGCATGTGAATAAGAAAGTTCAAAGGGGGGGGAGTTGGCTACCCCCTCCGGCTGGCATTTTGAAGCTCAATACTGATGGCTCTTCAAGAGGCAATCTTGGTCCTGCTGTGATTGGTGGGGCTGGCAGGGATTTTTCCAGATCGGTGGTTTTTTTTTCTTTTTTGTTCATGAAGGAGTACATACTAACAACCTTATGGAAGGTTTGGCGATCCTCTACACTTTGGAGATAGCTTATGCTTTGGGATGACGCAAGGTTATTTATGAGTTTGACTCATAGGTTTTGATTAACATGTTGAATAAACAGAAGGTATCTGACGTTAGTTGGCAGGTGGCTATGATAGTGCAATAGATTTGCTAGATGAGTTCTTTGATGGAAATGGTGTCCTTTGTCCATATCCCAAGGGAGTGGAATAGGGCAACAGATTGTTTGGCTAAGTGGGCCTCTGAGCATTTAGATGGCTGGAAGATTGATGAGTGGGAGCAGGTTCCCCATGAGCTCTGACATGACTTGGAGAGGATTCTGGCTGAGGATGGGAATGATATTGGTGAAGGATAATGGTGTTTCAAGCTTGGTTTGACTGGTTCTTATGGATTCCTGGAGCCCTGGCCCTTTGATGTTTTGTAATGCTCTTTTCTAATTTTCAATAAAGTTTTTACCCTTCTTATTTTTAAAAAAAAATTATATTTCAAATAATTATATTATAATTTTTTAATATCTAAAATATATATTATTATTTTATATAAATGTATATTACATTGTTATTTAAATATATACATTTTGTGTGTATAATTATTATACATTTGAACATTCAAAAATTATATTTTCTAATTAAACAATAAATATAATATAATTAGATTGAGAAAATTATATTTACAAAAATGTTGTGGATGAGAAACTAGGCAATTGTTGGTGTAGTTTGTTAATTGCACTCGATGTAAGCTAACTTAATTTAGTAGTTTGACCTAACTTTTATACTATTTTTTAAGTTTATTAAAATTTTAAAAATGGCTTGCCTTTTAGAAAACAAACATGAATGCACTTTTTAGAGGACGAATCAAGTTTTTCCTTTTTTCCGCCAATCAAAAAAACTATCCTTTACATTATAATTCCTATTATTCTCCCTCTTTTATTACATATTTGATTTTTTTTATTTTTATTTTCATTTTAATTCTATGAGAAATAGCTCTATGGGAGTAGCATATGGGGAGGAATTATTGTTTATAAATTTTGTTAGTATTTATTCTTCTGATTTTAAGGCTGTATTACATATTTGAGACATGATATGTGCTTATAAGGAACACCTTAGGTGAAATAAAATTTAGTTTTGCATATCCATTCCTCTCATGGTACTAGACATTTTCTTCTACAACCATTTGTTGTGAATATTTAGAGGTAAGAATCATTGTTTTGATTTCCTATTTATTTCTTTCATCTTCTCATATATATCACACTCTCTCTTTTTAATCATCAAGTTTTTTTACTTCTCATATTTAGTTTTAGAAGCTTTTTATAATCCATTTTAAAATTTTCATGCTAGTTTTATTAAGAAATATATGTGGGGAATACTATTTATTTTGAAAATTCTAATGGGTTTTATTTTCGTGGTGGGAAACAATTATCTTTAGGGGTTTTTTTACTTTTAAAAAAAAATTATTTAGGTACGTTTTTTAAAGGATGGAGTAATAATTTTATAATAAATTATAAAAAATTTATTTTTTTTAAAAAATGGGATTGTTTTGTTTTGTGGTTGATTTTTAACATTTATTTAAAGTTTCAGGGCCCATACAGTTTCAATAGGGATCATGAGGAATTTACAAGTCGTCTCATACAAAAAAAATTAACTTTAAAACTTTTTAAATGATTTTATTAAAAAAAAACCATCAAAAGTTTTCTATTAAAATTTTGGAAAAATTAAACTTAAATAATGTTCGTAATATTTTTTTGAAGTTTTTTAAGGCCTAAACAACCCTGCCCTACCACACACATATTTGTTTGAAGTTGTCTTTTCCCTAAATTTCCCCAAAATAAACTTGGATTTCATCTTAATTTTCCTTTGATTTAATATTGGTTTGGCTTTGTTTTGTTCTTGAAGCATTTTTGAGCTCACATAAGTCCAAGAAAATCCTTTTTTTTATACACTCATTTTTTAGTTACAACTATTGGATAACACACCCTAAAAATAAGTTTTTTAATTTCGTGTGGGCCTGTCATAAACCTTTAAAAGGCACTTTTCTTTGAGATGCTCTATCTTAAAATTTATAAACTGAAATAAAATGTCATTTTTTTATTATAGCTAATTTTTTTTTTATAAATTACATATTTTATATTAGGATAAGTCCACACTATATGTATATTTTATTTATTGATGTGGTCCCTTCCATTCCCATCTCTAGCACATTTTTCAATTGCACATATCTTTTCACATTGGTAACATGTAATGAGGGGTCATTTTTTTTTTTAACTTACTTATCTTTTTAAGAAGAATCTAAAAATAGAATTGGATTTATTTTAAAGTGTATGAAGCCATAAATATTAATATTTTCCTCTTTTACCTTTTTTTTTTAAATTTGATTTCTTTAAAAAGTAATTGAGGGTGAAAAATATCTTGTAAATGCATTTGTATAAAGTATTGTGTTTTTTTTTTGGGACAGGAGGAGGGGGGATAATTATGTTTGGGCACATTAGTTTGCATGTGAAACCTTGTATTGGGCATATTTTATATTAAGCATGTATGTCATGCTTGTTGGGAATTTTTTGGCATTTCATCTCATTCATCCCAGAATTAGAACATATTTTGGTGCTTCTTTGATACTTTTTCAATATGTTCAAACTCATATTTCAACACTTATGTAAGGCCTTGTCATGAATTCACCATTTTATATGTGTATTGAGGTACATCATGGTTATAATTCTCTTTTTTTTTTGGGATATTCTCACTTAATTTTTTCTCATGTCACCAACTTATTATTTTTAGAGTTATTTTTCAAAGACCACATGATGATAATTTCACCTCCACCAATAATTATTGGTAAATCCAACTATGCAACATGGAGTTTGGCATGGGATATTTTTTTACTACACATGGCCTTCTTCTATTTCTATATGAAAATATTCATGCTTCCTTTGACCTAATTTAATATAATGTTTAGCTCAATTAATGTGACATTGTCTTTGGTCACTCCTTGATGTATGTTTCATTGCCTTTACCATCATCTTGAGCACATAGAGTATCCTTACACTATATCCAATGTTATTTGAGATCTATTTGGAGATTATTCTCCTATTGGAGACTCTTTTTATACATTTTTAGTTTTCACACCTCCTATTTCTCATGATGATTCATTCATATCAGACATTGATCTTATTTTTGTAGAGCCACCCTTTTGGGATGAATTTATGCCAGAGATGAGACATCTTTACTCATAATCCACTTCTATTCTTGTACATGATGATGATATTCATTTTACAAATCCATCACATGTGTTTTCTTCAAAGAATTATTTTATCTCCATTAATGGGAGTGCCCCTAATTTTATTTTTGGTGCTTCCATATTTTTAAGATCATTGATGATCCACCTATTATTGTGGATCCTCTTTATTTGGTTTTTAGGGTTTTATTTCCATGCCCTACACTTCACATGGACATTATTTTAGTATATGGTCCCTATCATTATGTTAATAGGTTTAATTTAATGGCACTACCTTTAGTTATTGTGCATGATCTTGATCTACATATGCCACTCTTAAATTTTGGAATCATTACAAAGATATTCATAGGTTACTTCTGTATGATTTTATGTAGTGAGTAGATTTTTATTTCACATATCTTATCCTTCCTCTTTCAAGTGGTATAAACTTTGTTCAATGTAGATAAACTTCCTCAGTATTCAATAAAATACACTTTTCATCAACACTCTTCATTTTTTGACTCAAATTCCATTACTACCTTTGACAAATGATTTGAAAGAAGTATTCTTATTGGTTTATGTTTATTCTTCCTTATTTCATGAGTTTTCGTTATACACGAGTGTTTTACCTATATGTTGAACTATGTGGTTAAATTACATTATGTCAAATAGGTAAAAAATAGGGTGAAATGGAGATCTAAGATAATGCAATATTAAACAATAATTATATTTGAATATACCCTAAACATTGACTAGAGACAATGAAATAATTGAATAAGAAATGAAAATGAAAAAAGATAGAAATAATACTAGAATGAACAAACTTGAGTATTTATTCGATATTTTGGAATTGAAGAAAAATTGTAGAAGTGACTAAACAAAAACATTAAGAATTTGATTGTGTTCTTCTCTTAGGTCAAAATTGACAAACATTTATTTGTGCCTATATTAGAAGTGATAGGTGATTGATTATGTTTGCCGATTGTGTCCTATGCTAATTATGTCCTCTATTATTTTTTATGCTCTGTATTTTTAGGGATCCTTCAAAAACTAATAATTAAATTATATATGACTTTAATTCAATATTTTTCTTTAAAAAACTTATTTGATTTACTTATCATTTGATCTTGACCTAATCGACAACAAATTCATGCATAATATATTGTGCATAACATATTTGACTTAGGAAACCTCTTGAGGAGTTTCAACTACATATTTGTCACACTTGAAATTAGAGCTAACGTAGTTTTAGTTCTTGTGAGTGAGTTCTAACCCAATGACAAATGAGAATTCACCTCCTCTCACTAGATAATCAAATGCGACTATATAATTTTATATGGATATATTTTGGCACAAGACTTGGAATGATGGTGATGTAATGCAGGATAGTTTTTTAGAGTGTTTGAATGAATGTGAAATATTCTTGATAAGGCTTAATGATTATGTTCTATACAAAGGGATTGTAAAATATCCAACTCTAAGTTCACTTATGTAATGACTTAGGATATATTTATATATATAGGGATCCTTAGGACACTTCAAACATAGGTTGAACTTATATAATAGTGATAAAAAAATTAAAGAAGGGGGAATCAAGCCAAGGTATAATGGAATCATAAAAGGATAAGGGTCAAAATAATTGGATAATCAATTCTAAGTGGGACCAAATCAATAGGTCACCAATTCTAACCTAAAGGTAATAAATTTAAATAAGGACCAAGCTAAATAGAGGATGATTAAATGGGATATTAATGTTTAAAATGATAGATATGAGGCATATCTAAGTGTGTGTGTGTGTGTTTATATATATGTGTGTGTGTGTGTATATATATATATATATATATATATATATATATATATATATATATATATATATATATATATATATATATATGTGTGAATCAAAGATGATGAGACTCTAATGTGGGGTGAAAGTGTTAAACAATCTACAAAATGGACCAAGTGTGGAAGTTAAAGATAAATAAATATTATAAAATGGTATTGTACCAAAATTAAGTGTCTACATAATGAAAATTTTTAATGTTTGTGCACATGAATGCATGTATGATTTAAAAAATTAATCATGTACCTAGATTTACCTGAGGGATGGAAGGATGAATAATCTATATGTTAAGGTAGGTTCCATTCATGTCATAGGTTTTAAACATTGTAAAACCTAGTATACTTGAAACCAATCATGAGTGAATTCAAGTAGTCATTATCTCAATAAATCAATGTATATATAGTAGATTTAAATTTAAAAATGAAATAAGAATAGGAACAAATACACCTGATGGAAAGAAAACCAAGCTGTCATTCCTAGGAATCTATAGTATTGGAAACTAAAAATTGAAATATTGGTACTAGTGAGTTTAAATGGCATTTGGAGACCTCCATGAATTTTAGAGCAAGTCTTAACAACTTTAGTCCATTTATTGATCAAGTAAGAAAATATTTGGGAAATTTTTCATATATATTTATAAAATCAAAGTCCATGAAATTATAAATCAAGGTATAAGATATATGGACATATATCCCCCTTTTGAGGTGATGTATTTTTATCTATTCATGTAGGCACTCGTCTCAAAATAAAGAGCTATGCACATTGTGTGTTATTATAAAATATAGCCAAAGTTGTTACAATATTTTATAAAAATAATTGTAAACACATGTACATAAATAAAGAAAGCCATCATGTATATCTCAATAGTAATATGTGTTGTTTCCAAAATCAGCTTAGCTCATTTTTGGGAAAAACCTCCTACGAAACTTGTCTGTTTCATCTTTCGTCTCTCTAAGTTTGTTTTCGAGATGGGTTTTTCTCGTTCTCATCTCGGTCCAACTGCACCTTTCAAAATTCGTAGTGTCTTTTTATCGTGTCTTCCCCAAAACATGAAGGTTGTTACGGTCTTGATGTGACCAAGAGACCAAAACCTGCCTCTTTTAGAGTTACTATTTCTTTCTTCCACTTTCATGCAAGGGCGGCAAAATTTGCTGCCAGTGCATTTTACCTTTGAGATGCAAGGGCGACAATTTTTTCCACCCCTGAATTTTGACATGCAATGGCAGCAATTTTTGTTGCCCCTGCATCTGAACCTGCAAGGGCGACGAAATTCACCACCCATGCATCACCTCGTTTTCCATGTGCAGCATTTATTGCCATGCGTGGTGGGTTGTTGGGGTCAATTTTCACCCCATATAATTTGATTTCAGCCTTGTTTTTCTTAATTCTTCCTCCTCTCCTCCTGCCTTTTGCATCTAGACGATCCAGTGAATGGGTAAAAGTGCATTTTGGCAGATTTAATCTCACAACGCACGTATTTTTCTAGGTATGTCTTGTTTTTAGCATTTATTTCCTTTCCTTCCCTCTTCTTAAGCTTTGTTTTTAGTTTGTGTTATTGTTAGGGGGTTTTTTATTTTTGTTTTTATTTTTCTCTCCCTCTCCTTTGCTCGCAGTTTTCTCGAGCTCTTGTTTTTCCCCAAGATTCATGGGCGACAAATTCTGCGTGCCCTTGACTTCCTAGCTTCCTTGCACGGGCAACGAAATTCACCACCCGCATGCCCGCGCGCCCCAGATTTGACTTTCCCTGTAGGGACGGTGAATTTTGCCATCCGTGCAGACTTTTATTCTATTGTAATATGCAGGGGCAGCAAATTTTGCCGCCCATGTATTTTTTTTCACCCAAATTTCTATAACTCCGAAAACTTTTTCCCCTTTTTCATCTTTTTCCTTTCTTCCCTTTTTTCCCCCATTTTCTGACTCGGCCCTACTAAGTGCTCTTCCTGAAATCATGATCACTCAACGTGCGAATTCCCTAATTTGCTCACTGTTCCCTAATTGCATGATCATGATTACAGTACTTTCTGAAGGCTCTTGCTCATTAACCCCTGCTCAACTGAGGCAAGTTTTGATGTCTGAAACTTCTCCAAAAAATTTAAAGACCATGAAGTACAAGTACAAGGGGGTCTTTTCAATCACTTCTGTTACCTCCAATATTGATGACATCAGAGACAGAGATTGGCCATGTAGATATGGCTAAGTTCATGACCCAAACCAAGGCAACGAACCTGAGTTTCTAATTGAAGAGAATCATTGAAAGCAACATTCATCTGGTTGCCACTTTCCCAGTGGCAGCACATCATACAGAGTTCATCCTCTAGTGCACCCAATTCTACAACAAAGAGACAAGATCAGTCTCAGATGCCAGTGGCAATGTAATAATTTAGCTAGATCCTGAATTTATCGATAAAGTCTTCATGTGCCCTCCTGCTACCGAAGTGTTGAGGATTGACTTTATAGAAGCATAGAAGGAGTATGACAAGGACCCGTAAAGGGAAAAGAAAGTGATGATTAATAGGTGGCTGAAGGTCCCCAGAACTAATTTATCTAGATGGCCATAAAACTTCTCAAGGAGCGATTTAATTGAAGAAGTTGGTGACTTGATCACCCTTCTCAACAGAGCGCAAGGCCTCTCGTCTTCCTCATAGTTCCATGACTGGATGTACCCTTTCATTAATATCATCCTCTAAGGTAAGCAAGTCATCTTTTGGGGTGAACAGATCAACAATGCCCTTCACGAGCAACTGACTAAGGTACAAACTTTTTCAAAGTTTTATATGACTTTGTACCTTGTGTACATAGCTACCTCGATGCAAACTTTTCCAGGTTTGACAATTGAAGGGGACAGAAAGACCACCCCAGTCTACTCATATTACCCCCAGTTGACGCTTCAAAGATCAATCTACCATTTTAAAAGGGTAAATGACACTTTCTTTGTCATATTTTTATGCATCTTCAACCCTCAGCTCGAACAAAAGAGAGTATCTAATGAGGCTTGGACAATCATCAATGACTA
This sequence comes from Torreya grandis, assembly GCA_037957365.1. NCBI lineage: Eukaryota > Viridiplantae > Streptophyta > Pinopsida > Cupressales > Taxaceae > Torreya > Torreya grandis. Next base: position 1,005,184 of record JARHVA010000592.1, read on the forward strand.
TGGTTGTATGTCCCTTTAATTTCTCACCTTCTGTTATCTTTGGGTTGGCTTTTTCTAAGCCTATCCCTATATGCTCCCTAGGTTTCCTTCTGGTAAGTTAGTTATGATGGAGCTTTGTCGACAAATGGTTGTCGTACATACTAGGTAGATGGAGCTGAAAAAGCTAGGTTTTAGGTTTCCAATTGAAATTGGTAGATACTCTATCTTGACAACAGCCAAATCCAAAGTCATGGAAACAAAGATGCAGCTGGTCACTATGAAAAAACTCAAGAGAAGAGACAAATTTGACTATAGGGGAGTCAAGGACATTATTAGATGAAAGACTCAATTCCATGAGCCTATGATCGAAGACATCTAGGTAGACCTGAGGACAACTGAAGAAATCAGGAGGATGGACTATAACAGGCTGACCCTAAAACAAATTGAGTATTTGGGGCTTGCAGAGATTCCCTCTAATCTAGTTGATGATAGGAGCATTATCAATAGCAGGTACCTGGCTAAAAAGATTGCTGACTCCCCTCTTCCTCCAATTTAGTGGTCTCAAAAAGAGCTAACTTCTCTGAGGAAGAGATTTGAGCCAATATTGGCTAACACAATTGATTGGTTAGCGGCCAAAGGGATCGTACTAAAAGAATTTATTACGGGATCAGAGGCTGAGTTCTAAGCAGAGATGAGGAAGAAGACAAAAAATAGGACCAAGAACAAAGGTGATGTTCCTTCCCCATCTAGGCCTCACAAGCCTAGAATCATCTTTGTTTCTAAAAAATCAAAGGTTACTGAAGAGCCAGAATCAGTGGCTAAGGGAGTTACAAAATAAAGCTCCCAAGAGCAGGTAGCTCAGCAAATGGAGATGGATGTCAGGCCCTCAAAGTAGTAAAAGACTGAGCCTCTATCTTCCCAGGAAGGGGCACAACCACTTAAAAATGTCTCTCCTTCTCTATCTCAGTCTCCTGTGGCATCTCCTTCATCTCTCTCTCCTATCAGTGTTCCTTCTTTTGGAGCTGCCTCTCCTTTTAGAGTTATATTTGGTGATCCTCAAGGTGCTTCTAGAGATACTCTTCGCTCCTCTGGATCTATTCCTACTTTGGCATCTCCTTCCTTTAATCTGAGAGAAAATTCAGCGCTTGATCAATCAATGGCCGATATGATTTCGCCTGTTACTTCTACTAAAACCACTATTACTACTAACAGTGCAGATGTTACCATGGTAACACCAGCTATGGGAACTATTTCCATAGTAAGTACTCCACTCCCACCTTGGATGTCAGTATTCACGCCTAAAAGATAGAAGTTAGCCATCTCTCCAGATGAATTCAATTTTGGCAAGGTAGTGCCTGTGAAAGCTAAGGCTCCTAAGAGGCCAAGGATCCTCTCAAAATTGGTTGAGGAAAAGGGGCATAAATTTTTGGAAATAGCTAAGCCTCTGCAAGATGCAACCCTTGAGGGTTTTGACATGAGCAGTTATTCCATCTCTCATGTTGAACTTGGCAAAGTTACTCACGAAGGTGCGAAAAGCGATCTACAATCTACAATGAACATCATGGTCCAAAAATTTGATAGAGAAAAGGAGATGAAAAACTACTTTAAGGCCAAGACGGAGTAGTTGACAGTAGTAATAAGGAAATTCACTCTTCCCCCTGAAGTGGCAACTCCAGAGGCCTTCTCTATAGACGACCCCGTCATTAAAAAGGCAGAGAAAATCTACTTGAAAGGGAAAGTGATGGAGGATTACGTTGAAAAGATGCATACTCATACTACAATCACTATTACTACTAACAGTGCAGACGTTACCATGGTAACACCAACTGTGGGAACTATTGCCACAGTAAGTATTCCTCTCCTGCCTTGGATGTTAGCATTCACACCTAAAAGAAAGAAGTTAGCCATCTCTCCAGATGACTTCAATTTTGGCAAGGTAGTGCCTGTGAAAGCTAAGGCTCTTAAGAGGCCAAGGATCCTCTCAAAATTAGTTGAGGGAAAGGGGCATAAATTTCTGGAAATAGCTAAGCCTCTGCAGGACGCAACCCTTGAGGGTTTTGACATGAGCAGCTATTCCATCTCTCGTGTTGAACTTGGAAAAGTTACGAAGGTGTGAAAAGTGATCTACAATCTGTAATGGACATCATGGTCTAGAAATTTGATAGAGAAAAGGAGATAAAAGACTACTATAAGGCTAAGATTGAGCAGTTGATGGTAGTAATAAGGAAATTCACTCTTCCCCCCTAAAGTGGCAACTCCAAAGGCCTTCTCTATAGATGACCCCGTCATTAAAAAGGTAGAGAAAACCTACTTGAAAGGGAAAGTGCTAGAGGATTACATTGAAAAGATGCATACTCAGGGATTTTCCTTACTTACGGAGGTTGCAGAAAAGATAGACAAGATGAAGAAGGTAAGGGCAGATTTAGATGACCTTGTCTCTCTTATCTCTTAAGACATTGACAGTATGAAAAAATATCTTAACAAGTGGAGGGAGATGAAGGATTTGAAGAAAATCACCTTGATATCTATCAGCATCATTTCCAGCAAAGATTCCTATGTTGAGATCAAGGAGTGACTGATATACAAGATACAGGTACTCAAGGAGTTGACTGAAGATCTCAAATCTTCCAAGGATGTTAGTGAGAAGAGTGACACAGGCCTGTTGAATAGACTGGAAGAACTGCCTTGTGACCTCACTTCCAGGGATAACTAATTTCTCTTAGCTAAAGAAATGATCCAAGGCTTCAGGGGGATGATTCAAAGAGATTTTGAAGAGAAAGACTTCTCAATGACTTTTGTGGACAATATTTTGGATACTCAGTTAACTCTGGACAATCTAAGATCCAGGTTAACTAGTCATGCTAAGGCAATCACAGCATTGAAGGATGCTTTAATTAGAGCTAGGGTCATCTTCAAGAACATATTTGCACCAGACAGTATAGGAATTCAAGCATCCATTGCTATGTACATTGCTCATCTGAAGAAGTCTGGCGGCAAGAGCTGAAACTTTTTTCCCTTCTCTCTTCTTTCCTTATGCACTTTTGTCATGAGAAAAGTGCATGCAATTTTGTAATATGTAATTACATGTAAAAAATCTAGAAAAATATCTCAAAGTCAAAGATGAGTCATCTTTGACTAAGATATTTTTGTATTTTAATATTTTCTAAGTTTTTGAGAGTTTCTCCCTATATATAGTGGAGACCTCTTTTGTAAAGGATCTTGGATAATTGAGAGCAAAAACTCTGCTGAAATTGAAACACTTTTTGAGACTTTGTACTCAACTTGTAAATCATATTTTTTTAAATGAATGAGAAGCAGGTTTATTTCAGACTTTGTGTTGAAGTTATCTATGTTATTTAGGAAACAGTTCTTATGTCCTATTTCCTGATAATCTCTTGTTTGTTTGATTTAATAAGCAAATTGAGTGTTTTGATATTATCTGAGGGCATTTCTAAAAGATAGAAGAGAGGTTTTGAGCTAATTTTATCTTTGTGATCATTTTATCTTTTGTAGTTTTACATGAAGACTTTGTGCTTCGTTTCACTCTATGGTTAAGCTTGTTTTCAATCAATGAAGAAGACAACGAAAGACTTTGTGCTTGCATGGGTTTTCTTATGACCTTTGTTACTTCAAGTGATTTTTTTCTCTACGCTGGATACCATTCCTGAAAGAAGAGGAATGTTGTTGGCCAACGACTAGGATTTCTCTCTCTTGTTCCTTATACATCACCTTTGAAAAAAGAGAGGTGGATGCTGTTATACCACCCTGAGTATTATTTTTTGCTTAATTATATATATAAATATAGTGCATAAATATTCATAGGGAACCTCCCCTTGATGAGAGGAGAGATTTACCTCATCCAGATCTAGTAAACCCACACTTTTCATGGCATAAATCTCCCTGTGCTGTGGTTGATATACCCATTTTGTCATCAGTTAGTTGATGACAAAATATTCACCCAACAATTTTTGGTGACTCTGCTAGGGACTACAAACGTGCATTTTGAAGCCTCAAGCTTCAACTTGAAGCAGTTTCGGTCCCTTTTTCATTTGAAATCTAGCAACTCCACACTACACAAGAAGCCAAAGAGCCAAGGGTGTTTTCGACCCCGTGTTTGAGTTGGCATAACAGAGCAATTTTGATATGTTTCCTCCACCACCTTCCCTCCAACAGTTTAGGAGTTTTCCTCTTGACCTTATCAGGTCACCAACACAAGGTAGAGCTTCTTTTCCTGCTGTTAATCGTGCCCTCCCTATAAATACCCCACCAATATTCGTTATCTCACCATTTAATCCTCTTATCATAATGGCTCAAGGTTCGTGGGGCAATTCCTTTGGTCCTCTTAATTTGACTCCACCCTTGCATGAACTACCTCGTAGTTCTAGAAAAAAATTTCCTAAATTTTTTGGTGATGGGAAGGTTCATCCCAACGAGCATATATTTGCTTTCTCTATAGCATGTGGCATAATCAGTGTGGATTTTGAAGATGTAGTAGTGAGACTTTTTTTGAAAACCCTACAAGGTGTTACTGCAGGTTGGTTCTACCACCTGCAAGCTAGGTCAGTGACTGACTGGGACACTCTCAAATCTAAATTCGAAGCTAGGTTTAAACCTGCTAAAGATGCACATGCTTTGTTAGCACAGCTAATCCAAATGAAAAAAGAATCCCAGGAACCCATGAGGGATTTCATAGCTAAATTCAAAAAGTTAAGGAACCAGATTCCAACTATTGCTCAGCCCACGCCAGAGGATCTTAAATGTTTTTTTATCAACTCGCAGCTTCCTGAAGTAAGTTTTCTATTGAGGTGAGTTGGCCCTATGGATCTAGCATTGGCTCAAAATTTGGCTACTAAGATTGAAGATGATCTTATACTGGCAAGTAAGATCAGAAAAGACCCTAGTAAAAATAGATTCTCTTCATCTGTTGAAAGCTCTTCTACAGGCACTACAGATCCTATGGTGCAAAAATTGACAAATGAACTGATAGCTTTGAAGAGGCAAATAGCCCAAGATACGTTTGCTCCCACCTATCGAGATATGCCCAAGAGAACATTCCAAAATTAGTAATATCAAGGTAATGCTACTCGGAACCAAGGGCAATCAAATCCCCTACCTCCCCCTCCAGGGAAATTAGCCATTGAAGCAGCACCTGCCATTTCGGTGGTTGGTTACCTAGAGGCTGAACATGACTATTCACTCCAACCTCAATTAGACCAACAAGATGATGCTAATTTCTTCAATGAGTAGGAATAAAAATTAGCTAGCGACTCCAATATTGGTTTCCTAGATTACCAAAACAAAGCTGGAAGTAAAGGAGAAGGGTTGGATGGATCCTATGCTATTTTCACCAGATCTCAACACCAGTCAACTCCACAAATTGATAAAGGAAAGGCAGAAGAAGAACCCTAGCCAACGGTTTCCATTGCTAAATGAGGGACTCTATTGCCTCCTCAATCAAAAGATCAGGTAATTCACAAAAAAATAAATACCTCCAACCACCCCATACCTTCCCCTTCTATTGCTTAGACCAGTGCCACACCTACTAAAGTTTCAGATGATGCACTCTCTTCCTCTGTTTCAAATTCTTTTCAATTATTTGATATAATTGATCACGCTAGAAAGACTAAAATCCAAATAATAGAGGTTGAATATTTGAGGGCTAATCTAGAATAATTTGATAGTTTGGCAAAATATGTGAAAAATAAAGCCGTCCTCGTAGGACAAGATTCTTCAAAGGTCATTCATGATCTCCTCAAAGATAAATATACCCAAAATAATCTTGTCGTGACTCCTCTTGTTACTCCCAAGAAGATAGAACCTTTTTATGTTACCCTCCTAATAAATGTTTACAAACTGAGTAATTGCATAATAGACTCTAAAGCCTCGAATAATGTCATGCCCGTGAAGGTGGCAGATTCCCTTAGCCTAACTTTGACCAAAACTTTTGGGAGGTGTTTTTCTATGGAAAATAAGCAAGTTCCCCTCCTTGGTTAGATAAAAGATGCCTAATTTGCTTTTGCAGCTTTTCTAGAAAAGCGGATAAAAATGACAGTTCTAGTGGCCGATGTTCCAGCCTCTTACAGCATCCTGCTTGGGTGGAATTTCTACAAAGATGTTGGAGGCGAGCTAAGTATGGACTTGTCGGTAGCAAGGATCCCAATTCAAGGTGTTATGGAGAAGTTGCTTCCTAAAAAAGAGGCAAGGTATGTAGTCACCCGATCGTCAGCACCGAAAGCTCAAATTTTATTTGAGTCTTCAGGCATGGGCAATTACTTCCTATCTACGGATGAGATCCATGAGGCATCTGATAAAACTCCTACAGGTGATAACTTGAAATTGTGTTCAGTTGACACTGTGAGAGAATCGACAAAGCAAAATGAACACATGGAAGAACCTTTTCCCCCAAATGAAGAAGTTTTCAAAGAAAAAGCAGTGTCTAACGAAATATGGACCTTAGAATTTGATGGAAACTACTCTTCTACCAGTTTTGGATCTGGGGTTGTGTTGGTGTCTCCTCAGAGAGATATTGTTCCTTTATCCTACAAATTGCAATTCAACAACACCAATAACATGGCTGAGTATGAATCCATGTTGCTTAGATTACAGGTTGTTAGAGAAAGGGGAATTAAATTAATCCATGCTAAAGGGGATGCCGAGTTGGTAGTCTACCAGGTAAGAAACCTCTATCAGACCAAGAATGAAAGGTTGCACCACTATCACAATCTGGTCTAGGATCATATTGAAAATTTTAATGCTTTTAAAATCTCCACCGTTCTAAGGGAATTTAATGACCGGGCAGATGCATTGGCTATCTCTGCTACTCTATTGGTTCCCCACCTAGATTTTAAGGGAGATAAGTACACTATTAAATTGGTCTTTTGGCCAAGTGTACTTGATAATGCCAACCATTGGCAAGTATTTAACGATGATGATCAAATCATTGCCTTCTTGGAGCAAAAGGATAGTTTCAAAAAATTGCATTTTGAAGGTAGTGAGCTCTAGGAATGCGAAGCAACTTCTGAATCAAACATGAACACAGGTGAAGATTTCTTGTAGCTTAAGGGGAATAAGATCCCCAAAGGCCTGATTTCCCTAGAGAAATTGTTTGATAACCATGATAGGTTGATTAAATAACAGCGAATAGATTCAAACTCCTCTCAAGATTTTGATCAAGTAAACTTGGGAACCATGGGAGATCCTAAGATGGTAAACATTGAGAAATACTGCACTCTCGAGGAGAGATTTAAGCTTGCTAGTCCACTTCGCCAATATATAGACATCTTGGCTTATTCCTATGATGACCTGAAATCACTTAGGCCGAATGACATTCACCACGACATTCCTCTGAAGACAAACTCTGTACCTTATAGGCAAAAGTCCAAGAAATATAATCCAAAAATCTCAGGTACTATTTTAGCTGAGATACAAAAAATGCTTGATGCCCGGATAATTTTTCCAATCTATCACTCTACATGGATTTCCAACATAGTGTCTGTCAGAAAGAAGAATGGTGAAATTCAAATCTACGTGGATTTTAGAAACTTGAATCAGTTATCTTTAAAAGATAACTACCCTCTCCCTATCATGGATCAAGTTCTACAGATGGTAATAGGGTCAGAAATGTTATCAATGCTGGATGGTTTCTCAGGGTACAATCAGGTCAAAGTCAAAAAAGTAGATAGCATAAGACGGCCTTCACCACACCTTGGAGCACCTTCGCTTATCGAAGAATGCCTTTTGGTTTGATAAATGCAGGTGCCACATTTCAAAGAGCGATGGATCTCACCTTCAAGGATGAAATGGAAAAATTCATTGTAGTGTACCTGGATGATCTGACAGTGTTTTTAAAGCATCGTTCTGACCATGTCCACCATTTGCAAAGAATACTAGAACGTTGTTGTCAAAATGGTATTTCTTTAAATCCAAAGAAGTCTGTCTTTGGGGTAACTGAAGGAAAACTTCTCAGACACGGTGTGTCTTGAGAAGGTATTAAAATTGACTTAAAAAGAGTTAACTCTATCCAAGAACTTACTTTGCCTACCAACAAAACCGCAGTTCACTCATTCTTCAGAAAGGTGAATTTTCTCTAGAGGTTCATTCCTAATTTTGCTAAGAAGACCCACCATATCATCAATATGATGAAAGGCAATGCTACCTTCAGGTGGACTGCTGAGGGCAAATTAGCGTTTAAAGAAATCAAAGAAGCAATTGCTCATGCACCAGTCCTAGTTTTTCCAGACTACACCAAAATTTTTGAAATATACAGCTATGCTTTTGAACACACACTCTCGGCCATTTTAATTCAACTGAACCAAGAAGGTGTAAAATCTCCTATCTCCTTCATGAGTTGTCCACTCAATATTCATGAGCTAAAATATTCCAACATGGAGAAGCATGCATACGCAGTGGTCAAAGCAGTCAAGCATTTTAGGTTTTATATCCTGAACTCACACACTGAAGTTCTTGTACCCGATACAATAGTAAAATCCATTTTGACTCAGCAGGAGTTTGGTACGAAGAAAGGTAATTGGATCACCAAGATTCAGGAGTTTGATCTAGACATCAAACCTACCAAACTCGTGAAGGGAAAGGGTCTTTGCCAATTGATCACCAACAACATTTCAGATGAAGCAGAAAGTGAAGAAATAGAGATTGAAGGCATGCCTACGGTCCTCTTTGTTGCCACTACTGATGAGTGGTATTCTGACATCACTCATTTTTTGACATATGGTGAGTGTCCTGCTTATCTTTCCTATAAAGAGAAACATAATGTTAAGTTAAAGGCTGCTAGTTATGTTCTATGGGACAATGGTTTGTACAAAAGGAACTTGGACAGGGCATTTCTTTGTTGTGTTGATAAGGCGCAACAAGAAAAACTCTTAGAGTCTTTCCATAATTTGGCCTGTGGAGGGCATTTTTTTGCACCGGTGATAGCGCACAAGATTATATGAGCAAGGTATTATTGGCCCACACTGTTCCAAGATGCCTATAAATAGGTGCATAGGTGCGAATTGTGTCAACAATTTATTGGGAAGCCTAAACTGGCTGCATTGCCTCTCAAGCCAGTAATAATTGAGGAGCCTTTTTAACAGTGGGGTATTGACTTCATTGGTGCAGTCAACCCATCTTCAAGTGCCGGACATGATTTTGTCCTCATGGCAATGGATTACTTTACCAAGTGGGTGGAGGCCATCCCAACCAAGCACACTACATCTAAAGTGGTGTGCAATTTTCTCAAAGAAAATATCATCTTCTGGTTTGGGGTTCCACTCAAAATTGTAACAGATAATGCGGCCTATTTTTCATCGCATGAAATTACTCAATTTTTTTTTTATTATGAGATTACCCTATCCCACACTTTAGATTATTTCCCTCAAGGAAATGGCCAAGCAGAATCGAGTAATAAGAACCTGGTCACTATTATCAAGAAGTTGGTAGATGACAATCAGAGAATGTGGCACAAAACATTGTATAATGTTTTATGGGTGGATAGGATAATACCCAAAAAGGCTATAGGTATGTCACCTTTCCAAATTCTATATGGCTTGAATGCAGAGATCCCCATCACCCTTGAACTACCAGTGCTCAGGTTAACCAAAGCAATCGAAGACTCAACCTTCGAAATTTCGATCGATAAAAAAATCATGTGTCTAACCGAACTGAATGAGCGGTGAACTATGGTAGTGGATCGAATTACGGTGCATCAAAACCAGGTGAAATAATTTTTTGATAAAAAAGGTGAGGTTTGCAAATTCCAAATCGGAGATCAAGTCTTGTTGTGGGACAAAAGGCGAGAACCAAAAGGGATGCACGGCAAATTTGGCTCCTTATGGAGAGGCCCGTTCACCATTCGATAGCTTTGTGGTGAGGCTAGCTTCTTGCTGGAGTACCAGGATGGAACGCCATTTGCACTACCCCACAGTGGGTAGCATCTGAAGCTATTCAATTTTTGAGTCTTAGATGGGTCCACTTGTATATATGTATAATTTTTATGTTTTGTCTATTTTTCTTTCATTTTTGGCTTGACTTCGTAGCCCAATGACTTGGATGAAGGCACTTAGAGACTGGTTTCTACTCCCATTGATCAATTTGATTAATAAAAGTTTCTCAATAGGAGCTAGTTATTGTTTTCAAAATCAGCTTAGCTCATTTTTGGGAACAACCCCCTACAAAACTTGTCCATTTCATCTTTCGTCTCTCTAAGTTTGTTTCTAAGATGGGTTTTTCTTGTTCTCGTCTCAGTCCAACTGCACCTTTCAAAATTTGTAATATCTTTTTATCGCGTCTTCCCTAAAACATGAAGGTCGTTACGGTCTCGATGCGACCAAGAGACCAAAACCTGCCTCTTTCAAAATTATTATTTCTTTTCTTCCGTTTTCATGCAAGGGCGGCAAAATTTGCTGCCAGTGCATTTTACCTTTGAGATGCAAGGGTGGCAATTTTTTCCACCCCTGCATTTTTACATGCAAGGGCAGCAATTTTTACTGCCCCTGCATCCAAACTTGCAAGGGCAGCAAAATTTGCCGCCCATGCGTCACCTCATTTTCTATGCGTGGCATTTATTGCCGCATGCAGCGAGTTGTTGGGGTCGATTTTCACCCCATATAATCTGATTTCAGCCTTGTTTTTCTTCATTCTTCTTTCTCTCCTCCTACCCTTTGCATCTGGATGATCTGGTGAATGGGTAAAAGTGTGTTTTGGCAGATTTAATCTCGTAACGCATGTATTTTTCTAGGTATGTGTTGTTTTTAGCATTTATTTCCTTTCCTTCCCTCTTCTTAAGCTTTGTTTTTAGTTTTTGTTGTTGTTTGGAGTTTTTTATTTTTCTTTTTCTTTTTCTCTCCCTCCCCTTTGCCCGTAGTTTTCTCGAGCTCTTGTTTTTCCCCAAGATTCATGGGTGATGAATTCTGCACACCCTTGACTTTATAGCTTCCTTGCACGGGTGGCAAAATTTTCCACCCATGCGCCTGTGTGCCCCAGATTTGACTTTCCCTGTAGGGACGGTGAATTTCACCGCCTATGCAGACTTTTCTTCTATTGTAATACGCAGGGAAGTGAATTTCACTGCCCATGTATTTTTTTTTCACCCAAATTTCTGTAACTCTGGAAACCTTTTCCCCTTTTCCATTTTTTTCCTTTCTTCCCCTTTTTCCCCTGTTTTCTAACCTAGCCCTGCTAAGTGCTCTTCCTGAAATCATGATCACCCAATGTGCGAATTCCCTAATTTTCTCACTATTCCCTAATTACACGACCATGATTGCAGTACTTTTTGAAGGCTCTTGCTCATCATCCCCTGCTCAATTGAGGCAAGTTCTGATGTCTGAAACTTCTCCAAAAAAGGCAAAGACCATGAAGTACAAGTACCAAGGCATCTTTTTGATCACTTTGGTTACCTCCAATGTTGATGACATTAGAGACACAAAGATTGGCCACGTAGATATGGCTGAGTTCATGACCTGAACCAAGACAATGAACCTGAGTTCTGAAATGAAGAGAATTGTTGAAAGCAACATTCATCTGGTTGCCACTTTCCCAGTGGCAGCACATCATATAGAGTTCATCCTCTAGTGCACCCAATTTTATAACAAAGAGACAAGATCAGTCTCAGATGCTAGTGGCAACATAATAATTCAGTTGGATCTCAAATTTATTGACAAAGTCTTCATGTGCCCTCCTGCTATCGAAGTGTTGAGGATTGACTTCATAAAAGTACAGAAGGAGTATGACAAGGACCCTAAAAAGGTAAAGAAAGTGATGAATAATAGGTGGCTGAAGGTCCCCAAAACTAATTTATCCGAATGGCCGTGAAACTTCTCAAGGATCAATTTCATTGAAGAAGTTGGTGACTTAATCACCCTTCTCAACAGAGTGTGAGGCCTCCTATCTTCCTCACAGTTCCATGAATGGATGTACCCATTCATTAAGATCATCCTCTAGTGTAAGCAAGTCATCTTTTGAGGTGAACAGATCAGTAATGCCCTTCATGAGCAATTGACTAAGGTACAAACTTTGTCAAAGTTCTATATGACTTCGTACCTTGTGTACATAGCTACCTCGATGCAAACCTTTCCAAGTTTGACAACTGAAGGGAACAGAAAGACCACCCCAGTCTACTCATATTACCCCCAGTTGATGCTTCAGGGATCAATCCACCATTTTAAAAGTGTAAATGATACTTTCTTTGTCATATTTCTATGCCTCTTCGACCCTTAGCTCGAACAAAAGAAAGTATCTGATGAGGCTTGGACGGTCGTCAACGACTATAGTTGTATGTTCCTTTAATTTCCCACCTTCTGTTATCTTTGGGTTGGGTTTTTCCAAGGCTATCCCTATATGCTCCCTAGGTTTCCTTCTGATACGTTAGTTTTGATGGAGCTTTGTTGACAAATGGCTATTGTACATACTAGGTAGATGGAGCTGAAAAAGTTAGGTTTCAAGTTTCCAATTGAAATTGGTAGATACTCTATCTTGACAGCAGCCAAAGCTAAAGTCATGGAAACAAAGATGCAGCTGGTCACTATGAAACAATTCAAGATAAGGGACAAATTTGACTATAGGGGAGTCAAGGACATGATCAGACGAAAGACTCAATTCCATGAGCCTATGATCAAAGACATCTAGGTAGACCTGAGGACAGCTGAAAAAATCAAGAGGATGGACTATAGCAGGCTAACCCTGGAACAAATTGAGTATTTGGGGCTTGCAGAGATTCCCTCCAATCTGGTCGATGATAAGAGCATTATCAATAGCAGGTACCTAGCTAAAAAGATTGTTGACTCCCCTCTTCCTCCAATTTAGTGGTCTCAGAAAGAGCTAACTTTTCTGAGGAAGAGATTTGAGCCATTATTGGCTAACACCAATGATTGGTTAGCAGCCAAAGGGATCATACTGAAAGAATTTGTTACGAGATCAGAGGATGAGTTCTAAGTAGAGATGAGGAAGAAGGTAGAAAATAGGACCAAGAACAAAGGTGGTGTTCCTTCCCCATCTAGGCCTCACAAGCCTAGAATCATCTTTGTTTCTAAAAAATCAAAGGTTATTGAAGAGCCAGAATCAGTGGCTAATGGATTTGCAGAACAAAGCTCTCAAGAGTAGGCAGCTCAGCAAATGGAGACAAATGATAGGCCCTCAGAGTAGTAAAAGACTGAGCCTCTACCTTCCCAAGAAGGGGCATAACTACTTAAAAATGTCTCTCCTTCTCCACCTCAGTCTCCTGTGTCATCTCCTTCATCTCTCTCTCCTATCAGTGTTCCTTCTTCTGGAGCCACCTCTCCTTCCAAAGTTATATCATGCGATCCTCAGGGTGCTTCTAGAGATACTCTTCACTCCTCTGGATCTATTCCTAGTTTGGCATCTCCTTCCTTCAATCTGGGAGAAAGTTCGGCCCTTGATCAATCAATGGCTGGTATAGTTTTGCCTATTACTCCTACTACAATCACTGTTACTACTAACAGTGCAGACGTTACCATGGTAACACCAATTATGGGAACTATTGCCACAGTAAGTACTCCTCTCCTGCCTTGGATGTCAGCATCACACCTAAAAGAAAGAAGTTAGCCATCTCTCCAGATGACTTCGATTTTGGCAAGGTAGTGCCTATGAAAGCTAAGGCTCTTAAGAGGCCAAGGATCCTCTCAAAATTAGTTGAGGAAAAGGGGCATAAATTTCTAGAAATAGCTAAGCCTCTGCAGGACGCAACCCTTGAGGGTTTTGACATGAGCAGCTATTCCATCTCTCGTGTTGAACTTGGCAAAGTTACGAAGGTGTGAAAAGTGATCTACAATCTGTAATGGACAACATGGTCTAGAAATTTGATAGACAAAAGGAGATAAAAGACTACTATAAGGCTAAGATTGAGTAGTTGATGGTAGTAATAAGGAAATTCACTCTTCCCCCTGAAGCAGCAACTCCAAAGGCCTTCTCTATAAATGACCCCATCATTAAAAAGGTAGAGAAAACCTACTTGAAAGGGAAAGTGCTAGAGGATTACATTGAAAAGATGCATACTCAGGTATTTTCCTTACTTACGGAGGTTGCAAAAAAGATAGACAAGATGAAGAAGGTAAGGGCAGATTTAGATGACCTTATCTCTCTTATCTCTCAGGACATTGATAGTACAGAAAAATATCTTAGCAAGTGGAGGGAGATGAAGGATCTAAAGAAAATCACCTTGATATCTATCGGCATGATTTCCAGCAAAGATTCCTATGTTGAGATCAAGGAGTCACTGATATACAAGATACAAGTACTCAAGGAGTTGACTGAAGATCTCAAATCTTCCAAGGATGCTAGTGAGAAGAGCAACATAGGCCTACTGAATAGACTGGAAGAATTGCCTTGCGACCTCACTTTCAGAGATAACCAATTTCTCTCAGCCGAAGAAATGATCTAAGGCTTAAGGGGGATGATTCAAAGAGATTTTGAAGAGAAAGCCTTCTCAATGACTTTTATGGACAATATTTTGGATACTCAATTGACTCTGGACAATCTAAGATCTAGGTTAACTAGTCATGCTAAGGAAATCACAACATTGAAGGACGCTTTAATTAGAGCTAGGGTCATCTTCAAGAACACAATTGCGTCAGATAGTATAGGAATTCAGGCATCCATTGCTATGTACGATGCTCATCTGAAGAAGTCTGGTGGCAAGAGCTGAAACTTTTTCCCCTTCTCTCTTCTTTCCTTATGCACTTTTGTCATGAGAAAAGTGCATGCAATTTTGTAATATGTAATTACATGTAAAAAATCTGAAAAAATATCTCAAAGTCAAAGATGAGTCATCTTTGACTAATAAATTTTTGTATTTTAATATTTTCTAAGTTTTTGAGAGTTTCTCCCTATATATAGTGGAGACCTCTTTTGTAAAGGATCTTGGATAATTGAGAGCAAAAACTCTGCTGAAATTGAAACATTTTTTGAGATTTTGTACTCAACTTGTAAATCATATTTTGTTAAATGAATGAGAAGCAGGTTTATTTCAGACTTTGTGTTGAAGTTATCTGTGTTAGTTAGGAAACAGTTCTTATGTCCTATTTCTTGATAATCTCTTGTTTGTTTGATTTAATAAGCAAAGTGAGTGTGTTGATATTATCTGAGGGTGTTTCTAAAAGGTAGAAGAGAGACTTTGAGCCTCTTTTATCTTTGTGATCCTTTTATCTTTTGTAGTTTTACACGAAGACTTTGTGCCTCGTTTCACTCTACGGTTAAGCTTGTTTCGAATCAGTGAAGGAGACAATGGAAGACTTTGTGCTTGTGTGGGTTTTCTTGTGATCTTTGTTACTTCAAGTGATTTTCTTCTCTACACTGGATACCATTCCTAAAAGAAGAGGAATGTTGTTGGCCAACGACTAGTATTTCTCTCTCTTGTTCCTTGTACATCACCTCTAAAAAAAGAGAGGTGGATGCTGTTATACCACCCCGAGTATTATTTTCTACTTAATTATATATATAAATATAACACATAAATATTCATAGGGAACCTCCCCTTGATGATAGAAGAGATTTACCTCGTCCAGATCTGGTAAACCCACACTTTTCATGGCGTAAATCTCCGTGTGTTGTGGTTGATATACCCATTTTGTCATCAGTTAGTTGACGACAAAATATTCACCCAACAATATGCAACCTAGTGTGAGGATGAGATGATGAGGGAAAATAAATATGCGCTAATATATCCTAGTGAGGAGAGTAAGGCTATGACCCCAATGTAGTAGAATATGGAAATACTAAACATATATGTATCACCCCATGTGATTATGTGTAAATAGGATAATGCAATGTCAATATATAAACATTGTAATATCAATAGGCACTTGGGTGTAATAATATTTGTATGTGTAATATATGGATAGTAAAATATAAGATATAAGTAAGGGTATGATTCCCCCAAATATAATGATAAGGATAGGGATAAAGGGTATGTAAAAATATACCATTGCTCCCCTAAGTAGGAAAAATATAGTAGTGAAGTACACATAAAATAGTATTAGTGTTCCCAAATTAATAAATGTCAAGGAACATGGAAATTTAGGCAACAAATATAGTGTAATTCAAGTAGTAGAATGCATGATATGGGTCATGGCACCAATCATAGTATAGTCAACAATCACATGTAGAATATGAAAACATTGATAAAGACATATGATCCATAATAAATCAAGACACAATGTGATGAATATAGGATCCTATATTGACGCATTATTTAATAAATAGACGTGAAAAACACACAAGTACAAACACCCACATGTAGGAAATTGAGCAATCATAGGCACACAAGAGAATGCATAATGTATTCATGTAACATTAAATATGTAAGTAATATAAATATATGTGTGATAAATTTAAGTACCTATATATCATGAAGGATATCACCTAAGACCCATTGTGATGTAGAGGTTAAGCAACAATCCCTCTATTTTTCAACTCAGTGACAACTAGCTTTGACTGCCTACTTTCTTATAGCATTTTTTTGTACTATATACAATTATATAGTCAAAAAGGATAGTAAATAAGAAACCAAACTATTTTTTGGATACCTTTTAATGATTTATTTCACTCTAATAAGTTCCTTTCTCAAATTCCACCCAAAAGTGCACTCTCTAAACTTTAACTAGGTCCAATTATGTCTCTAAATACATATTTTACACATAGTCCTCTCATTCCATACAAAGAGGTATTACACCATGATATAAACTCAAAAAAATATTAAATTAACTCAATAACATACTAATAAAAAAAATTAGGAATTTTTGTCAGTGGAAACATTCATAATGCCACATTTAGTTTTGAAACCCTAATATAGGGTTTACCTTGACTATGTCAACCCGAGAAGAGGAAATTTAATGTTTCAAGCTTCCAAAAAGAAAAAATATATATATTTAAAGATTTTATAGGGTATTTTCATACCTTATACACGTTTTATACTCATTTTCCCCTTCTTTGATACCTATGCTCATCAATTTTAATAAGATTTTGGTCTGCATATGTGTGATGATAAAGTCTTATATAGGGTCTGAGTTGACTGCTTCCCAAAATATGTTAATAAAAATTATAGAACCACATAAATAACCTTTTAAAAAATTTATAATAAATTAAAAATATATATTAGAAATCAAACATCCTTTTCATAGGTTTCTTTCCTTACTAATCTTGCATGCACAATCTTCTTGAACACAAAATACATATAAAATGTGTCTGTTACTATATGTGAATTGAAATCATAAAACTTTCTCTTAGTTATTGGATATGATTCATATTTCCACTTCAAATTATCTATATCCAAAATAATTTTTCAACTTTATATACCTCCTAAAATTGCTCCAATAGATTTTAGATCCTTCTAAGAGCATTCAAGAAAACAACTTAAGTGTTAAAGCATACATTTAAGTAGACAATTCTTGAACACATATTCAAAAAAAAAGTATCGTAACTACACAATCACCTCATGGGTCTGATATAAAAAAATTATAACTTTAAAGTTCCTCCTAACACACTTGTAGTACCTAAACTATGACTAACTAGTTCAAAATTTCAAAAAGTCATATTTGGCAAGAAAAGCCAAATTTGAATTTTTGAGCACCGAGAGCTAAAATAATAACTTGAAATGAAACATAAAGGTGATATAAGAATCCTAATATCCCTTATAACACATTAAAAACCAAAATTTACTATGAAAATAAAAAAATTCAACAATTTGCACCTAGGAGTGATGCTCTTGAATCATACTCCCAAGGGGAAAAGAAACCAAAAAAAGACTCACAAAATATTGTCCATGAGTTCTTATAGCATACTCCCTTACTTCTTGATTTCATTTTATATCATCCATGTATCATCTTCAATGGTTTATTGCTTCTACTTGACCAAATACTTGAAATATTGCTTGTCCCTAGTCTTCTTGACCACTTGTTTGTCCAAGATAAACTCTAACTCATATGGCTTGACTTGAGGCAATTGATTTATCCAATATGTACCTATTTTAGCTACTTCCTATGCTGTATTTTCACTTTTTTCTCCTTATTTTTAAGGTATAAGTTTGAAACATTAATAATTGGTGGAATGCCTACACCACTGGAAATTCTAACTCATATGCATTATTGGAAAACTTTATAAGCACCTTATAAGGACCAATTTTTTTCATATTAAGATTATTATACTCACATATTTTAAATACATACTTCCTAATGTGAGCCAAAACCAAATCTCCAACTTGAAAACTTAGCTCTCTTTTGCTCAATTCTGCTTGTTTTTTGTATTTATCCACACTATCTTCTAGATGCCTTCTTACCTGTTGATGAACTTATTTCATGGCCATTGAAAAGTATTCTCCTTAAATAATTATCTTGTCCATTTTAATGAAGTTTCTTATATCAAACACTCCTCTAGGCTACATACATACAATACTTTAAAAGGACTCATGCCAATACTCCTATTTGAGGAGTCATTGTAAGCAAATTATGATTGGGGTAATACAAGATCCCACTACTTGGGATTATCTTTATATAGACACCAATAGGTTCCGTAGACTCATATCAAACATCTCAATTTTACCATCTATCTAAGGTTGGTAAGCTAAGATAAAACTTAGATTTGTCCCTAGCTTCCTCCATAGTGTCCCCTAAAAGTGGCCTAGGAATTTAGTGTCTTTATTAGATACAATAATTATTGGTAGTCCATGAAGTCTCACTACCTCTTTAAAAAAAAAATTCCACATGGATAGTATAATTTGTGGTCTTTTAAGGAATAAAATGTTCCATTTTTTAAAACCTTTCCACAACTACATATATAGAGTCAAATCCTCTTTATGTTATAGGTAGTTTCATCACAAAATCCATGTTGATGGATTCCCAAGGCCTATTTGGGATTGGTAGGGGTTGATATAAACCTACATTTGTATTTTTCCCTTTGTAAATTTGATAAATTTTTCACCTCTCAACATATCTTCTCACCTATGCTTTCATCTTAGGCCAAAAATAGTGCCTAGTGAGTTGTTCCAAAGTCTTGTCAAATCTAAAGTGGCCTGTCATACTCCCACTATTATTTTCTTAGATCAAGTTCTCCCTTATTGAACTTCTTGGCACACATAACTACAAACCTTTGAATAATAACCCATATTATATGATATATTCCAGCCATGGTTCTTTGTTTAGTGTAGTTGGATGCTTACAAGCATTATAGGCTTCTTTGAAATCTTCATCATCCTCATACATCTCCTTGAGGGACTCAATACCAACACTCTCAAGCTAAATATCATGAATTAACAAGACTCATCTACTCAAGGTATCTACTACCCTATTACTTTTTCCTTGTTTATGCTTGATAGTAAAGGTGGAATTATACAAATACTCCATCCATTTCACGTGCTTCTAATTTAGCTTAGGCTAATTGGTGGTAAATTGAAGTGCATGGTTATTTATGTATATGATAAACTCTTTAGGAATTATATAATGTCTCCATTTATTCAAGGCCTACACCATTGCATAAAACTCCAAGTCATATGAATATTACTTCCTCTTAGAATCATTGAGTTTTTTTCTAAAATAAGCTATTATCTTGATCTCTTGGCTTAAAACATCTCCTATTGCCACTTCACTTGCATCGCATTCTACCTAGAAGACCTTGTTAAAGTTTGCTAGTGATAAAATGGGTTGTTCTATAATTATTTGCTTTAAATATTGAAAATTTATTTTAGCTTTCTCATTCCACACAAACTTCTTCTTATCTCCCCTATATTATTTATTATTGGGGCACAAATTCCATTGACATTTTTAATACATTTTCTATATAAACTTACAAGCCCATGAAAACTTCTTACCTCTCCAGTTGTTTTAGGTGTTGGATATACCATGATTTCCTTAACTTTGTACTTGACCATCTTAAACATGCCTTTATAAATCACAAATCCTAATCACAACAACTTTTATTTCATGAACACACATTTATTGAGGTTGATTAACAACCTTTCCTCTTGCAGTCTTTTCATGAGCAAATGCAAATGATGAAAGTGTTCCTCCTTAATATGGATATAAAAATGAATATCATCCAAGTATACTACTAAAAATTTACCTATGAAAGGTTTGAGGACTTCATTCATAAGGCTCATGAAAGTACTTGGTATTTTTGTCAAGCCAAATGGCATAACCAGCCATTCATACAACCCCTCATTATTCTTGAAATCTATCTTCCATTCATCCCCTTGTCTGATCCTAATCTAATATTATCCACTTTTGAGATCATTTTTTGATAATTACCTTGCTCCACTCAATAAATCCATCAAAACTCCATCCTAGGTAGAGGAAACCTATATCTAATTGTGATCTTATTCTTAGCCTTAGAATTTGTACACATTATCCACTCACCTTCTTTCTTCTGCACCAACACTATATGAACTACCCAAAGACTAAGACTCTCTTTTATCAGCCCTTTGTCTAATATCTCTTGTACTTGTCTCTTTATTTTTTCATTTTCCTTAGGATTCATCTTATAGGCTACCTTGTTAGGCAAACTTGATCCTAGAACAAAATCTATATGATGACTAATATTCCCCATGGGTGGCAATGTGTTTGGAAACTCATCAACTATAATATCTGTATACTTATTCAACATGTCTTGAATCTCTTGGGGAAGCACATTCACTTTGGTTTATGTCATTACATTCCTAGGCTTAACTACCAATGCAAATCCCAACTCCTCTTCATGCATGACATTTAAGAACTCTTTTCCACTAACTAACATCACATTTGATCCAAATTTTTGCTCATTATATTCATCCTTCATAAACATCTAGGTGTGACTAACCCCATATTTTATCAAAGTATACACATTTCTTCTATTATCATGGGTTGTTTTTATGTCATATTGCCAAAGCCTCCTAAGAATCACATGACAAACATCCATGTGAATCATATAATAAATGGCCTTATCCTTGTATCTTCCAACTTAAAATTCCACCCAACTTTGATCACTAACTAAAACTTATTATCCTTTATTTAACCATGAAACTTTATATGGTGTGGGGTGAGATAACTTATTCAATCCTAGTTTGTCTACCATTTCATTAGAAACCACATTGTCTGTACTTCCTAAATCTATAACCATTTTACAACACTTACCTTGGCACTTGTAAGAGGTCTTGAAAAGAGTCTTTCTTTGTGGTTTCTCCTTCTCCTTAGGTGTCTTGATCAACACTCTCCTTAGAAGCAAAAATTCTCCTACCTCCACTTCCTCCATGAGTAATATAGAACACACACTCTCTTTTTCAACTACCTGAGCAATCTAATTTCTATTTTCTATTATTTGACTTATTACTAGTTGATCCCTAGACACTCCCAAGATCTATGTCAAAAAAAATTATTGCACTTGAAACACCTACTTATAAAACCACCTAAGCCTCTACTTCTTGATGCATAACCACCTCTAAAATATGGTCTTCTGCCTCTAAATCCTCCTCTTTAATTGCATGGCTATTCTTTTGAAGTACTAGACTCCCCATGACCTCTTTGTGAGTGACCTCTACCCCCTTATTGACCTCTTCCCCTAAAACTTCTAACTCTACCTATACTTTATTGGTTTTGCTTCCTATTAATCTTTCCCTCTACTTTTAAGGCCAACTAGTAATATTCTTCCAACATTTTTGGACTAGCAAGGCTCAATTCATCCTATAAATTACATATCAAACCATTGAGATACATAGCCACCTTATCAGTATCATCATCCATGTGACCTGATCTGATACTCAACTTGTAAAACTATTTATTATATTATTTTACTCATATTTCTTTTTTTTTAGTTTTTTAAGCTTCTTATACAAATTTGTGATGTAGTCACTAAGCAAGAACTTGCCTTTCATATTGGAAACCATCCTATCCCAAGACCTAATCTTGTATTTCCATTTTTTTCTCCTCTCATCTTGTATGTAATCCCATGATAGGGATGCATGACCCTTTATCTTTATCCTAGTAAACTTCACTTTTTGTTCTTTTGGTACATCCTCAAAGTCAAAATACTTCTCTAACTCTCTTATCCAATTAAGGAGTTCTCCATTGAGGCTACCTGAATACACTAGAATCTCTAGTGCATGTAGTTCTTCTTCCTCTTGGTCACTTAAATCACCTATGAATACTACTTTCCTTTGAATAATCTTATCTAATATGAGTCTTGCATAAAATTTGACTCTAAGATTCCTCAACTCCTGTAATATTATATCTCCCATTTGTATGGTTGATGCCCTTTCACCTGCAGTGTTTCTCCTAGGTGACATCTTGTCTCCTCTTAGATAAATGACCAAATAATTTTAACTTATCTTCCTCTCAGAGAATCTCACCTCTTTCAATCACTTTCAATTTCCTTAACCTACTTTGATACCAAAAATTATGTAGAGTTTAAGTAATAATCCCTTTATTTGTCAACTTAATGGCAACTAGCTTTGACTGTCTACTTTCTTGTAACCTTTTTTTGTATTATATCTAGTTGTACAATCAAAAAAGGATATAACATGAGAAAACAAACAATTTTTTGGGTACCTTTTAATGATTTATTTTACTCTAAAAATTTCCTTTCTCAAATTCTACCCAAAGTGTACTGTCTAAACTCTATCTAGGTCCAATTAGGTCTCTAAATACCTATTTCACACATAGTCCTCTCATTTTGTACACAAAGTTACTTTACCAAGACATAAACTCCAAAATATATTAAATTAACTCAAAACCCTACTAATCACCAATTTTTAGAAATTTTGGTTGGTTGAAACATTCACAATGCCACATTTAGTTTTGAAACCCTAATACAGAGTTTACCTTGACTGTGTCAACCTGAGAAGAGGAAATTTAAAGTTTTAAGATTCAAATAGAATTTAAAACTTATTTAAATATTATATAGGTTATTTTAAAACCCTATACACATTTTAGACTTGTTATTCCCTTCTTTGATACCTCTTCTCATCAATTTTAATGAGATTTTAGTCTACCTAAGTGTGATGATACAGTCTTCTACAGGGTCTGAGTTGAGTGATTCACAAAATATGTTAAGAACAATTAAATAACCATAAAACTAAAAATTTGAACATTTTATAAGATATTACCAATATAAATCATCAATCAAACAACCTTTCCATATGTTATTTCTTTACTAATCTTGTATGCACAGTTTTCTTGAACATAGAATACATACAAAATGTGTTTGTAACTATATGTGAATTATAATTAAAAAAATTCTATTAGTTATTAAATATAATTCCTATTTACACTTCAAATTATCTCTCTCCAAAATAATTTTACAAAATTATATACCTCCTAAAATTTCTCCAATAGATTTTAGATCCTTCCAAGAGCATTCAAGAAAACAACTAAAGTGCTAAAGCATACATTTAAGTAGACAATCCCTAAACACATTTTCTAAAAAATAAGTATCTTAACTACAAATCCCCTGTTGATTTTAATTTAAAATTTTCATAACTTGATAGTTCTTCCAAACACACTTGTAGCACCTAAACTAGGCCTAACTAGTTCAAATTTTCAAAAAGTCCTATTTGGTAGGAAAAGCCAAATTTGAATTTTTGATCACCTAGAGATAAACGAACAACTTGAAATGAAACATAAAGGTGATCTAAACATCCTTATGTCCCTTAGAACATATTTCAAACCAAAATTTACTATGAAAACCAAAATTTTCAAAAAAATTCACCTAAGAGTGATGCTCTTGCATCACATTGTAAGAGATGCACCCAATATAAGGCACACAACCAATGTGAAAATTCTATCCAGTATGGGCGTAATTGTATCTTCATAGCATTTTCAATTCCATGACAATATCATGAGATAATATCATCTCACCCACTCAAATAATATCATGATAAACACATGTAACATGTATGCTAAACCTATATCATAGATATATAAGCATGATATGCATCCATCAACAAATTTAAAGGTAAATAAATGTTTGATTTTTATGTTTTGTAATTTTTTTACATTTTTTAATTTTCTAAAATAAGGATATCATACTAGGAGGAATTCGAGGGGCACAAGCTATAATAATCATGGATAACTTAATCAAGAAGGAGAAGAAGCTAAGAGCCACAATCAAGAGAAAATAAGGAAGGTAATCAGGCAATCTAGAGGGTGAAAATATAAAAGAGAGAAGAAGAGGAAGATTCCAAAAAAAATACAACTTTACTTAGAAAAAATTACATGCTAAGGTAAAAGGTATCGATATGTATGTTTTCATCATTGTTAAATATATGAAAGTACTCAAAATGGGATCAAAAAACAAGGGGAAAGGAACAAAAATACATAGAAAGCAACATAAACTAAGAGGCTAAAATAATGTCAATGGAGACCAAAGAAAAAAAAAATTACAAATCCAGAAGAAGATGAGGCATGGAAAAAACTTACGGGAGGGATGCACATGAAAAACATGACAAATATAAGAAGGATTTAAAATGAAACTATGGTATAGTAATATATATCAATGAGGCACAAGGGATAGGCTAGCATGATTAACTAATGATCTTGAAAATAGGGGGTTTTATACTTGTCTATCCAAATGTATTTATATAAATATCAAAATTATGATCATGATTTGTACAATAACATGAACATTATCACAAGGAGAGAGACTGGGGTAATGGGCTTGAGGAACTACTTTAATCTATTGAAAATTAATATACATATTAGCTCAAAAATGTATTTATATAATTAAACTCTTTATAAAAAATTTAGTATGAATTGAGTCAAATGATGATATAATTACAATGGGATTTGAATGAGAAGGTACCATTCTTCATAATGGTGTAATTTTAAGATTTATAACTTTTAGATTTGTGATGAAAGGAGTCTAATCTCGTGGAGATGTAACTTGAGACATCAAATTTACAGATAAAAGTACTATATGAATCATAATTTTAAGTATCAAAACTATAGAATATACCAGATGAGGTTGAATGATCTTTTTTTTTGGAAGCACTTTAGGTTAGATATCACATTATTTCTAATGGTGAATGGGTAACTCATAGTGTTTTCCACTAATAATATATACTTTATTATCCTGCATAAAATTAAGGCTTAGATGTAATGTGTATGATATTAATCTTAGTTGATGTAATCATAGGCATACAAGTAATTGATCATAAGTCTCACTATCATATAATATGTAGAACCATACTAATATGGCTGTAGGCCCTTTAATATCTAGGAATTTTTATATCACCAATGGATGTGCTAAGTAAGTCTAGTTGGGTATATCCTTAATTAAGTAAAAATCACATCGTAATTAGATTTTTACTTGAACCATTATCTATCTTGGTGCCACACATGATCATGCAATATGAATCAACAAAATCATATATATAAAGTAGACCATTGTTTATATAATCTTTTAGAATCTCATGATCATAAATTGTGATAGATAGAACTCATTTTTTAGAATCAATAACCATACCAATAATATCATATAAAATTTCATCATTAAAAATAGTTGGTTGATATATATATGTAGTTCCATCGGAACATTATCTTTTTTATGAGTATCATGATTCAAGAGTGTATTGTTGAATACTTATAATTCTTGATTAGCCATAATGACATATTCATTCAATATTTTATTATGGCCTTCCAATTGAATAATATTTCTAACAATTATATATTATATCTTATGTTTCAATGAATAATAATTATTAGTATAATATCCCAAAGCTATATGGTAGTCACAATATTAATTTACATCATCACCTCTAACAAAGATTAAGAAATATTTATTTTACCACAGAGTGAAACTAGAGTACAATGAAACTAATAAAATGTTAAAATCGGTACACAAAGGAGATATAATATATAATATTCCCAAAAAAAATTAATATGACATAGTGGTTGTAAACAACAAATAAGCATTAAAATAGATAATTTGACAAGCAATGATCAATACAATAATAAAAAGTGATAAAATTTAACACACTTGGAATTTTATTCAAATTATGGAAGTGGATCTGGGATGTGTGTGTCTAAATAATGCTTCATAAATTTTGATAGCCTAAACTCACTGGACATATTTGGTTCTTATTGGCCTATCTTCAAAAATTCCCATGGTAGATTTAGCTACAAAATATGCCTATTCTATGATGCTAGTGAATATGTTCAAGGCCACTAAATTTTCACTACATATATATTTAGGTTTTGGATTTTTCTATGTTTTTTTTTAGTCTCATATTGTATAGTGTTGCATTCTATTTTTCTAAAATTATAGGCAAAATTGTCTAATTTGTTCTTGTTTATCATCTTGTCCTAATTCACCACAAATAACTTACAAAAGAGAAGGAAACAAGTAGTTGGGTTTGGAATCTCAAGGAAGTAGCTGCTACATATCTCGCATGCTTGAAACATACCCCATGTAGTTATAGTGTAGTGTAAATGGATAATTCAAGTAAGGTATTAAACCTCTACTTTATTATCTATATGATACAACTACATGAACATTAACCTATCCTTATTTTGGTACAAGATGAAAATGAAATCTTTGATGCAAGTTCTTGAGCATAAATAAATATTTATAGAGTGTGTTTATGCTTGAGTATCCTTATGATTATCAAATAGAATGTCCTTGATCATTATTTTTCATTATCCTTAAAATTACTTTGGGTAATTTGTATTTATAGACTTCTCAATTTTTAATTAAATACCTATTGGCATGTAATTGACCAAAGAAAAAGAAAATAACTAACATACACAAATCTTAATATTGAAAGGACATGAAGAATGGAATAAGAGCCCAAAAAAATATTGTGGATAGATTCAATGGGATACCAAATCTACTTTGGGCACATTCAATAGTAAAATTGAGGCACGAAATCTGTCCTAGACTAAGGACTAGAGAATGAAGACAAAATAGATAAAACATGTTTTCAAGCATAAAACAAATAAAACATTAAAGGAAAATATAAAAATTAAATATCATGTGATTACAAATATAAAAATGGTAAGGAAGAAATCATGTCAACAAGCACCAAAAAGACCCTAATTTGAATCAATGATTATGCATAAAATAATAATAAAAACATTAAAATAAAAGGTCTTGTACTAGAATTAGATGTCTACATATTTTACCTACTTTGATTTTCATATGTTAGTGAATCCATACATGCATTAAAGTATAAAAATAATACATAATTTAAGTGTGTAACTTGACTTACTTAGGGAAGGAAGGATGAAATATTTTTGTACATCCATCTACACCTTGATTGTTTGCAAGAACTCTAGTATACACGTGAGAAATGGAAATATACCCATAAGTAATAAATGTTGCATCAATAAAATTTAAGATATAGTAACTTTTAAAAATACCAATTGATAATAAGCATAGGAATGACTACAATTGTTTTTATTTAAACTAATGTTGCTAGAACTTTGAAAAATAAATCACTATTTTGATTATTCTACTTAGAAATTTTAGACAAGTCCTAGACATAAATATCACTTATTAGGGACTTATCACAATCACATCAACTTCTTGATCATGGAAGTAGATATGAACAATTTCTTGTGCTCTCAATTTTCTCAAGTTTGTTCATTTTTTTACTCAATTTTGTTTACTTGGTTCATTTAAATATCTGAAACTATCTATATATATGTCCCTATTTTGAGGTTAGGGATTGTAAACCTTGCTCCCATGATCACTCATCTCAAAATAAAGAGCTAAAATCATCAGGTTTTCAAAAAATATATAGTTAAAGTTATGAAAACTCTTGAAATTTTTTATAAACACATGTATGTAACCTTAAAAAAAATTGGTCTAAAATATTTTGAAAAAAATATATATAAATCATATGTAACCATCATAAAATATCATCATGTAAATCTCAATGGTAAGATAGAAAAATAGTATGTCCAAATGTAACCAAATAGAATAGATAGTATCGTGGTAAAAATCCATTACAAAATATAAATCTAGTGAGTAAAAGGATCAATATATGAGGGGTGGGGGAGTATATACCCAATTATTTGGGGAGAGGATAAAAAATTAGTACATCCATGTGAAAGCATATAAATATCATTATGCAAATTTCAATATGTATGTGCATCCTACTATGAGGATGAAGTATAAAAAAGGTCATGACATGCCCAACTATAGATGTAGTAGAGAGATGTAAAAATAATATGTCCATATAAAACCATGTAGTATATACAACATCATGTAATTATCAATATGTGTGTGCATCTTATTAGGAAGATGAATTACAAGAGGGAATGGAAGAAACAACAATTCATAGTTAAGAATAAATATAATATATGGATATAATATGTTCATATAATTCCATGTACTAAGAATAACATCAAACTAAGGCCCATAAGTGGGAACACCCTAATAATTAGTATGAGATGATGTATAAAAACTCGATGCCCCAATGTGAATATGTGCTCAAATATATAAAATATAAAAATATATTTATCATGGATGAAAATCAACTCTGTCAATATGTAAGAGAGATAATGTCATATCTTGGTATGTAATAGTGTAAAATCACTAGACACAAGGATATGGAATGATCCTTAGGATATATATATCAATAAAACCCCATGGTGAAAAAATGTGTGGGTACAATGCTAGAATATAAATTTTATTGATGAGATTCATGGATAATTATGTAGAATTTATTTCCCTTGAGCATTAATGTAAAAATAGATGTCATCATTATAGTGCACAAAATAAGTGTGGATATTATTCCTCAAATCATAAAATTGAATGCAAATGTAATCAATGAAGCTCATAGGATAGGATAAGTGAGCATTATGACCCATAAAGGTTATAGGCAACCTCCATAGTATTTAAAGTGTGGTCATGGAAAGGATGTCCTCATCGGCATAAGATATTAAAAATAACTAACTTATGAGTAATATGATAGTATACTACCTTTGTTTTTAGTTTGTAATTTATGAACACAAATGTATATAAGATATAAATATGTATGTGTTAAGTATAATTGTGAACTAGGAATTTGAATAAGAAGAAGAAATTAGTATGGTGTTAGTGAATGAAACCAAAACAAAAACACACTAAGCTAACATCTTCATGCCTAGTTACTATGGTGATCTTAGTAACAAAAAAAAATTCCAAACACAACTAAAAAGTAAAGAAAAACAACAAGAATTCCTTCACCTTCCTTGGATGCTCCAAATACCTTTGTATTAGTGGCTTGCTCGGCTTTATGCTCATGAAGTCCTTGGCAATGGAAGTTTGTCTACCTCCATCTCTCCTTGCTACCTTTGGCTTGTGGCTTGGCTTGGCTTGGAATCAATTTGGCATGGTAACACTAGTTGCATGAATCTTTGGGAACCAATCCTGCATTATAACTTTGCATAAATTAAGCTTAGAAATGATGTGGTAAGGCCTCCTATTTATATATTTTGGAATTGATCAGAATCAACCTAAACCATCCATCTCAAGATTGAGATGTGTGGTTAAGGCTTAATCCAATTTTAAAATTAAAATTTATAAATAGGCTCGTAAATATTTGGGAT
Organism: Torreya grandis; assembly: GCA_037957365.1. Classification (NCBI taxonomy): domain Eukaryota; kingdom Viridiplantae; phylum Streptophyta; class Pinopsida; order Cupressales; family Taxaceae; genus Torreya; species Torreya grandis. Next base: position 1,034,664 of record JARHVA010000592.1, read on the forward strand.
AAAAGAGCAATTAAGAGGCATGGAGGGCTTTGATGAGGCATGGGAGGCATGAATCATGATATTTGTGGTGTTTATCGCCTAGGGATGTCTTCCCAAAAAATGAGGTCACCTGATGATGCAAATATTCAATATTCATTTAATAAACAAATTATTCAACAAGTTTCCATGGATTTCTTGATTAGGTTCTAATTTGGTTTAATTAGCTCTTAAGCATGTTTAAGCACTTTGTGCACAAATTACTCAAATTGATTAGAATGCCTTGTTATTGGTCCAAAATTTGACTGAATTGGAATTAGAAGGTGATGTCAGATGCATTGGATCCAGTATCCCATTTAGG